>CM071851.1:19807437-19907437 GCA_036507275.1 Sicyos edulis | reverse complement strand
GTAAGATCTTTTCATGGTTTAGCTAGTTTCTATATAGGAGGTTTATTAAGGATTTCAGTAGCATAGCCTCACCATTGAATGAACTTGTTAAGAAGAATGTGAAATTTGAATGGAAACAAAAGCAAGAAAATGCATTCAATGAACTTAAAGAAAAATTGACTAATGCACCTTATCTTTCTCTACCTAACTTTGATAAATCTTTTGAGATTGAATGTGATGCAAGTGGAATAGGTATAGGGGCTGTTTTGATGCAAGAGAAAATGCCAATCATGTTCTTTTGTGAAAAGCTAAATGGAGCACAACTCAAATACCCGACATATGACAAAGAGCTACATGCACTTGTTAGGGCTTTGCAAGTTTAGCAATATTACTTGTGGCCTAAAGAGTTTGTCATCCACACGAATCATGAAAGTTTGAAGCATCTCAAGAGCCAAACAAAGCTAAATAAGAGACATGCGATGTAAAGACCCGACCCAAAAGGGGCTCTAAATGGCCTTTACCCCAATTCATGTATTGAAAATAGAAGACATTATGAAAAACACATTTCGGATTCCAAGTAAAAACAGAAACATTCAACAACCAAAACATACATTTCTAAAAGCATACTCTGATCAGAGATTTATTTAAACCATTAAAACAATCCACAAGTACAAATATCTTTGGAATCCATAAAACGTAAGAAAACATCCCCGGGGCTCTGTGCCCGTCTACATGCATTCAGGGAAATAACAAAAGTCAAGAGTCATGATAAAATAAAATAGTCGAGATGACAGCAGAGATTCCATGATCACGCCTTCCCCTTCACCATCCTGTCTCCCGCCTTGATTACCCGTGGAAAACCACGGAATAAGGGTGAGTAACGAATTACCCAAGAAGAATCCCCAACCGGGGTACAATACGATATACATGATCATCTAGAAGAATGTATGCAAGCTATGAGTACAAACACAGAGCGGAGCACATAGCTAAGTCCACACTTGGACCTCGGATGCCAACTCGTGGTCTTAGTCCGGAAATACCACAACACACTAAACGCGCTATACGGGAACAAGTCCCGGCCTCCGCCTTTGTCATCGTCGAGCACGAAAGGTGCACTCGCTCAAGATCCCGAGGAGCTCTCCGATCGGCGCTGTAATGAGCGTAAGCGCGCACCGCATGCTACCGCAAACTCGGGGTGTCGGGTCTAGTGGCAAGTCGCCTGTGTTCGACCACCATGCCTAACTAAATCTCCGGATCGGTGTCACCGACATAGGGTGTGAGACACGGACACGTGAACTATGTCACCTATACCACCGCACTGAGGCTAAAGGAACCGGCCGTGGTAGGCTTACACCAGAAGCGGTCCTTGCCCTAACAGTGGCAATCAAGGGCTACAACAACACGCGAGGACGTGCCGACTACACGGAACGAGGCAATGCCAAGTCATCATCCCGACCGTTGGGGCAATTAACGATTTGCCACCCTCACCCAAGATTGCGGGGCCACCGTTAGGGTTAGCTAAACCCTAACGGGATCGGGGACGAGTACCATCTCGCACGCCCCGTCGGGGATGCAAGTTACGTTATGCATCCGGCCCGGATGATGCTACCTACTTGAACTCTAAACCATAACAATAATAACCATTCAATCAATGCGATCCAATACGTGCTCAACAGATACAAGGAACCTAGCATGATACTACGAAGCAAGAACGAGATATCGAACATGCCGAGAATGGAACAACCTAGCATGGGCTAACATGAGAAACAATACAAGAGTTCATGCCATCGAGAATTGCAGCAGAGCACCTAGGGCTAAACATGCTAATAATCATACACAGCATACAAAACAACAATCACACATATCATGCGCAGGCCCACACAACTCCAGAAGAAATCCTTACCTTGGTCGGGGAGGCTTCTACACAAAATCCTAAGTGCGGAACAATCCCGAGCTAGCGAGCGGGAACCTAGCAAACCAATAATAATCAAGCATCTAAAACGTCTAAACAACAAAAGAACAAAGCAAGCTCGGCTCGGGAACTCACGCGCGCACGCGCGACACGAGCTTGGAGTCGCTGGCAAGCCGCACGGCAGCAGGCGGGCGCCGGCGCGCTACCGCTTGGCACGGCAGGCGGGCGCCAGGCTGCGCGGCTGCACGCACGGCAGGACGAGGCTGGCAGCGCAGGCTGTGGCACACGCGACGGCAGAGGACGCGCGCGCGGCGAGCGTCTGGGCGCGCGCGAGGCGCGGCGAAGCGCGGCGAAGGCGCGCTGGCGCGGCGCGGCGACAGCAGCGACGCGACGCTGGCTGGGCGGCGCGCAGCGGCGGCGGCGGCGCGCGGCGCGCTGGCGCTCTCGCTGGCTGGCGCGATCCGCACGATCGCGAGCGAGCGATGGCGTGCGGGAGGGCTGTTTCGCACAGACGGGCGACTGGTGAGCGATGGCGCGTGGGCGGGGGCCGCCAACGGATCCGACGATCCGTGCGGCAAGCCAGGGCGATCTGGCGTGCGATCCGCCACTGGACGTGCGCGACGATGGTCGCTGGCCGGGCTTCTCTCTACTGGATGCAATCAACACAAACACACACAACACACCTCTTTTCACTTGGCCAAAAGCACACCAAACGGATGAGAAGAAGAAGAGGAAGATCGATACCTACCCGGAATGATGATGAACGATCCAAGTGAGTCAGTAAGGATGAAGAATCGGCAAGGGCTATGGAGAGGAGAGCTTGTGCGCCAAGAGGAGATTTGGAGAAGAAGATGGAATAAACCTAATTCTATTTCATTTAACCAAATGCACCAAAACTCCAAAATCCAAGGTTAACTAAGATGTGATGCGAAAGAACAACAAGAGCACCTAATGGCTCAATTGGCACACATCTCTACAAGCTTCCCAGAGACCAGGGTTCAAACCCATTGCAAAGACAAATTCCTTTATTTTTACTTTTGCATCAAACCTTGCTCAAACCAAACCACAAACCCCTCCAAAAACCTACATAAAACCATCCAATAATTTTAGTAATGGAAAAGACACAAACGACCACGACGGCCCGACCAAATTACCCCTAGGGCATACCGGAAGACCGGGAAGAAAAAACTGGTCGTTACAATATTCCCTCCTTTTTATGACTTTCGTCCTCGAAAGTCCTTAAGACAGAAATAGCTCGGGGGTAATGCAATCTCATCTCGTCTTCCCGCTCCCAAGTGGCTTCCTCAGAACCCGATTCTTCCATCGAACCTTTACTAAACGAATCTCGCGACACGCAACGTCTTGGTCTCAAAGGCAAGGATCCTCACGGCTTCTCCTCGAAGTTCAAATCCTCATTCATTGCAAAGGCTCAGAGTCCACAATGTGCGACGGGTCCGGCACATACCGCCTCAACATCGATACATGAAAAACACTATGCACCACTGATAGTGACGGAGGTAGGGCTAACCGGTAAGCAACTCGCCAATCCTCTCTAGGATCTCAAATGGACCAACAAAACGGGGACTCAACTTCCCACGCTTACCAAACCTCGAACACCTTGCATCGGAGCAACCTTAAGGAACACATGTGACCAACCTCAAACTCCAAATCTCGACGCCGAACATCGGCGTAACTCTTCGCCTCGCTCTGCTGAAATTTGTCAACATACGAGCTCTAATCTTCTCGTGATCGCACCATTGGTCAATCGCAGAACTCGGGACCCAAAACACGTCTATCACCAACCTCTTCCCCGAACACAAGGGACCGGATAACGCTTACCATACAATGCCTCGAATGGAGCCATCAGATCGTCGCCGATCGTAATCGTTGTTATAGGCAAACTCCATCAAGTATGAGCATCTGGTCCCAATCGCCGGGAAATCCAACACACAAGCCCTCAACATATCCTCGAGAATCGATTCACTCTCTCTCCCGACCATCCGTCCGAGGGTGAAAAAGTCATCTTTAAATCGCACTGTGCCCAAACCCTTCGGCGCGCTCTCGTAAACGAGAAGTGAACCGCGAGTCACGATCGGACACAATCCTCACCGGCACACCATGATAACGGATGATCTGCTCCAAAAACAATCTGCGCTTCACTGTTCACACGGTATAAGTGTCTCTACCGGGAATGAAGTGTGCGCTCTTGGTCAAACGGTCGACTATCACCCAAATCGAGAGAACTTCCTGAGTCCTTGGCAAACCAGAGATAAAGTCCATGGAGATCTCTTCCCATTTCCACTGGGGTACACTCGGTGGGTGCAACAAACCAGTGGCCTCTGCACAGGTGCCTTCACTTGGCGACAAGTGAGACACTTGGTGACAAACTCGCCACATCTCTCTTCATTCCCATCCACGGAAAGTCCGCTAAGGTCTGATACATCTTGGTACCCAGGGGTGCCAAGCAAAAGGGAATGGGCCTCGAGAGCAACTCGCTGCGCATGAAACCCGCAATGTCCGGAACACACAACCGGCCTCTATAAGTCAACCCACCGTCCGTGAATATACAAAGTCAAAGTCACCACAAGACTAACTCTATCAACCAATCTCTTAAGTGCGGGGTCACCCAACTCGGCTGTCTATAATCCGCCGCCTAATCGACGGTGAGCACCAATCGAGCTACCTCGGCGGTAACCTCACCCAACAACATCGCAACCTCGGCCCGCTCGAACTCTCTCTCTCCGCAAACTGGCTGGGAACTCAACAACGCCGCAGAGTGCGACGTCTTCCTACTCAAAGCATCGGCCACTACATTGGCTTTACCCGGATGGTACAAAATCTCGCAGATCATAATCCTTTACCAACTCTAACCATCTCCTCTCGCCTCATATTCAACTCCTTCGAGTAAACAGATACTTGAGGCTCGGTGATCGGTAAACATCTCGAATCCGCTCACCATACGGTAATGCCTCCAAATCTTGGGGCAAAACACCATCGCCGCTAACTCCATATCATGAGTCGGGTAGTTCTCGCTCATACGGCTTCGGTGACGGAAGCATAGGCAATGACCTTCCGTCGCCGCATCAACACACAACCTAATCCAAACTTGGAAGCATCATCAGTAGACCACGAAACCACTCGTCCCCTCCGGATCGCCAACACCGTGTGAAGTCAAACCGCGCTTGAGCACGGCAAAGCTCTCATCACACCTGCTTTGTCCCAAACAAACTCGACACCCTTCCTCGTCGGGACGAGTGAGGGGCGAGGCTATAGCGAGAAAAGTCTGACGAACCGACGGTAGTAACTCGCCAAACCCGAAAAGCTGCGAATCTCGGCAGAATCGAAGTCGGCTTGGCCCATGAACTCACGGCCTCAATCTTCGCGGGGTCCACGGCTATACCATCTCTCAAAACCACGTGGCCTAGGAAGGCCACCGCTCCTACCAGAAATCACATTTGGAAAACTTCGCATAAAGTGGTTTTCCATCAAAGCCGCCAATACTCGCCTCAAATGCTCTGCATGGTCTTCTTTAGACCTCGAATAAATCGAATATCGTCAACGAACACGATGACGGCCGCCCAAAAATGATTTGAACACCCTATCCATCATGTCCATGAACGCTTGGTGGGGCATTGGTCAATCCAAACGACATGACCACAAACTCATAGTGACCATATCTAGACACTGAAAGTTGTCTTAGGAATGTCGGCATCCCACGATCCGCAATCGATGGTAACCGGATCTCAGATCTATCTTGGAGAACACGGAAGATCCCCTGAAGTGATCGAACAAATCATCGATCACGGGCAACGGATACTTATTCTTCATCGTCACCTTATTAAGCTCGCGGTAATCAATACATAAGCGCATAGAACCATCCTCTTTTTCACAAAACAGAATCGGTGCTCCCCACGGGACACACTCGGACGGATGAACCCTCGATCTAACATCTCCCCGTGAATCGAATCTTCGCCTTTAACTCACTGGCGCCATACGATACGGAGCCTTCGAGATAGGGAGGGTCCGGCTCGAGCTCAATTGTGAAGTCAACTCTCTCTTCGGGGCAACCCCAGTAACTCCTCAAGAAACACGTCCGCAAACTCCCGCGCGGCGACGGTGCACTGATCAACAGACGGCGAGGCGGCTCTTCCGCAACAACTTGGCTAGATAGCCCCAAGCTCCATGAGCTAGCAAACGACGAGCTTTCACGGTGACACCATCGGCGGGCAAACTCCACCACCTGGACTCCACGAAACTTAAAGTCGGGCCGACTGGCGGCTGAACACTACTTCTTTCCGGTGGCGGTCAATCAACGCGTGGTTAGCGACTAACCACTCCATACCAAGAATCACATCAAAACCGCTCATAGGCGTAACTATGAGCGTAGCCCCAAGCAACTCTCCGGATATCTCGATCCGGCCATCCCTAATCTTATCTCTAGCCAACATATTAACTCCGAAGGAGTTGCAATGAGATAACTCGAAACCAAGAGGCTCTAGTCTTAACTTAGCATGCTCAAAGCAAACAACACAGATACAAATGAATGCGTTAAACCGAGAATCAAACAAGACAAAATGCGCAGTGATCTAAAACAAGAAGCGCACTCGCCCAGCGGCATCCGTGACGCTCGGCCTCTGACGGTCGTAGCAAACACTCGACTCGCCGCCGCTACTGGCCGATCACAAAACGGGCCATGTGCCCTCTCTACCACAACGGAAGCACAATCTAGGTCCAGCCGATAAGCTCCGCGTGGACTTTCCCCACAAGTAGCACAAGCGGGAACTCGCCGGGTCCTCCTCATTTGTCGGGTGAAACGGATCGAGCTCTCCGCAGATCTGCTTCGAATCGCCCTTGGCGCGGCGCCGCCGCCCCGAAAAATCAAACTTCCTCTTCGCCCCCACACTGCTGGGACAGACGCCGAACAGAGCGGCAACAACCCGCTTAGCGGGATACTTCCCATTATAGATCGTGGCTAACCGGGATGCCCTAGCATAAGTGTCGTGGGCCCGAGCCCCGACATCTGGAAACACACCGCCTCAATCCAGATATGAACTTCCGAATCTTCACTCGGGGTGGCAATCAACCGAGGAGCAAAATATCCATACTCGAGAACTTGCGCTCATATTCTCAATGGAATCGTAAACCTCGCTTGAGTTCGGAAGAGCTCCACCATCTTCTCTTGAGCCTCATCACCGATGAACTTTACCTTGAACTCGGCCTTGAAGAACTCCCAAGTAGCGGGTGGAGACCCACTGGTCTCTCGCTCAAGGTAGACTCCCACCACCATCTCATTGTGCCTCCTAGCACATGAGCCGCACACCTCGGCCTCTGAATATCGGGGCACACCTTGATGAGGAAGGTGTACTCCAAATGGGCAATCCACTGGCCGCGCTAACGCATCACCGGTGGCATCAAACTTCTCAAGCTTCCACTTCACAAAATCCTTCACCACCTACCCAATTCCTCGGCACCTCGCCATATCTCGCCTCTGGGGCTACTTGCTCCGAGGAGAGCTGGAGGTGCTCTACTGAGCTCTTTGAACCAATCGAGTCACCGCTCGTCCGGGCTCGGGACTCTTCCGTTGCCAGCGCCAACAAGGCTCTGGTCTCGCCCTCTGGTCACTCAACATGCTCGACCATAAAAGCCCTCATAGACTCAAAGCAAACTCTCCTCCAGAGCGATCTCACGGCGCTCGGTCGCCTCAATGCCCGCTCTAGGCGTAACGGGAGGAGGAGCTGGCGGTGGAATGCCATCGATCTCGGCTTGGGACGATGTCCTGCAGATCGATCCGATCCCCGATACCTCGACGCGCTCGAACCTCCTCTCCCGATGCGGGTGGATCGCATGTTTGGCGATCTACATCCAAACCAACAACGAATCAAACACACTGTCACCATTCCACAACACCAAACAAGGCATACACTAGATGATAGGTATTGTAAATTCTTAACCCTTTTCCTTTCTAAAACAATAAATCTAGGCGCACTGATGACCGCCGGAGTCTTTGGTGATCATGGAAGGATGACCTACAACAAAAAGGAGTCTACAGAATCTATGACTCGAGCTCGATACCAATCAGTAAAGACCCGACCCAAAAAGGGGCTCTAAATGGCCTTTACCCCAATGCATGTATTGAAAATAGAAGACATTATGAAAAACACATTTCGGATTCCAAGTAAAAAGCAGAAACATTCAACAACCAAAACATACATTTCTAAAAGCATACTCGATCGAGATTTATTTAAACCATTAAAACAATCCACAAGTACAAATATGCTGGAATCCATAAAACGTAAGAAAACATCCCGGGGGCTCTGTGCCCGTCTACATGCATTGGGAAATAACAAAAGTCAAGAGTCATGATAAAATAAAATAGTCGAGATGACAGCGAGATTCCATGATCACGACTTCCCTTCACCATCCTGTCTCCCGCCTTGATTTACTGTGGAAAACCACAGAATAAGGGTGAGTAACGAATTACCCAAAGAAGAATCCCCAACCAGGGGTACAATACGATATACATGATCATCTAGAAGAATGTATGCAAGCTATGAGTACAAACACAGAGCGGAGCACATAGCTAAGTCCACACTTGGACCTCGGATGCCAACTCGTGGTCTTAGTCCAGAAATACCACAACACACTAAACGCGCTATACGGGAACAAGTCCGGCCTCACCGGCATCTCATCGTCGATACGAAAGGTGCACTCGCTCAAGATCCCGAGGAGCTCTCATCGTGGCGCCGTAATGAGCGTAAGCGCGCACCGCATGCTACCGCAAACTCGGGGTGCCGGGTCTAGTGGCAAGTCGCCCGTGTTGATCACCATGCCTAACTAAATCTCTCGGATCGGTGTCACCGACATAGGGGTGTGAGACGGACACGTGAACTATGTCACCTGTACCACCGCACACCGAGGCTAAGGAACCGGCCGTGGTAGGCTTACACCAGAAGCGGTCCTTGCCCTAACAGTGGCAATCAAGGGCTACGACCGAACACGCCGAGGGCGTGCCGATCGTCGAACGAGGCAATGCCAAGTCATCATCCCGACCGTTGGGGCAATTAATGATTTGCCACCCTCACCCAAGATTGCGGGCCACCGTTAGGGTTAGCTAAACCCTAACGGGATCGTGGACTGAGTACCATCTCGCACGTCCCGCGTCGGGGATGCAAGTTACGTTATGCATCCGGCCCGGATGATGCTACCTACTTGAACTCTAAACCATAACAATAATAACAATTCAATCAATGCAGTCCAATACGTGCTCAACAGATACAAGGAACCTAGCATGATACTACGAAGCAAGAACAGATATCGAACATGCCAGAATGGAACAACCTAGCATGGGCTAACATGAGAAACAATACAAGAGTTCATGCCGATCAGAATTGTAACAGAGCACCTAGGGCTAAACATGCTAATAATCATACACAGGCATACAAAACAACAATCACACATATACCGCAGGGCCCACACAACTCCGGTAAGAAATCCTTACCTTGGTCGGGAGGCTTCTACACACAAATCCTAAGCTGCGGAACAATCCCGAGCTAGCGAGCGGGAACCTAGCAAACCAATAATAATCAGCATCTAAAACGTCTAAACAACAAAAGAACAGCAAGCTCGGCTCAGGGAACTCACGCGGCACGGCGACACGAGCTTGGAGCTGGCGGCAGCAAGCCGCACGGCAGTGGCGGGCGCTGGCCGCATACCGCACGCAAGACACAGGCAGGACGCAGCGCGGCGAGTGCGGCAGGCAGGCGAGCGGCTCGGCGTGCGCGCGAAGCGCGCGCGGGCGTGGCGTCGGCGACAAGCGCGCGACGCGACGCTGGCTGGCCTGGCGGGCGCGCGGAGCGCGCGGGCGGCGCGGCGAAGGCGCTGGCGTCGCGCGTCGCGCTGGCGCGATCCGCACGATCGCGAGCGATGGCGGCGGGAGGGGCCGCTTCAACAGATCTGCGGCGACTGGTGAGCGATGGATGGCGCGGCGGGGCTGCGCCAACGGATCTGGGCGATCCGTCGCGGCAGCGAGAGGCGATCCGGCGTGCGATCTGGCGCCGGTGGGCGACGCGGCGACGATGGCTCTTGGTTGGGCTTCTCTCGGTGGTTGCAATCAACACAAACACACACAACACACTTCTTTTCACTTGGCCAAAAGCACACCAAACGGATGAGAAGAAGAAGAGGAAGATCGATACCTACCGGAATGATGATGAACGATCCAAGTGAGTGCAAGGATGAAGAATCGGCAAGGGCTATGGAGAGGGAGAGCATGCGGCCAAGAGGAGATTTGGAGAAGAAGATGGAATAAACCTAATTCTATTTCATTTAACCAAATGCACCAAAACTCCAAAATCCAAGGTTAACTAAGATGTGATGCAGAGAAAGAACAACAAGAGCACCTAATGGCTCAATTGGCACACATCTCTACAAGCTTCCGGGAGACCGGGTTCAAACCCTACTGCAAAGACAAATTCATTTATTTTTACTTTTTCATCAAACCTTGCTCAAACCAAACCACAAACCCCTCCAAAAACCTACATAAAACCATCCAATAATTTTAGTAACTGGAAAAGACACAAACGACCCTGACGGCCCGACCAAATTACCAAATTACCCCTAGGGCATACCTGGAAGACCGGGAAGAAAAACCTGGGTCGTTACATGCGAAGTGGGTAGAATTCGTTGAGACATTTCCTTATGTCATTCATTACAAGAAAGTTAAGGACAATGTGGTGACTGATGCATTGTCAAGAAGGTATGCATTATTTTCTTCTCTTAGTGCAAAAATTCTTGGTTTAAACACATGATTGAGTTGTACAAAGTTGAGAAATCTGAATTTCATGATGTTTATATGCAATGCTTAGGAGGAAACAATGTCTATGATCATATTGTATTTGATGACATGCTTTTTAGGAAAGGAAAGCTTTGTATTCCTAAGTGTTCAATTAGGGAGTTACTTGTAAAAGAAGCTCACGGGGGGGACTTATGGGACATTTTGGGGAATTTAAAACATATAGCATGTTGAGTGAACACTTTTATTGGTTGAAAATGAGGAAGGATGTGAACAAAGTATGCAAACAATGTTTCAAATGTAAAGAGGCTAAGTCTAAGACACAACCACATGGTCTTTACACACCTTTAGATGTTCCTAGCGAACCTTGGGATGACATTAGCATGGATTTTGTTCTAGGATTACCAAAAACTAAGAGACATCATGATAGCATTTTTGTTGTTGTTGATAGGTTTAGTAAGATGGCACATTTCATTCCATGTAACAAACAGATGATGCTACTAACATAACTAATCTTTTCTTTAGGGAAGTGGTTAGATTAAATGGAATTCCCAAAACAATTGTGAGTGATAGAGATGTAAAATTTTTAAGTCATTTTTGGAAAGTCTTATGGGGAAAATTGGGTACCAAGCTTTTGTTTTCTACCACATGTCACCCCCAAACTGATGGACAAACCGAGGTGGTTAATAGAACGTTGGTACTTAAATCCTTAATTTCAAAGAATCTGAATACATGGGAAGAGACTCTACCATTTGTGGAATTTGCATACAATAGAGCGATACATAGCATCACTCATTGTTCACCTTTTGGGATCGTGTATGGCTTTAATCCTTTAACTCCACTAGATTTATCACCATTGCCGCCTAATATGTTTACTAGTGATGCAGCATCTTCTAAGGCTGAATACGTAATGGAATTGCACAAAGAAATCAAAGAAAGGATTGAAAAGAAAAATTAGAAGCTAATCACTACCAAAAATCATGGGAGAAAGCAATTGATTTTTAAAAAGGGAGATTGAGTTTGGGTTCATCTACGAAAAGAGAGGTTTTCGGATCAAAGGAAGTCTAAACTACAACCAAGGGGAGATGGTCCTTTTTAAGTACTTGAACGAATCAATGATAATGCATACAAGCTAGATCTTCGAGGTGAGTACAATGTAAGTTCTACTTTTAATGTGGCTGACTTGACTCCTTTTGATGTAGGAACTGAAGATCTTGATTTGAGGTCAAATCCTTTTAAAGAAAGGGGGGATGATACGAATCAAACAAATGATTCATTGCATGAACCTAAAGGACCTATTACAAGAAGCAAGGCAAAGAAGATTCAAAAGGCATATATATTACATCTTCAAATGCTTGCCAATGCAAAAGAAGAGATAAAGCTTTGTCATTCCGAAATTATTTACAACATTAGCACAACAAGTGAAAAAGAGATTGAAGTGAAGATGGCATGAGAGTATTCATTTATTTTGGAAATGACAACATGGCAGAATTTTAAATTAAGAAATTTCAAGTTTTCTTATTTTGAGACTTTTTTTATTTCAATGCTTGCCAACCATGCTCATAATTACAAGGGACCTTCTAGAAGAGTTGGTTGAGTCTATTTAAAGCATATCAACCCTTTTGTCTAGCATTTAAGCCATGCAATTGAGTTTTGGTTTCCTAGGCTTTATTTTCTACAAAATGCATTTAATAGCTTTTTTAGTCTTTTTTGTATTCCAAGGCATGCACGAATTTTTGGCCTTTAAAATGGCTTGTAATACATCATTTTGGGCAGATTTATGATTGAAAAAACTTATGTTTTCTTGAACCTCATTTGGTGTTTCATTTCTTTCAAATCTTGCTTTAGGTTTGAAGTTAAATCAATTCATTGGATTAGTCTTGATCAAACTAATTCTGGAGTGAGTTGTCTTAGGATCTAAGAGTGGCCATTTTAGATTTTGAGTGTGATCTAAGTTAGCTATCATTGTGAATTTTTACAAGGATCCTAGAAGGACCTCTAGCTTTGTAAAATTCAAGCAATGTTTGTCGCTTATCAACAACTTTTCCAAATAGCCCCAAGCTCCTCGAGCTAACAAACGTTTGGCATTTACTACAAAAATCAACGACGAACAAACTCCGCTCTAGACACCGTAGAACTTAAAACTCTGATTCTTACGTGGCTTGAATACAACTTCTTTCTGGCGGCAGTCGATTAATGCATGGTGCTCAGCTAACCAATCCATTCCTAGGATCACATCAAATCCACTCATTGGAAGTACTATGAGGGTGGCTGCTAAAGACTCTTCGGATACTAGGATCCGACTGCCTCTAATCTTATCACTAGCAATCATACTAAATCCCGAAGGAGTGGCAACACACAACTGGAACTTTAAAGGTTCAAGTACCAAACAGGCTTGACTAACAAACATTGTAGAGATAAACGAGTGGGTCGAGCCCGAGTCAAACAAAACATAAGCATAATGATCCAGAACAAGTAAAGTACCTACAACAGCTGCGTCAGTCTTCTCGGCCTCCTACCGAGTCATGGAAAATACATGGCTCTGCTGCTGAGCCGGTCTAGCATCGGTTCCTACTTGTAGGCACGTTCTTGCCATGTGCCCCTCCTTTCCACATTTAAAGCACGCTCTGGGTGATGCTCCACACATACCAAAATGGGATTTGCCACAAGTCCGGCAATAAGGCGGCTGTCTCACTGTACCCTGCTGAGGACCCTGATCTCTCTACTGGAAGTGGCCCTGACGGCTGACCTCCAAACTTTCTCTTTTGCCCTAAACTGGCTGGCACATTCTGAACTACTGCTGGAGTTTTTCACCAGAGGATACTTCCGGTTATAAATCTTTGCTAACGCTACTGTCCTTGTGTACGTCTCTTGAGCGAGTGCCCTAATATCCTGGGCAACCTCCAACCTGAGTCCTCCAATAAATTTCTTTATCTTCAACTCCTCAGCGGAAACCAACTCGGGAGTGAAGTAGCTATGCTCTAAAAATCTTTTCTCATAACTTCCTATGGTGTCATCACCCTACTTCAGGTTGTTAAAGGCCTCAACCATCTCTTGTTGAGCCTCCTCACTGATGTACTAAGCTTTGAATTTAGTCCGAAAGAATTCCCAAGTAGCTAGTGGGGATCCTTTAGGTCTGCATCTAACGGTGGACTCCCACCACCATACTGTTGTATTTGTGAGCACATGGGCGGCACACCTCGGCCTCTGGATATCAGAAGAATCCATAACCTGGAATATGTACTCCATCCTGGCCAACCACTTCGCTGCTTTCAGCGGATTCTCAGAAGCATCAAACTCTCTGGGCTTCCACTTGCAGAAGTCCTTGAGCCACTTGCCATACTCGGCGACTCTATTTCCTGCAACAGCCTCAAAATCCATAGGCTCTTGTCCACCCTGAGGAATCATTGGAGCTGCAGGTGCATCTAGTGCAACTGGGGGTGCCCATTTGAGCAACTGAGTCAATCGAGCTATCTGTGCTCGGAACTCCTCTCTCTGCACTACAAGCTACTCTGCAAGCCACTGAAAACTGCGCTTGGGATTTAGCTCTCTACTCAGCCATTAAGAGCATCATCTCTCTCATGGCTGATGTCAGCTCTGCTCCATGAGCTGCAGTCTGAGGCTGAGTAGTCTCTACCCCTGCTCGGGGTATGTCAGTAGCTAGGGCCACATATGGCCTGTGGGTTTGGTCAATCCCGGACACTGTCTTATCAGTGGTAATCTCAACTCCAACACCTTGGTTGGCGGTACTAGATGTCCCTGCTCCTCTGCGGGTGATCGACATACTGGTGATCTGTACCCAAACCACAATAAGTTAGTCCATGCTCTGACCAAAACTACCAACAACAAAACAAAGCAAGTATGCTAGATGCAGGTATGTAATCTTAAACCCTTAAAATGAACTCAAACACATACCTGGCGGCTGTTGGAGTGTTGATGATCATGGGAAACAACGACCTAACTCGGTAGGTCAGTCTACAGAATCTATGACTCTAAGCTCTGATACCAACTATAAAGACCCGACACTAAATGGTCCTAAATGGCCTTTACTCAATGATGCATTTTAAAAATGCAGGAAATAAACTGAATTGAAAACATCCATTTCATAAAATACATCAAATCCCAACATGCTTAAGTGTAAAAAAAGGAAAACGGTTTCAGCCTCCAGCTAGAGTACAATAAAACAGTAACAGAATTCCATAGTTAAAATGTTCCAACATGAAAGCCTATAAAAATGAAGTTAAACAAATGCAGCGGACTCTCCCATGATCATCCAGCTTCTCATCTAGCCACCTCGATGCTGCGCCAAGTTACCTGGTGGAAAAACCTCAAAAAGGGTGAGTACAATTACACTCAGTAAGGATCCCCCAACCGGGGTACAATACGCAAGACAAATCATCTAGCATCCTAGCATACAAGCATAACACAATAGAGTAAGGCAGTCTCAACAATACCAGATAAAAAGTGTCACACAGGATCAGCTCGCCAATGGGCTGGCTAAACAGGAGGACAACCTAAGTGACCTCGATCTCAGAAGTTATCTAACCCTAAGAAAAACTTGGTTAGCACGCCACTCGGCTAACCGGGACTGCACGCAACTGGGCTTGTCTTGAACATACTCGGGCAGCATGCAACTGGGCTGACCCTAATACAGCTCACATTTGGCTGTCTATGGACTGCACACCACTGGGCTAGTTCGGAGCATACTTGGGTGACACGCCACTAGGCCAACCCTAGATCAACAACGCCACTGGGCCAATCTTGGACAACACTTAATTGGGTGAGTCCTGAAAATAGGCTCGGGTAGCACGCCACTAGGCTAACCTTAGATCAACTCACACATGGGTGATCATAGACTTCACGCATCGGGGCTAGTCTTGGACCGCACGCCACTAGGCGAGTCCTGAGCCAAACCAAGTCAGCACACAACTGGGCCAAACCCGAGATAACCCGAACAGGCTCTATCACACTGAAACACTCTAGAGCTAACAGAGTTTAACATCCAACCGGCATGTACATAGTATAATATCACAAATATACTAAACAGTTAAACGAACAAGAGCGTGCATTTATCAGTGCACAATATACTATATATCAAGCCCTAACAAGCAGAACAGACATATCCTATCCACTAATATGCTCATATAGGAACAGATCATAAACAGTAGCATCACAACATCCAGACAACCTGCACGAACCTAATCCACTAACAAATATTTCAGCCAAACATAGTAATTATAAATTATCTTCTATGCATAAATATCAAACAGATCACACAACTAGGGGCTATCAAAGCCATGCGCAGGGTCCACACAACCCCGGCAAGGAACCCTTACCTGAAAAACAGAGAAAGACAACAATCGAATAATGCTCCTCAAGCTACAAGATCAATAGAGACAACCTAGCAATATAATACGTCACAAGTCAAACCCTAGGCAACCGAATCATTAAAAAAACAAATGAGGCTCGGGAATTAGGGTTTTACCCAAAATCGAGAAGAGCACAAGGCTCTCGGCAGCAAGGATGGCTCGGCAAGGGGCTAGCAGAACACGTGCAGGCGAGATGGCTCGGCGATGTGTAGCAGCGGGCGAGTGTGAGAGGGTGTGGGCGTGGCTGTGCGACAGTGCTCAGTCGCAAGGTGCTGCGTGCGCGTGCAGATGTGGCACAGACGGTTGCAGGGGCTGTTGCTCGTTGCGTTCAGATGCGGCAGGGGCTGGGCGAATCAGCTGCGTGGTTGTGTGTCGCAGTCGGGTTCGCTGTTGTGTGCATGAGCAGCTGCACGACGAAGACAAGGGCAGTGATGAGAGCGAGGCGTCTCAGCAGCGTGGGGCTTCGCTGCTGCGGTGAGGCTGTGGGCAAGTCAAGGCTCGGCGATGTGCTGCTCTCAGCGAAGGGCTGCGTTGGGGAGATAGATCGCCAAAGGGGAGAGGGCTCGGCCAAGGAGAAGAGAAGAAGAAGAAGATGAATTGGGCGGCTAGGGCAAGAGAGAGCAAAAATGATTTTTTCCTCCAATTTCTTTTTAATTAAACACTTAAAAACCCTCCACATGCCAAATGTTCTCAAGTGGTCTCCCCTTCGAGTCCTGGCAACAACACATTAGTTTCTTAATTTTTGTTTTAAACCGAACGACCTCCAAACCTCTCAACAACAACTCCCAAACCTGGAACCTGAAATCAAAACATAAACACCAACTCAGCACAAGTCTGGAAACAACTCGATACCTTGGACAAATACCAAAACTACCCATGAAGGCTCAAACTGCCCTAACGGCCCAACCAAACAACCGAATAATCAACCGAATGTATCTGGAGAACTGGAATGAAAACGTGGGCCGTTACAATTGAAACCCATATGGGAATCCCACATCGGTTGGGAAGGGGAATGAAGCACTCCTTATAAAGGGTGTGGACACCTTCCCTTAGCAAGACGCATTTTCCCCATAGGGGAGAAACAAATCTGTGAGGCTAGTGGGTCAAAGCGGACAATATCTTGGGTAGCGATGGGTTGGGTTGTTACAATAAATTGATTATTTTTTCGAAATTCTAATGATTAAATTTTGGAGTTGATAAGAGAAGAGGAGAGGAAGTAGAGTCAATTGGAGATATAAAATACTTATTTCCAAATTGATGTAGGTTGCAAAATTATTTATTTTATATTAATTATTTATAATATAATCATTGTATCTTTGTACTATTTAATAAATTTAAGAAATTTTATTTTATATTATAGAGTTGAAAATTAAAAAAAGATTTGATATAACATTTGATAGGATTAAATAAAAGATTTGATAGAATATTAAAGGAGAGGTTGGGAAAAAATTGATATATTAAAAACTAAATTTAAGAAATCTCGAACGACTTTTCCTTGCTCTCCTTATCACCAAAATCCAACAACCTGGGTTGTGAAAGGGTTGTTTTGAAATTTTAAAAAATAAATTACAAAAAATTGGGGTATTTTGAAAATAAGCGAATATGTTACCCGGACAATAAAAAAAGAAAAAAAAGATGAGGAATAATAATGAAATCACAATCGTCCACGAAATAAAAGGTGATAAAACCAGAAGGGAAGAAAAAAGGAGTGAATTTATGAAAAAGAAAGATGGGAGAAAAAATAGAAGAGAGAAGGAAGATGGTAATAGCGATGAAAGGGCATCCAGGTACAGGGAAAAGCACTTTGGCCCAAACCTTAGCCTCCCTCTTCCAAATCCCTCTCATCGACAAAGACGACGTCAAGGACTGCGCCGCCGCCCTCGCCGCCGCATCAACCGCCGCCCTCGTTAACGACCTCTCCTACGACGTCGTCTTCCGCCTCGCCTCCACGCAGCTCCGCCTCGGCCTCAGCGTCCTCGTCGACACCCCTCTCTCCCGCCCATCTCACCTCCGCCGCCTCTCCGACCTAGCTTCCGCCGCCGCCGCCCGCCTTCTCATCCTCGACTGCCGGCCCTCCGACACGGCGGAGTGGAGGCGGAGGCTCCAGACCCGCGCCGCCGATGATCGGGCCAACTGGCACAAGCCGTCCACGTGGCCCGAGATCGAGATGCTTCTGGAAAGTTACGGCGGATGCACCGAATTCGACGTCGGAGATGTGCCGAGGCTGGTGGTCGACACGACGGCGCCGGTTAGTTTCGACCAGATTGTTTCTACGGTGATGGATTTCGTTGTATCTAACGGTGGTTCTCATATTCCCCCGCCGCCCGCGGAAGGATGAAGCAAAGGGGCATTATTTGGAGGCTTTCATGTAATTAATAAATTCTTAAATTTTTCAAGAACCCTACCCTATCCTTACTCTCTGTATTTTTAAATAATATTAGTAGTAAATTTCTCTTCAATCTTTTAGTTTTTTTATGTATAAATTGAGAGAGTGGACCATAAATCAAGACTTTTTTTTTTTTTTTTTGAGTACATATTGGGGAAGGGGGAACAAATAGTGATTCTCGAGCTCGAACTCGTGACGTTGGTGTTGAACTAATTTACAACCAAATACGCAAACCTATTGCGTCACTAACCCATTCGATATTGAATATTAAATAATTGACGGTGGAGTGAAATACATCGGAAAAATAATCAACTGAGCTACTAATTTTGAGTATAAGAATTAGTTCTTTAATTTCAATGTATTGTGACTATTTGGTTCTACACGTTTTTAATAATTTTACGAACTATCACTTTTGTGCTTAATAAATTTCGACTAAATTTATAATTTAACGTGATTTATACTTTTTACCTTTTGAAATCTAAGCATTCCCTTCAATTATCCCTTTTTGAACTAATTTGTTTTTTTACATTAAAAAATGCTTAATTTATGCTGAATTATTATCTATAATTGGGATTATCTTGTCAAAATCAGTATAATTTTGATGACATCTGGTACAACTAGATAATCAAGATGTCACCAAACTCTCCCCTTTAAATTGTTAAATTCCGGATTCTCAAAAAAAAAAAGAATGTTAAATTCCAAATATATATATATATATAATAATTGGGATTGTGGCATAATCTAGTGGAGCCTGTTTATCCTAATTTTGGTGAGGCAGTTGCTCAAACAACCCGAATCAGACCCAAAAAGGATAAACTCAAATGGATAAGATTCGTTCCAAGTTTAAAATTCCATATAGTAGTCATACAGTATCCGTATACCTTTCGTCATGTTTTTTATTTGAATTTTGGAAGTAGCTTTACCACAGATCAAATATAAAATTTCTGTTAACTGGTTTTATTTTTATTTTTTGTTTTGAAATAAGACTAGTTTATTATTATTATTATTATTTTATTTTGAGAAACGAAATCAGACTGGTTTAAAAAATATATATATATATATGAGCAATATTTACATATATGATTCTAAGGTGGGTAAGTAGCTTTACCATAGATCAATATTTATTCACCTTTATCTAAGTATTGCTCTTTCTATATATATATTATTGGAAAAATGTAAATTTAAATTGCTTTTGAAACTGTAAACGTTACACTTTCCACCCATCAATATTGTGAAACTTTCCTCTCATTATTATTTTGAAACCAAAAAACGTTACACTTTCCTCCCATTATTATTTTGAAATGTTTCATGGTTTTTTCGGCTATAAAACCCCCACATCTTCTTCATTCTAAAACACAACAAAAACAAAACAAAACTTTTGTTTTTAAATCTTCTCTGGTGATAGAGTTCTTCACGGTTTTTGAGTTCGTTTGTCTTCAATCCTTGTGCTATGGATTAAAGAAGAAGTTGTTGTATCCTGAGAGGTTGTCATCAATTCATTCTCTAAGCACGTTGGGAGGAGACGGTGAATCAACTTCAAGAAAACTGATTACAGACCTCAGCTTTCTTATAGGTTATTTATTTTATTTTATTAATTACGTATTATTTGGTTTAATTTTATCTCAATTAATCTTTTATCATTAAAATTATTATATTCGATTGTTGTTTCTTTCTTATCGGTTATTTATTTTATTTTATTAATTACGTATTATTTTATTTAATTTTATCTCAATTAATCTTTTATCATATTTAAAGTTATTATATTCTATTGCTATTATGGACAACATATATAACCTTAAATTATACATTATTGATGAATAGATCTAACTCATGATAACCGTATGATTTAAAAAAATAATAATAAATAATTATGTTGGTTTGATATATCTTTTCAATCTAAATAATATATTTTTTTAGAAAGTTGCACAAAACAATCACTTTTAATTACTTTTTAATCACTAATCAAATTTTATACTTTTTAATACTTCTAAACTTCAAATTTGATTCATAGACGCTTTTACGTGTGTTTGTTTTTTTGTACTTAACAACTACTCTTAATTACTTTTTAATCACTTATCAAATTTTTATTTTTTTTAATGAAAAAAAATCTCTTTTATCAATGTTAAATTTAAAATAATCATATTTATTGTGTCAAAACTTCCATCTAATTTAATTGAATATTGATCTTAATTATGAAAAATATGCCTTATTTTACTTAGGTGGTGAATTGATTCATTTTTGTTAATATTTGCCTAAAATGCACAATTTAAAATTTATGTTTATGAATTGAAAAATAAATATATAATAAAAAGAAACAAAAAGGAATGAATTGGAACGTGGTTGTTGATTTAGAATTGAAAAAGAATATGAAAACATAAAAAAAAAAAAAAAAGATGAATCTAGTGTTGGGTGTCACAGTCATGCTTGTCCAGTGCGTGTTTGCACATGGCCACATGCTCATTTAGTTCCCTTTTTATCATGCTCTCATAGTATATGATTTACTTTCAATGTTGTTGTCATTTCCTTGTACTTTTGTCAGCATATGTTTCCTCGCCATTTTGACGTGCACGCCTGCCACATAAAAAATTATCTAAAATGCAGATAGGATGGTATGACTTCTTAAAGCTTCCTTCCTACCAAGTTATATGAGCATGCAATATAGTTGATGTGGTCTTTATTGTAATGTTGTATAACCCCTCGAAAGACAAAAGCATTTCTAAAACCTTTTTTCTCCCTTTTCCGAAAACTTTTTCTCAAGTCCTGAAATAGAGGTTGCACCCAATTATGCCACTCGCTTCACGTCTTCGTTTGGTTGACTTGCTCACCGGGTTAGAGCAAGTGCCTCACGATCCCTTCGCAAAGGCCAACGAAGTCGGATCGTGACAAGTGGTATAAGAGCTTTGTTAGCTCCTTTCGAACGTTTTCGCAAGAATATTCGAGAAAAAAATGGTTGGCAAGGCCCAGGTCGACCGATTGGCCGAGTTGAAAGAGGAGATGCTCTATCTGAGAAAGTTCCATCACAATATTCGATTTTTAGAATCATGCCTGAATGAGATCGGCGGAAAAGCCAATATGATTGATGCAGTAGCTTGCCGCCTTGATGGGATGCCCATCCAAGAACTGATGATAAGGGTCGAGACCCTAGAATACAAAACCTCATGTCTCGGGCTGTTTGAGCATGAGGATGATTCGGCGGGCTCTATCGCACGAATGGAAAAATGCTTCGTGAGCATCGAGACCGTGCAAAGGTCAATGACTCAGTTAGTCATTGACCTGTGTGAGGATGTTAAAGTGGCGATGGAAGCCTTTAAGTCACAGTTGGGCGAGTTTAACGCTCGTGTGAATCTCACCATGCAAGCGGTGGGAAAACAGGCTCCAGTTGGGGGCGTGGTCCAGTTGAACAAGGTCAAAGTACCTGAGCCAAAACCCTTTTGTGGGGTTTGTGATGCAAAAGCTTTGGAGAACTTCCTATTTGACATGTGTTAATTTATTTTATTGATCCTTTCCTTGTATACTTATTCCATATGTAGATTTTCCTTTATTATGTAATTTCCTTGTAGAGATTTTCTTCTTCTTTCAAGAATAGGGTTTTACCTATTTAAGGAGAAGATTGTAACGATTGAAATTATCGATTCAATACAATACAACTTATTTGAATTCCAAAATCGACATGGTATCAACATAGGAGGTCATGAGTTAAAATCTCTGCCAAGTTGTTTCCTTCCCAATTAAAATTAAATTCCACTTATAGAGCATTTCTCAAATTTTATAGCCCACAATTGAGGGGGAGTGTTGGTTGATATAATTAAATTTTCCCAATCCATCACGTTAGACTTTTGGATTGATTGGTGGTTTAAACAAATTCCCTTAATAAAATGAATACTCCAATTATTTTTCATTAAAATCAACATTAAAGGATCTAAAAAAAATCAGCGTTAAAGGCCTTAAATATTTCTCCCAAAATATTGCTAGTTTCATGCTTTGACTATTTAAATTTCCATAACCATGCTCGTTGGAAATTACTTTTTTTTCACCTTGAACATTCTTTTGACTAAACAAAAAAACAAATACAAAAAAACAAAAAAACAAGGCTTGTGTTTTTTTTTTGAGATTTTACAAGGCTCGTGTGTTATAAAACCCTACTCAATAGATAAATTGAGTCTAAACAAATTTAGAAAAAAAAAAAAGAAAGAAAGAAAGAAAGAAAGAAAAGAAGCAAACTGTTAGGAAACTATTATTCTATTTTGGGATTTTATATGAATAACAAAAAAACTAAAAAACAATACCATCTATAGTATTTTTTTTGAAAATATTCCATATATAGCAGAAAAAATGGGGTGCTTGTGTAAAATGACAAAAATGTCCTTCTATCAGTTTTAAGTTGATACACTTCATTCAGTTTCAAGTGATAGTCTTCTATCAGTTTCAGACGATAACCTTCTATCACTATTCAGTTAATAGCCTTCAATCAGTTTCAGCTGATAAAATTCAATCAATTTGCAACTTATAACTTTTAATCATTTTTCCAAACTAATTCATTTCGGCATAAAAAAGAAACGGTGGGTTTAAAAAGACCAAAAAGATCACTTCAATCAATTTGTTAATGATTAGCTATATCAACTCTAGTGATTGACTCCATCAATTTGTTAGTGATTAACTGTACAGCTTTTTGGTGATTGAATCAATCAGTTTCATAGTGTCAATCATTTTTTTTTTTTGGGTTCAGTCAATTTTTGGTTTGAGTTTTTATGTAACGACCCAATTTTCCATTATGGTTTCCCTGGTTTGTTCGTTTGTATTTTCAGTTGGGCCGTTAGGGCAGTTTAAGTCTTTTGTTGAGCTTGGAGAATTATTTCGTGTGCAGGATCCTTGCCCCGGAGGTGTTGTAAGAGGTTTTGTGGCTTTGGTTTGTAAAGAGGAAAATAAAAAGAAAAGGTGTTTGAACACGGCTCGAACCCGGGTTGGTCTGGTTGCAGCAGTTGTAAAAAAGGAAGAGTTCTAGTTTAGCCGATAAGGTAAGTTATGCCCTTGTTTGTTTGTTAATTTACTTGTCCTGTGATTATTTGGAGTTAAGAGCTAAATGAAAGAATAATGGGGTTTCTGTGTTTTGTCTCATTCATGTAGAAGAAATCAAATCTCAGAATTCCCTCTCCCAAATCGCATTGCCTTTCCCCTTCAAAATTGTCGTTCGTCCAAGCTCCCGGGAAACTGCCTCATTCGACCTCCTCTCCTCGTCATTCTCCTTGTGTGGCCAAGATCACCAACCCATTCCCTTCGCAAATCAACCCTAGTCGTTCACCCCTTGGCCGAGAACAACCCCTTCCTTAGCACCCTCCATCGCAGCCGATCGCATGCCCATCGCAGCCGCATCACCCGCCTAGCTCCATCTCAGCCCGAGCCTTGCCTCGTTGCTGCCTTCGCCACATCGCTTGCCGAGGATAACCCCTCAGCTTTGCAACTGCAATCCGCCCAGCTGCACACTGCCTATCGCGTCACCCCAGCAGCCCGATCGCTCGCCCAGGCCATGCCGCTCAACCTTTGCCGATCCGCATCGCCTCACCCACGTGGAAAATCACTCACGCAGCCCTTCGCGGTACGAGCACAGCCGACGCCCAACAGCCGATCGCCTAGCATGTTCGCTTTGCAGCCGCTCAGCTCCTCGCACCCGTGCAGCTGCTATCCGTCTCGCCTTCACTGATCTGTGCTCAACAGCGAACCGCAGCCTTGGTTCTCCACGCCTCATCAGCCGCTCGTTGCTTCTTCGCGGTGACACTCCTAGTAGCCCTCGCATCCGCTTCGACAGCACGCAGCAGTAGCCCCGCACGCCCTCTCTGTCGATGTGAGTCCCTGTAGCTGTGTGTTTGGCCTTATTACTGCCCATTTGCTGAGAGCTAATGTGGTGTGTGTTTGGTTGTTGTTTGCCTAGCCGAGAATTTCCTTGTAGAGAGCCCCTGTTTGGCCGAGAAGTTGTCCCAAGCACCTGTTCGGGATTAGGTAAATTCTATCCTTTGCTCAGTTTAGCTGCTTAGTTTATTTAGTAGTTTGGTTGGTGATAGTGCGTTCGGTTATGTGATAGGTTACGTGTAGCTAGGCTTGGTATTCTGCAGCTTAAGGAGCATCTTGTTTGTGATTATCTGCTTGCTTTCAGGTAAGGATTCCTTATCGAGGGTTGTGTGGGCCCTGCGTTCATCTTGACTGCTGTTTATTATATATATGACTGTTATGAGCATGTTAGTGGATAGATTGCTTGTTTGTGATTGAGCATGTATGTAACGGCCCAGAATTTCATCCTGGTCTTCCCGGTTTGCCCCAGGGGCATTGTAACGACCCAGGTTTTTCATCCCGGTCTTCCAGGTATGCCCTAGGGGTAATTTGGTAATTTGGTCGGGCCGTCAGGGCCGTTTGTGTCTTTTCCAGTTACTAAAATTATTGGATGGATTTATGTAGGTTTTTGGAAGGATTTGTGGTTTGGTTTGAGCAAGGTTTGATGCAAAAGTAAAAATAAAGGAAATTGTCTTTGCACTGGGGTTTGAACCCGGGTCTCCTGGAAAGCTTGTGGGGATGGGTGCCAATTGAGCCATTAGGTGCTCTTGTTGCTCTTTCTGCATCACATCTTAGTTAACCTTGGATCTTTGGTGTTTGGTGCATTTGGTTAAATGAAATAGAAATTAGGTTTGTTCCATCTTCTTCTCCAAAGTGTGTGGCCGCCCAAGCTTTTCTCTCCATTGCCTTGCCAAATGCTTCATCCTTGCAGCTCCTTTGGATCGTTCATCATCATTCCGGGTAGGTATCGATCTTCCTCTTCTTCTTCTCATCCGTTTGGTGTGATGTTTGGCCAAGTGAATAGAAGAGTTGTAACGACCCAGGTTTTTCTTCCCGGTCTTCCAGGTATGCCCTAGGGGTAATTTGGTAAATTGGTCGGGCCGTCGTGGTCGTTTCATCTTTTCGATTACTAAAATTATTGGATGGTTTTATGTAGGTTTTGGAGGGGTTTGAGGTTTGGTTTGAGCAAGGTTTGATGCAAAAGTAAAAATAAAGGAATTTGTCTTTGCAGTAGGGGGTTTGAACCCGGTCTCTGGGAAGCTTGTAGAGATGTGTGCCAATTGAGCCATTAGGTGCTCTTGTTGCTCTTTCTGCATCACATCTTAGTTAACCTTGGATTTTGGAGTTTTGGTGCATTTGGTTAAATGAAATAGAATTAGGTTTATTCCATCTTCTTCTCCAAATCTCCTCTTGGCCGCACAAGCTCTCCCTCTCCATAGCCTTTGCCGATTCTTCTTTCCCTTGCATCTCCTTGGGTTCGATCATCATCATTTCGGGTAAGTCTTCATCCTCTTCATCTCCCCATTTGGTTATTGATGCTGGCCGAAGGTAAGAAGTAGAGTGTTGTGTGTGTTGTGTTGTTTGCAAACACCGAGAGAAGCAAAGAAGCGACACGGATCGCAGGCGGCGGAAAGAATTTTCGCAGATCCGTCCAAGACGCCATCGCGCGCACGGATCGCCCAGATCCGTTGGCGGCCCTGCCGTCGCACCAGATCGCCCAGATCTGTTGAAGCAGCCCTCCGCGCGCCATCGCTCGCGATCGTGCGAGATCGCGCCAGCCAGAAGACGCGCCGATCGTGCGGATCGCGCGCCCAGAGACGCGAGACGCGGCGCCGCGACGCTTCGCCGCTTCGAAGCCGCTCGCCGCGCGCGCCGCCGCGTCGCGCGTCGCCGTCGCGACGCGACACGCCGCGCCGCGCGCCGCCCGAACCGCTCGCCGCGCGCCAGCCAAGCCTCGCGTCGCGCTGTCGCCACGCCGCGCCGCCGCGCCGCCATGAGCGCTCGCGCGCGCAAGGCGTCCTGCCGTCGTGCAGTGCGTGCGGCGGCCAGCAGCAGCGTCCACTGCCCGTCGCTGCGTGCAGTAGCGGCCAGCCGCAGCGCCCGGCCCTGCCGTGCCGGCTTGCGCAGCCTCCAAGCTCGTGTCGCCGCGCCGCGTGAGTTCCCCTAGCCGAGCTTCTTCGTTCTTTTGTTGTTTAGACGTTTTAGATGCCGATTATTATTGGTTTGCTAGGTTCCCGCTCGCTAGCTCGGGATTGTTCCATGACTTAGGATTTGTGTGTAGAAGCCTCAGACCAAGGTAAGGATTTCTTGCTTAGGAGTTGTGTGGGCCTGCGGTATATTTGTGATTGTTGTTTTGTATGCCCTGTGTATGATTACTAGCATGTTTAGCCCTAGGTGCTCGCATTTCAATTCTCGTGGCATGAACTCTTGTATTGTTTCTCATGTTAGCCCATACTAGGTTGTTCCATTCGGCATGTTCGATATCTGTTCTTGCTTCGTAGTATCATGCTAGGTTCCTTGTATCTGTTGAGCACGTCTTCGGGTGCATTGATTGAATTATTATTATTGCTATGGTTTAGAGTTCGTAGGTAGCATCATCGGGGCGGATGCATAACGTAACTTGCATCCCAAGCAGAGGGCGTCACGAGATGGTACTCGTCCTCGATCCCGTTAGGGTTTAGCTAACCCTAACGGTGCCCCGCAATCTTGGGTGAGGGTGGCGGATCGTTAAATGCCCCAACGGTCGGGATGATGACTTGGCATTGCCTCATCCCCGGCGATCGGCGCACGTCCTCGGCGTGTTCGGCGTAGCCCTTGATTGCCACTGTTAGGGCAAGGACCGCTTCACGGTGTAAGCCTACCACGGCCGGTTCCTTAGCCCAAAGTGCGGTGGTACAGCCGACATAGTTCACGTGTCGAGTCTCACACCCCTATGTCGGTGACACCGATCCGAGATTTAGTTAGCCATGGTGGATCGAACTGGGCATTTGCACACTTGCCACTGGGCCGGCACCCCCGAGTTTGCGGTAGCATGCGGTGCGCGCTTACGCTCATTACGCGCCGCCGATCGGAGAGCTCCTCGGGATCTTGAGCGAGTGCACCTTTTCGATCGATCGAGACAGCCGAGGCGGGACTTGTTCCCGTATAGCGCGTATAGTGTGTTGTGGTATTTTCCGGACTAAGACCACGAGTTGGCATCCGAGGTCCAAGTGTGGACTTAGCTATGTGCTCCGCTCTGTGTTTGTACTCATAGCTTGCATACATTCTTCTAGATGATCATGTATATCGTATTGTACCCGGTTGGGGATTCTTCTGGGTAATTCGTTACTCACCCTTATTACGTGGTTTTCCACGAGGTAATCAAAGCGGAAGACGGAATGGTGAAGGAGGAGCCGTGATCATGGAATCTGCTTTGTCATCTCGACTATTTTATTGTATCATGACTCTTGACTTTTGTTATTTCCCTGAATGCATGTAGACGGGCACAGAGCCCCAGGATGTTTTTCTTACGTTTTATGGATTCCAGCATATTTGTACTTGTGGATTGTTTTAATGGTTTAAATAAATCTACGATCGAGTATGCTTTTAGAAATGTATGTTTTGGTTGTTGAATGTTCTGTTTTTACTTGGAATCCGAAATGTGTTTTTCATAATGTCTTCTATTTTCAATACATGCATTGGGGTAAAGGCCATTTAGAGCCCCTTTTGGGTCGGGTCTTTCTGATTGGTATCGAGCTCGAGTCATAGATTCGTAGTGACGACTTTTGTTGTAGGTAGTTTTTCCATGATCATCAAGACTCTGGCGAGTCATCAGTGCGCCTAGATTTATTGTTTTAGAAAGGAAAAGGGTTAAGAATTTACAATACCTATCATCTAGTGTATGCCTTGTTTGGTGTTGTGGAATGGTGGTGACAGTGTGTTTTGATTCGTTGTTGGTTTGGATGTAGATCGCCCGACATGCGATCACCACCCGCATCGGAGAGGAGGTTCGAGAGCGGTCGAGGTATCGGGATCGGATCGATCATCTGCAGGACATCCTCCGTTACGCCTAGAGCGGGCGTTGAGGCGAGCGAAGGCCGTGAGAGGCTGCTCCGGAGCGAGTTTCTTTGAGTCTATGAGGGCTTTTATGGTCGAGCATGTTGAGTGACCAGAGGGCGAGACCGAGCCTTGTTAGCGCGCTTGGCCGGGAAGAGTCCCGAGCCCAGTTGAGCGGTGACTCGATTGGTTGAGAGCTCAAGAGCACCTCCGGCTCCTCGGGAGCAAGTAGCCCCAGAGGCGAGATATGGCAGAGGGTGCCGAGGAGTTGGGTAGGTGGTGAAGGATTTTGTGAAGTGGAAGCACGAGAAGTTTGATGCCACCGGTGATGCGCTAGCGGCGGCCTGTGGATTGCCCATTTGGAGTACACCTTCACGATCATGGTGTGCCCCGATATTCAGAGGCCGAGATGTGCGGCTCATGTGCTAGGAGGCACAATGAGATGGTGGTGGGAGTCCACCTTGAGCGAGAGACAGGTGGGTCTCCACCCGCTACTTGGGAGTTCTTCAAGGTGAGTTCAAGGTAAAGTTCATCGGTGATGAGGCTCAAGAGAAGATGGTGGAGCTCTTCCGAACCTCAAGCGTGGTTCGATTCCATTGAGGAATATGAGCGCAAGTTCTCGAGTATGGATATTTTGCTCCTCGGTTGATTGCCACCCGGAGTGAAGATTCGGAAGTTCATATCTGGATTGAGGCAGGTGGTGTTTCCCAGATGTCGTGGCTCGTGCCCCCGACACTTATGCTAGGGAAAGGCTGTCGATTAGCCACGATCTATAATGGGAAGTATCCTCTTTGAGCGGGTTGTTGCCGCCGCTCTGTTGGGCGTCTGTCCCAAAGAAATTGTGGGGCGTAAGAGGAAGTTTGATTTTCGGGAGGCGCCGCCGCCAAGGCGATTGAAGCGAGCAGATCATCGGAGAGCTCGGTCCGTTTTCAGCCCCGACAGCGAGGAGGACCCAGCGATTCCCGCTTGTGCTACTTGTGGGAAAGTCCACGCGGAGCTTGTCGGCTGGACCTAGATTGTGCTACCGTTGTGGTAGAGAGGACACATGGCCCGTTTTTGTGATCACCGGCTATGGCGGCTCGGCCAATAAGCAGCAAATAGTGGTCGAGTGTTTGCTACGACCCGTCAGAGGCCGAGCGCACGGATGCCGCCGTGTGGTGTACGCTTCTTGTTTTAGATCAACTGCGCATTTGTCTTGTTTGATTACGGTTCCACGCATTCATTTGTATCTGTGTTGTTTCTTTGAGCATGCTAAGTTAAGACTAGAGCCTCTAGGTTTCGAGTTATCTGTTGCAACTCCTTCGGGAGTTAATATGTTGGCTAGAGATAAGATTAGGGATGGCCGGATCGAGATATCCGGAGAGTTGCCGGGCTACGCTCATAGTTACGCCTATGAGCGGTTTTGATGTGATTCTTGGTATGGAGTGGTTAGTTTGCTAACCACGCGTTGATTGACCCTTGCCAAAAGAAGTAGTGTTCAGCCGCCAGTCGTCCGACTTTAAGTTTCGTGGAGTCAGAGGTGGAGTTTGCCCGCCGATGGTGTCACCGTGAAAGCTCATCGTTTGCTAGCTCATGGAGCTTGGGGCTATCTAGCCAAGTTGTGCAGGAAGAGCGCCCCTCATTGTCTGCATTGATCAGTGCACGGCGTCGTGCGGGGAGTTTGCGGACGTGTTTCTCGAGGAGTTTCTGGGGTTGCCCCGAAGAGAGAGGTTGACTTCACAATTGAGCTCGAGCCCGGGGACCCTCCCTATCTCGAAGGCTCCGTATCGTATGGCGCCGTGAGTTAAAGGCGAAGATTCGATTTGCGGGAGATGTTAGATCGAGGGTTCATCCGTCCGAGTGTGTCCCCGTGGGAGCACGATTCTGTTTGTGAAAAAGAAGGATGGTTCTATGCGCTTATGTATTGATTACGCGAGCTTAATAAGGTGATGATGAAGAATAAGTATCCGTTGCCCGTATCGACGATTTGTTCGATCGGCCGGAGGAGCTTGTGTTCTCCAAGATAGATCCGAGATCGGTTACCATCGATTGCGGATCGGGGATGCCGACATTCCTAAGGCGACTTTCGAGTCTAGATATGGTCACTATGAGTTTGTGGTCATGTCGTTTGGATTGACCAATGCCCCGGTGCGTTCATGGACATGATGGATAGGGTGTTCAAATCATTTTTGGACAAACCGTCATCGTGTTCATTGACGATATTCGATTTATTCGAGGTCTAAAGAAGACCATGCAGAGCATTTGAGGCGAGTATTGGCGGCTTTGAGGGAAAACCACTTTATGCGAAGTTTTCCAAATGTGATTTGGTTGGAGCGGTGGCCTTCCTAGGCCACGTGGTTTCGAGAGATGGTATAGCCGTGGACCCCGCGAAGATTGAGGCCGTGAGTTCATGGGCCAAGCCGACTTCGATTCTGAGATTCGCGACTTTACGGGTTTGGCGAGTTACTACCGTCGGTTCGTCAAGGACTTTTTCGCTTTAGCCTCGCCTCTCACTCGTCGGCGAGGAAGGGTGTCGAGTTTGTTTGGGACAAAGAGTGTGATGAGAGCTTTTTGCGAGCAAGCGCGATTTGACTTCAAAGCACGATGTTGGCGATCCGAGGGGACAGTGGTTTCGTGGTCTCTGATGATGCTTCCAAGTTTGGATTAGGTTGTGTGTTGATGCAAAGACGGGAAGGTCATTGCCTATGCTTCCCGTCATTTGGCCGTATGAGCGAGAACTACCCGACTCATGATATGGAGTTGGCGCAGATGGTGTTTGCAATGAAGATTTGGAGGCATTACCGTATGGTGAGCGGATTCGGATGTTTACCGATCACCGAGCCTCAAGTATCTGTTTACTCGAAGGAGTTGAATATGAGGCGAGAGGAGATGGTTAGAGTTGGTAAAGGATTATGACTGCGAGATTTTGTACCATCAAGGGTAAAGCCAATGTAGTGGCCGATGCTTTGAGTAGAAAGACGTCGCACTCTGCGGCGTTGTTGAGTTCAGCCCAATTTTTGCGGAGAGAGCTCGAGCGGGCCGAGGTTGCGATGTTGTTGGGAGAGGTTACCTCGGGGTAGCTCGATTGACTTATTCGTGCGTCGATTAGGCAGCGTGGATTATAGACGACTAGTTGGGTGACCCGCACTTAAGAGATTGGTTGATAGAGTTAGTCTTGTGGTGACTTTGACTTTGTATATTCACCAGACGGTGGGTTGACTTATAGAGGCGGTTGTGTGTTCCGGACATTGCGAGTTTGCGAGTAGAGTTGCTCTCGGAGGCCCACAGTTCCCCTTTTGCTTGGCACCCGGGGTACCAAGATGTATCGAGACCTTAAGCGGACCTTACGGTGGATGGGAATGAAGAGAGATGTGGCAGAGTTTGTCGGTAGGTGTCTCACTTGTCAACAAGTGAAGGCACCCAGCGAGAGGCCGGTGGTTTATTTGCGACCATCGAGTGTACCCAGTGGAAATGGGAAGAGATCTCCATGGACTTTATCTCTGGTTTGCCAAGGACTCAGGAAGTTCTCTCGATTTGGGTGATAGTCGACCGTTTGACCAAGAGCGCACACTTCATTCCGGTAGAGACACTTATCTACCGTGGAGCGAAGGCGCAGATTGTTTTTGGAGCGAGATCATCCGTTATCATGGTGTGTCGGTGAGGATTGTGTCCGATCGTGACTCGCGCGGTTCACTTCTCGTTTCTAGAGAGCGCTCCAGCAGGTTTGGGCACAGAGTGCGATTTCAAAGACTGACTTTTCACCCTCGGAGCGGATGGTCGGTGAGAGAGTGAATCGATTCTCGAGGATATGTTGAGGGCTTGTGTGTTGGATTTCCCGGTGAGTTGGGACCGAGATCTGTACTTGATGGAGTTTGCCTATAACAACGATTACGATCGGCGATTGAGATGGCTCCATTCGAGGCATTGTATGGTAAGCGTTGTCCGGTCCCCGTGTTCGGGAAGAGGTTGGTGATAGACGAGTTTTGGGTCCCGAAATTCTGCAGATTGACCAATGGTGCAAAGTCACGAGAAGATTAGAGCTCGTATGTTGACAGTGCAGCAGAGAGAGCAGAGAAGAGTTACGCCGATGTTCGGCGTCGAGATTTGGAGTTTGAGGTTGGTCGGCATGTGTTCCTTAAGGTTGCTCCGATGCGAGGTGTTACGAGGTTTGGTAAGCGTGGGAAGTTGAGTCCCCGTTTTGTTGGTCCATTTGAGATCCTAGAGAGGATTGGCGAGTTGCTTACCTGCTAGTTAGCCCTACCTCCGTCACTATCTCAGCGGTGCATAGTGTTTTTCATGTATCGATGTTGAGGCGGTATGTGCCGGACCCGTCGCACATTGTGGACATTGAGCCTTTGCGGTGAATGAGGATTTGAACTTCGAGGAGAAGCGGTGAGGATCCTTGCCTTTGAGACCAAGGCGTTGCATAATCGCGAGATTCGTTTAGTAAAGGTTCGGTGGAAGAATCGGGGTTACGAGGAAGCCACTTGGGAGCGGGAAGGCGAGATGAGATTGCATTACCCGAGCTATTTACGTCTTAAGAACTTTCGAGGACGAAAGTCATAAAAAGGAGGGAATATTGTAACGACCAGGTTTTTCTTCCCGGTCTTCCGGTATGCCCTAGGGGGTAATTTGGTGGGGCCGTCGAGTGGTCGTTTGTGTCTTTTCGATTACTAAAATTATTGGATGGTTTTATGTAGGTTTTTGGAGGGTTTGTGGTTTGGTTTGAGCAAGGTTTGATGCAAAAGTAAAAATAAAGGAATTTGTCTTTGCAGTGGGGTTTGAACCCGGGTCTCTGGGAAGCTTGTAGAGATGTGTGCCAATTGAGCCATTAGGTGCTCTTGTTGCTCTTCTCGCATCACATCTTAGTTAACCTTGGATTTTGGAGTTTTGGTGCATTTGGTTAAATGAAATAGAATTAGGTTTATTCCATCTTCTTCTCCAAATCTCCACTTGGCCGCAAGCTCTCCTCTCCATAGCCTTTGCCGATTCTTCTTTCCCTTGCATCTCCTTGGGTTCGATCATCATCATTAAGGGTAAGTCTTCATCCTCTTCATCTCCTCATTTGGTTATTGATCTTTGGCCGAAGGTAAGAAGTAGAGTGTTGTGTGTGTTGTGTTGTTGTTTGCGGCCCGACCTAGAGAAGCGGCGGCATAGATCGCCCCTGCCGTCGCACAGATCGCGGGCGGACAAGCCGCCGCAGACCGTCCGCCGACGCCATCGCGCACGGATCGCCCGATCCGTTGAGCGGCCCTGCCGTCGCACGGTCGCCCAGATCGTTGAAGCAGCTCCCCCGCGCGCCATCGCTCGCGAATCGTGCGATCGCGCCAGCCAGCAGACGCCCGATCGTGCGGATCGCGCCGCCGACGCGAGACGCCAGCGCGCGCGCGCGCCGCCGCCGGCGCTCGCCGCCGCGCGCCAGCCGCGTCCGCGTCGCGCTGTCGCATCGCCAGCGCCGCGCGCGCCGCGCCCGCCGCCGCTGCGCCGCCGCGCGCCAGCCGCGTCTGCGTCGCTGTCGCTGCGCGCGCGCGCCGCCGCGCCGCCGCCCGACGCTCGCGCCGCGCGCGTATGCGTCCCTGCGTGCCGTGCGGTAGCGGCCGCGGTAGCAGCGTCCCTGCCGTCTGCCGTGCAGTAGCGCGACCAGCGCCCGATCTGCCGTGCCGGCTTGCAGCAGCTCAAGCTCGTGTCGCCGCCGCTGCGTGAGTTCCGAGCCGAGCTTGCTTTGTTCTTTTGTTGTTTAGACGTTTTAGATCTTGATTATTATTGGTTTGCTAGGTTCCGCTCGCTAGCTCGGGATTGTTCCATGACTTAGGATTTGTGTGTAGAAGCCTCCCGACCAAGGTAAGGATTTCTTACCGGAGTTGTGTGGGCCTGCGGTATATTTGTGATTGTTGTTTTGTATGCTGTGTATGATTACTAGCATGTTTAGCCCTAGGTGCTCTGTTGCGAATTCTGGTGGCATGAACTCTTGTATTGTTTCTCATGTTAGCCCATGCTAGGTTGTTCCATTCGGCATGTTCGATATCTATTCTTGCTTCGTAGTATCATGCTAGGTTCCTTGTATCTGTTGAGCACGTATTGGGTGCATTGATTGAATTGTTATTATTGCTATGGTTTAGAGTTCGGGTAGGTAGCATCATCCGGGCCGGATGCATAACGTAACTTGCATCCCCGACGAGGGGCGTGCGAGATGGTACTCGTCCTCGATCCCGTTAGGGTTTAGCTAACCCTAACGGTGGCCCGCAATCTTGGGTGAGGGTGGCGGTATTAAATGCCCCAACGGTCGGGATGATGACTTGGCATTGCCTCGTCCCCGGCGATCGGCACGTCCTCGGCGTGTTCGGCGTAGCCCTTGATTGCCACTGTTAGGGCAAGGACCGCTTCTGGTGTAAGCCTACCACGACCGGTTCCTTAGCCTCAAAGTGCGGTGGTACAGTCGACATAGTTCACGTGTCAGTCTCACACCCTATGTCGGTGACACCGATCCGAGAGATTTAGTTAGGCATGGTGGTCGAACACGGGCGGCTTGCCACTAGACCGGCACCCCAGAGTTTGCGTGTAGCATGCGGTGCGCGCTTACGCTCATTCTGGCGCCGGGAGAGCTCCTCGGGATCTTGAGCGATGCACCTTTCGTATCGACCAGAGAGGCAGTGAGGCCGGGACTTGTTCCGTATATAGCGCGTATAGTGTGTTGTGGTATTTTCGGACTAAGACCACGAGTTGGCATCCGAGGTCCAAGTGTGGACTTAGCTATGTGCTCCGCTCTGTGTTTGTACTCATAGCTTGCTTACATTCTTCTAGATGATCATGTATATCGTATTGTACCCGGTTGGGGATTCTTACTGGGGTGCCGTTACTCACCCTTATTACGTGGTTTTCCACGGGTAATCAAGCGCAAGGCAGGATGGTGAAGGAGGGCGTGATCATGGAATCCTCTTGTCATCTCGACTATTTTATTTTATCATGACTCATGACTTTTGTTATTTCCCCTGAATGCATGTAGGCGGGCACAGAGCCCGGGATGTTTTTCTTACGTTTTATGGATTCCAGCATATTTGTACTTGTGGATTGTTTTAATGGTTTAAATAAATCTACGATCGAGTATGCTTTTAGAAATGTATGTTTTGGTTGTTGAATGTTTCTGCATTTTTACTTGGAATCGAAATGTGTTTTTCATCATGTCTTCTATTTTCAATACATGCATTGGGGTAAAGGCCATTTAGAGCCCCTTTTAGGTGGGTCTTTACAAGAGTGTTGTGTGTGTTTGTGTTGATTGCGGCCGGTATGAGAGAAGCCCGGCCAAGCAACCATCGTCGCCACGTCGCCCACCGGCCACCGCACGCCGGATCGCGCCAGCAGCAGCCCAGATCGCCCCTGCCGTCGCACCAGATCACCCTTGCCGTCACAGCCCTTGTCGCGCCCAGATCTCGAAGCAGAACCGCCCGGCCCTGCTCGGCCATCGCCCGGCCAGCGTCACGCGCGGATCGCGAGCAAAGAAGAGACGCGCGACACCCCGGCGCCATCGCCCGTGTCGCTTGCCGAGCCGCTCGCCCGCATGCCCAGACGTTCGCCCGCGCGCGCGTCCCTGCCGAGCAGCTCGCCGTGTCCGCATCGCACGCCAGCGCCCGTGCGCCCGTGCCGTGCCGCTCGCCTGCCGCTGAGTCCCGTCTGTCCGTCGCGCATGGCGCGCGCCCAGCGCCCATCCGCCGCGAGCCACGCGCCAGCAGCGCGCCGTAGCCGTGCAGCCAGCAGCCGCCAGCCACCGCCATGCCCGGCCTGCCAAAGCAACTCCAAGTTCGTGTCGTCGCCGTGCGCATGAGTGCCCCGAGCCGAGCTTGTCGCTATTCTATTGTTTTTTAGACGTTTTAGATGCTTGATTATTATTGGTTTGCTAGGTTCCCGCCGCAAGCTCGGGATTGTTCATGACTTAGGATTTGTGTGTAGAAGCCTCCCGACCAAGGTAAGGATTTCTTACAGGAGTTGTGTGGGCCTGCGGTATATTTGTGATTGTTGTTTTGTATGCTGTGTATGATTATTAGCATGTTTAGCCCTAGGTGCTCTGTTTTGAATTCTGATGGCATGAACTCTTGTATTGTTTCTCATGTTAGCCCATGCTAGGTTGTTCCATTCGGCATGTTCGATATATGTTCTCGCTTCGTAGTATCATGCTAGGTTCCTTGTATCTCATGAGCACGTATTGGGTGCATTGAATGAATTGTTATTATTGCTATGGTTTAGAGTTCGGGTAGGTAGCATCATCAGGGCCGGATGCATAACGTAACTTGCATCCCCGATAGGACGCGTCACGAGATGGTACTCAGTCCACGATCCCGTTAGGGTTTAGCTAACCCTAACGGTGGCCCCGCAATCTTGGGTGAGGGTGGCGGATGTTAAATGCCCCAACGGTCGGGATGATGACTTGGCATTGCCTCGCCCCCGGCGATCGGCACGTCCTCGGCGTGTTCGGCCGTAGCCCTTGATTGCCACTGTTAGGGCAAGGACCGCTTCTCGGTGTAAGCCTACCACGGCCGGTTCCTTAGCCTCGAGTCTTGTACAGGTGACATAGTTCACGTGTCTAGGTCTCACACCCCTATGTCGGTGACACCGATCCGGAGATTTAGTTAGGCATGGTGGATCGAACACAGGCGGCTTGCCACTAGACCCGGCACCCCGAGTTTGCGGTAGCATGCGGTGCGCGCTTACGCTCATTCTGGCGCCGGCCGGAGAGCTCCTAGGGATCTTGAGCAGTGCACCTTTCGTATCGGCGATGACAGCGGTGGCGGGACTTGTTTCCCGTTTAGGGCGTATAGTGTGTTGTGGTATTTCCGGACTAAGACCCTGAGTTGGCATCCAAGGTCCAAGTGTGGACTTAGCTATGTGCTCCGCTCTGTGTTTATATTCATAGCTTGCATACATTCTTCTAGATGATCATGTATATCGTATTGTACCCCGGTTGGGGATTCTTCTTGAGTAATTCGTTACTCACCCTTATTTTGTGGTTTTCCACAGGTAACCAAGGCGCGAGACAGGATGGCTGAAGGAGGAGCTGTGATCATGGAATCCTGCTGTCATCTCTGACCATTTTATTATATCATGACTCTTGACTTTTGTTATTTCCCCTGAATGCATGTAGACGGGCACGGAGCCCTAGGATGCTTTCTTATGTTTTATGGATTCCAGCATATTTGTACTGGTGGAATGTTTAAATGGTTTAAATAAATCTTTGATCAGAGTATGCTTTTAGAAATGTATTTATCCTGAAACAGGTGCTTGGAAACAGGGACAGGTTTTAGAGTAAATTGTTTTGATTGTTGAATGTTTCTGTTTTTACTTGGGATCTGAAACATTATTTTCCATAATGTCTTTTATTTTGAATACATGCATTGGGGTAAAGGCCCATTTAGAGCCCCTTTTGGGTCGGGTCTTTACTGTTGGTATCAGAGCTCATAGTCATAGATTCTGTAGACTGACCTTTTGTTGTAGGTCGTCCTTCCATGATCACCAGCACTCCGACAGTCATCAGGTACGCCTAGGTTTATTGTTTTAGAAAGAAAAAAGGGTTAAGAATTTACAATACCTTTCATCTAGTGTATGCCTTGTTTGGTGTTGTGGAGTGGTGACAGACAGGTTTTGATTCGTTGTTGGTTTGGATGTAGATCGCCGACATGCGATCCACCGTCGCACCGGAGAGGAGGTTCGAGAGCAGTCGAGGTATCGAGGATCGGACCGACATCTGCGAGGACATCGTCCCAAGCCGAGATCGATGGCATCCCACCCCCAGCGCTCCTCTGTTACGCCTAGAGCGCCGTGAGGCGCTTGCTCCTGGAGCGATTTTCTTTGAGTCTATGAGGGCTTTTATGGTCGGCATGTTGAGTGACCAGAGGGCGAGACCTGTGCCTTGTTGGCGTGTGGCGGGAAGAGTCCCGAGCCCAGATTGAGCGGTGACTCGATTGGTTCAAAGAGAGCACGCAGTAGCACCTCGGCTCCACAGGAGCAAGTAGCCCTGAGGCGGATATGGCGAGGGTGATGAGGAGTTGGGTAGGTGGTGAAGGATTTTGTGAAGTGGAAGCCCGAGAAGTTTGATGCCACCGGTGATGCGTTAGCGGCGGCCAGTGGATTGCCCATTTGGAGTACACCTTCACGATCATGGTGTGCCCCGATATTCAGAGGCCGAGGTGTGCGGCTCATGTGCTAGGAGGCACGGCGAGATGGTGGTGGGAGTCCACCTTGAGCGAGAGACCACTGGTCTCCACCCGCTACTTGGGAGTTCTTCAAGTGAGTTCAAGGTAAAGTTCATCGGTGATGAGGCTCAAGAGAAGATGGTGGAGCTCTTCGGAACACAGGCAGGTTACGATTCCATTGAGGAATATGAGAGGAAGTTCTCGGAGTATGGATATTTTGCTCCTCGGTTGATAGCCACCCCAGAGTGAAGATTCGGAAGTTCATATCGGATTGAGGCGGGGTGTTTCTCAGATGTGTCGGGCTCGGGCCCCCGACACTTATGCTAGGGTCATCCCGATTAGCCACGATCTATAATGGGAAGTATCCATTGAGCGGGTTGTTGCCGCTCTGTTTCGGCGCCTGTCCCAGCAATTGGTGGGCGAAGAGGAAGTTTGATTTTCGGGGAGGCGGCGGCGCCGCTAAGGGCGATTCAGATCGAGAGATCGGCGGAGAGCTCGATCCTTTCCGGCTTCCGACAAAGAGGAGGACCCAAGCGAGTTCCGCTTGTGCTACTTGTAGGAAAGTCCACGCTGGAGCTTGTCGGTGGACCTAGACGCGTGCTTTCGTTGTGGTAGAGAGGGGCACATGGCCCGTTTTTGTGATCGGCCGGCTATGGCGGCTCGGCCAGCAGCATGTGCGAAAGCAGGGTCGAGTGTTTGCTACGACCCGTCAGAGGCCGCAGCGTCACGGATGCCGGCTGTGTGGTGTACGCTTCTTGTTTTAGATCACTGCGCATTTGTCTTGTTTGATTACAGTTCTACGCATTCTTTTGTATATCTGTGTTGTTTCTTTGAGCATGCTAAGTTAAGAGTAGAGCCTCTAGGTTATGAGTTGATTTGTTGCAACTCCTTCGGGAGTTAATATGTTGGCTAGAGATAAGATTAGGGATGGCGGATCGAGATATCAGGAGAGTTGCTTGTGGCTACGCTCATAGTTCTTCCTATGAGCGGTTTTGATGTGATTCTTGGTATGGAGTGGTTAGTTGCTAACCCACGCGTTGATTGATCGCCACCGGAAAGAAGTAGTGTTCAAAGCCGCCAGTCGGTGACTTTAAGTTTCGTGGAGTCGAGGGTGGAGTTTGCCCTCCGATGGTGTCACCGTGAAAGCTCGTCGTTTGCTAGCTCATGGAGCTTGGGGCTATCTAGCCAAGTTGTGCAGGGAGAGCCGCCCCTCATTGTCTGTTGATCAGTGCCGGTCGTGCGGGGAGTTTGCGACGTGTTTCACGAGAAGTTCTGGGGTTGCCCCAAGAGAGAGGTTGACTTCACAGGTGAGCTCGAGCGAGGACCCTCCCTATCTCGAAGGCTTCGTATCGTATGGCGCCACGGTGAGCTAAAGGGAACCGAAGATTCGATTGCGGGAGATGCTTGATCGAGGGTTCATCCGTCCGAGTGTGTCTCAGTGGGAGCACGATTCTGTTTGTGAAGAAGAAGGATGGTTCGATGCGCTTATGCATTGATTACCGCGAGCTTAATAAGGTAAATGATGAAGAATAAGTATCTGTTGCCCCGTATTGACGATTTGTTCGATCGGCTGGGGAGCTTCCGTGTTCTCCAAGATAGATCTCGAGATCCGGTTACCATCGATTCATGGATCGGGGATGCCGACATTCCTAAGACGACTTTCGAGTCTAGATATGGTCACTATGAGTTTGTGGTCATGTCGTTTGGATTGACCAATGCCCCCAATTGCGTTCATGGACATGATGGATAGGGTGTTCAAATCATTTTTGGACGGCCTTCGTCATCGTGTTCATTGGCGATATATTCGATTTATTCGAGGTCTAAAGAAGACCATGCAGAACATTTGAGGCGAGTATTGGCGGCTTTGAGGAAAACCGGCTTTATGCGAAATTTTCCAAATGTGATTTACGATTGGAGCGGTGGCCTTCTTAGGCCACGTGGTTTCGAGAGATGGTATAGCCGTGGACCCCGCAAAGATTGAGGCCGTGAGTTCGTGGGCCAAGCCGACTTGATTGCCGAGATTCGCGACTTTCAGGTTTGGCGAGTTACTACCTTCGGTTCGTCAAAGGAATTTTCTGCTATAGCCTCGCCCCTCACTCGTCGGCGAGGAAGGGTGTCGAGTTTGTTTGGGAAGCGAGTGTGATGAGAGCTTTGCGAGCTCAAGCTGCTGATTTTGACTTCAAACACGATGTTGGCGATCCGGAGGGGACAGTGGTTTCGTGGTCTCTGATGATGCTTCCAAGTTTGGATTAGGTTGTGTGTTGATGCAGCACGGGAAGGTCATTGCCTATGCTTCCGTCATTTGAAGCCGTATGAGCGAGAACTACCCGACTCATGATATGGAGTTAGCGTGATGGTGTTTGCAATTTGAAGATTTGGAGGCATTACTGTATGGTGAGCGGATTGAGATGTTTACCGATCACCAGAGCCTCAAGTATCTGTTTACTCAAAAGGAGTTGAATATGAGACAGAGGAGATGGTTGAAGTTGGTAAAGGATTATGACTGCGAGATTTTGTACCATCGGGTAAAGCCAATGTAGTGGTGATGCTTTGAGTAGAAAGACGTCGCACTCTGCGGGCGTTGTTGAGTTTCAGCCCGGTTTGCGGAGAGAGTTCGAGCGGGCCGAGGTTGCGATATTGTTGGGTGGGGTTACCGCCGAGGTAGCTCGATTGGACTATTCACCGTCGATTAAGGCGTGGATTATAGGCGATCGGTTGGGTGACCCCGCACTTAAGAGATTGGTTGTGAGTTAGTCTTGACGGAGACTTTGACTTTGTATATTCACGAGATGTGGGTTGACTTATAGAGGCGGTTGTGTGTTCCGGACATTGCGAGATTGCGAGCGAGTTGCTCTCGAGAGGCCCCTGATTCCCCATTTGCTTGGCACCCAGGGGTACCAAGATGTATCGTAACCTTAAGCGGACCTTACGGTGGATGGGAATGAAGAGAGATGTGGCGAGTTTGTCACCGGTGTCTCACTTGTCGCCAAGTGAAGGCACCAGTGCAGAGGCAGTTTGGTTTGTTGCGTGCCACCGAGTGTGCCCCAGTGGAAATGGGAAGAGATCTCCATGGACTTTATCTCTGGTTTGCCAAGGACTCCGAGGAAGTTCTCTCAGATTTGGGTGATAGTCGACCGTTTGACCAAGAGCGCACACTTCATTCCCGGTAGAGACACTTATACCGTGGAGCAGTGGGCGCAGTTGTTTTTGGAGCAGATCATCCGATATCATGGTGTGCGGTGAGGATTGTGTCCGATCGTGACTCGCGGTTCACTTCTCTTTTCCGGAGAGCGCTCAGAAAGGTTTGGGCACGAGTGCGATTCAAAGATGACTTTTCACCCTCGAGACGGATGGTCGATCGAGAGGGTGAATCGATTCTCGAGGATATGTTGAGGGCTTGTGTGTTGGATTTCCCGAGCGATTGAGACCGATGATCTCTGTATTTGATGGAGTTTGCCTATAACAACGATTATCGATCGGCGATTCAAATGGCTCCATTCGAGGCTTTGTATGGTAAGCGTTGTCGGTCCCCGTGTTGCGGGAAGAGGTTGGTGATAGACGAGTTTTGTCCCGAGTTCTGCAGTTGACCAATGGTGCAGTGCGAGAAGATTAGAGCTCGTATGTTGATGGCTCAGAGCAGAGCAGAGAAGAGTTACGCCGATGTTGGCGTCGGGATTTGGAGTTTGAGGTTGGTCGGCATGTGTTCCTTAAGGTTGCTCGATGGGAGGTGTTTTGAGGTTTGGTAAGCGTGGGAAGTTGAGTCCCGTTTTGTTGGTCCATTTGAGATCCTAGAGAGGATTGGCAGAGTTGCTTACTGCAGGTTAGCCCTACCTCCGTCACTACTCATCGGTGCATAGTGTTTTTCATGTATCGATGTTGAGGCGGTATGTGCGGACCCGTCGCACATTGTGGACTTTGAGCCTTTGCGGTGAATGAGGATTTGAGCTTCGAGGAGAAGCCGGTGAGGATCCTTGCCTTTGAGACCAAGGCGTTGCGTAGTCGCGAGATTCGTTTGGTAAAGGTTGATGGAAGAGTCAAGGTTCGAGGAAGCCACTTGGGAGCGGGAAGGCGAGATGAGATTGCATTATCTGAAATATTTGAGTCTTAAGGACTTTCGAGGACGAAAGTCATAAAAAGGAGGGAATATTGTAACGACCCAGTTTTTCATCCCGGTCTTCCGGTATGCCCTAGGGGTAATTTGGTAATTTGGTCGGGCCGTCAGGGCGTTTGTGTCTTTTTCGAGTTACTAAAATTATTGGATGGATTTATGTAGGTTTTGGAAGGATTTGTGGTTTGGTTTGAGCAAGGTTTGATGCAAAAGTAAAAATAAAGGAAATTGTCTTTGGTGGGTTTGAACCCGGGTCTCCTAGAAAGCTTGTGGGGATGGGTGCCAATTGAGCCATTAGGTGCTCTTGTTGATCTTTCTGCATCACACCTTAGTTAACCTTGGATCTTTGGTGTTTGGTGCATTTGGTTAAATGAAATAGAAATTAGGTTTGTTCCATCTTCTTCTCCAAAGTGTGTGGCCGCCCAAGCTTTTCTCTCCATTGCCTTGCCGAATTCTTCATCCTTGCAGCTCCTTTGGATCGTTCATCATCATTCCGGGTAGGTATCGATCTTCCTCTTCTTCTTCTCATCCATTTGGTGTGATGTTTGGCCAAGTGAATAGAAGAGTGTTGTGTGTGTTTGTGTTGATTGCAGCCAGCCGAGAGAAGCCCCGGCCGGCAACCATCGTCGCGACGTCCACCGGCGGCTCAAGACGCCGGATCGCGCCAGCAGCTGGCCCAGATCGCCCGCCCGTCGCACGAGATCACCCTTGCCGTCACACGCCCCCTATCGCGCCGAGATCTCGCCACAAGAACCGGCCCGGCCCTACCATCGCCATCGACGGCCCACGCTCCAGATCGCGGAGCAAGCAGCAGACGCCTGACGCCCGTGCGCCATCGCCCGTGTCGCTTGCCGAGCCGCTCGCCCGCAAGCCCAGACGTTCGCCCGCACCCGCGTCCCTGCCGCCGTGTCCGCATCGCATGCCAGCGCCCGTACCGTGCCGCTCGCCTGCCGAGTCCCGTCTGTCGTGCGCCGCACACCGCAGATTTCAGCACGGCCAGCGCCAGCCTTGCCGTGCTCGTCACAAAGCACCTCCAAGTTCGTGTCGCCGTGCCGCGTGAGTGCCCCGAGCCGAGCTTGCTATTCTATTGTTTTTTAGACGTTTTAGATGCTGATTATTATTGGTTTGCTAGGATCCCGCTCGCTAGCTCGGGATTGTTCCGCAGCTTAGGATTTGTGTGTAGAAGCCTCCCGACCAAGGTAAGGATTTCTTACCGGAGTTGTGTGGACCCTGCGGTATATTTGTGATTGTTGTTTTGTATGCTGTGTATGATTATTAGCATGTTTAGCCCTAGGTGCTCTCTTTTGAATTCTGGTCGCATGAACTCTTGTATTGTTTCTCATGTTATCCCATGCTAGGTTGTTCCATTCTCGGCATGTTCGATATCTGTTCTTGCTTCGTAGTATCATGCTAGGTTCCTTGTATCTGTTGAGCACGTATTGGGTGCATTGAATGAATTGTTATTATTGCTATGGTTTAGAGTTCAGGTAGGTAGCATCATCCGGGCCGGATGCATAACATAACTTGCATCCCCAGCGGGGGCGTGCGAGATGGTACTCCGTCCCGATCCCGTTAGGGTTTAGCTAACCCTAACGGGTGGCCTTGCAATCTTGGGTGAGGGTGGCGATGTTAAATGCCCCAACGGTCGGGATGATGACTTGGCATTGCCTCGTCCCGGCGATCGGCAAGTCCTCGGCGTGTTGGCCGTAGCCCTTGATTGCCACCTATTAGGGCAAGGACCTCTTCCGGTGTAAGCCTACCACGACCAGTTCCTTAGCCTCAAAGTGCGGTGGTACAGGTGACATAGTTCACGTGTTCGAGTCTCACACCCCTATGTCGGTGACACCGATCCAGAGATTTAGTTAGGCATGGTGGTCGAACACGGGCGGCTTGCCACTAGACCCGGCACCCCGAGTTTGCGGTAGCATGCGGTGCGCGCTTACGCTCATTCTACGCCGAGCCGGAGAGCTCCTCGGGATCTTGAGCGGTGCACCTTTCGTATCGGCGGTGACAGCCGGTGGCCGGGACTTGTTTCCGTTTAGGGCGTATAGTGTGTTGTGGTATTTCCGGACTAAGACCACGAGTTGGCATCCGAGGTCCAAGTGTGGACTTAGCTATGTGCTCCGCTCTGTGTTTATATTCATAGCTTGCATACATTCTTCTAGATGATCATGTATATCGTATTGTACCCGGTTGGGGATTCTACTTGAGTAATTCGTTACTCACCCTTATTTTGTGGTTTTCCACAGGTAACCAAGGCGCGAGACAGGATGGTGAAGGAGGAGGCGTGATCATGGAATCCTGCTTTGTCATCTCTGACCATTTTATTATATCATGACTCTTGACTTTTGTTATTTCCCCTGAATGCATGTAGACGGGCACGGAGCCCTAGGATGCTTTCTTATGTTTTATGAATTCCAGCATATTTGTACTGGTGGAATGTTTAAATGGTTTAAATAAATCTACGATCGAGTATGCTTTTAGAAATGTATTTATCCTGAAGCAGTGCTTGGAAACAGAGGACGGAGTTTTAGAGTAAATTGTTTTGATTGTTGAATGTTTCTGTTTTTACTTGGGATCCGAAACATTATTTTCCATAATGTCTTTTATTTTGAATACATGCATTGGGGTAAAGGCCCATTTAGAGCCCCTTTTGGGTCGGGTCTTTACTGGCATTTTGGTAATTTGGTCGGGCCGACAGGGCCGGTTATGTCTTTTCCAATTGCCGAAAAAATTATGAGATGAATTAAATGGGATTGGGAAGCTTGGTGAAGGTATTTGGGCTTGGTAAAAGGCAAAATTAAATAGGAAATTAAATAGCGCGTCGAGCGAGATTCGAACCACGGGCGCTTGGGAAGCTAGTTGGGTGTCATTGCCAATCGAGCCACTGAGCGCTCTTGTTAATCTATGCGCGCCATCTTGTACATAAGCCATGCTTCAAGGGAGATTTAATTTAAAAGCAATTCGCCCGAGCCTCCTTCCCCATTTCTTCTTCTTCTTCGCGAACTCCCTTCGACCGACTGAACTTCACCTTCGCGAATTCTTCCCTCGCCGACCCCAATTCGCCGGAGCTTTCCTCCCAATTCGAAGTCGAAGCTTGTCTCGAGCAGCGGGTAACTTCTTCTTCTTCTTCTTCTTCTTCTTCTTCTCCTTCATTTCGTCCCCTGTTTCTGATTTCGATTTTGCTGGACGAGAGAGTGAGGGGAATTGTGTGGGTTTTGTGCAGCTAGTGGAGAGGAACTGAACTAGCTGCAAATCGCTCGCCAATTCGCTCGAATTCGCCGGCCTTCTCCATCGCGCCGGAATCGCGGCTCGCCCCCTCGTTCGCGCGTAAGCGAGCCCAGCCGCCGTGCATATACGTCGCGCGCGCTGTCGCTGAAGTTGTGTCGCCGCGCCCGCGCGCATCTGCATCACTCGCGTCCGTCGCGCGTAGCGTAGCGCCAGCCAGCCCATTTTGCTGCCTCGCTCGTGTAGCCGGCTCGTTCGTGTGTTCGCCGTGCCTCGTGAGTTACTCCCGAGCCGAGCCCTGTTTATTTTATTGTATTTAGGCCTATTGTGTGATTATTCTTGTGATTTCTAGGTTCTCGGTAGCCTATCGTGTATTCGCCTCCCCGACCAAGGTAAGGATTTCTTACCGGAGTTGTGTGGACCCTGCGATATATTATGTGATTGCTGATTGATTGCTTGTTTGTGTTTATTTACATGTGTAGCTAAGTGCTCTATTCTGAATTCCCGACTGGCATGAATTTCTACGTTGTTTCTCATGTTAGTCCATGCTAGGTTGTTCCTTCTGGCATGCTCGTATCTGTTCTTGCTTCGTAGTATCATGCTAGGTTCGTTGTATTCTTAGTGAGCACGTATTGGAATATATTGGATTGTTTGCTGATTGTTATGACAGGTTAGAGTGTAGGTAGATAGCATCATCCGGGTCGGGTGCATAACGAACCTTGCATCCCCGACAGGGACGTACGAGATGGAGCTCCGTCCCTGATCCCGTTAGGGAATAGCTAACCCTAACGACTGGCCCTGCAATCTTGGGTGAGGGTGGCAGACTATTAAATGCCCCAACGGTCGGGATGATGACTTGGCATTGCCTCGTCCCCGACAGTCGGCACGTCCTCAGCGTGTTTGGTCGTAGCCCTTGATTGCCAAGTGTTAAGGTAAGGACGGCTTCCTGGTGTAAGCCTACCACGACCCGTTCCTTAGCCCCAGGTGCGGTGGAGCATACTGACGTAGTTCACGTGTCCAGGTCCCACACCCCTATGTCAGTGACACCGATCCAAAGATTTAGTTAGGCGTGGTGGCTAGACATGGGCAGCTTGCCTCTAGACCCAGCACCCCCCATAGTCTGCAGTAGCGCGCGGTGCATGCTTACGCTCATTACAGCGCCGACTGGAGAGCTTCTCGGGATCTTGAGCTAGTGTACCTTTCATTCGACAGTAGACAGGCTGAGGCCAGGACTTGTTTCTCGTATAGGGCGTATTGTGTGATGGATTGTGTGGTGGATTATTCCGGACTAAGACCCTGAGTTGGCTTCCGAGGTCCAAATATGGGCAAAAGCTATGTGCTCTATTCTGTGTTTATACTCATAGCTTGCATACACTCATCTAGATGACCATGTATATCGTATTGTACTGTAACGGCCCAGAAATTTCATCCCGGTCTTCCCGGGTTGCCCAAGGGCATTTTGGTAATTTGGTCGGGCCGACAGGGCCGGTTAGGTATTTGTTAATTGCCGGAAAAATTATGAGTCGATTTGATTGGGATCGGGAATTTTGGTGAAGACATTTTGTAACGGCCCAGTTTTCTATCCTGGTTTTCGAGGAGCTTCCGGTTCAGATTCAGTGGTTCGGTTGGGCCGTTAAAGTTGTTTTGTCCCTTAGGGGCATTTTGGTCTTTTTGCTCCCTAGGCAGGATTTGTGGATTTTCAGGGCTTCGAGGCAGCTCCTGCCTTTGTTGAGGCTTGTTTGTTGTGGGCTGCGAGTCCCGAGATGTTTGGGTTATTCGTTTGGGAGTTCGGTTGTGATTTGGGTTTTGGGCAAAATGATGGTTGTTTGGTTTGGGAGGTTGATTTCAGTGAGTTTTGTTGTTTGGAAAGGTTGCTTCAGTCGGGTCTCGAAGGAGGAAGCCGGGAAATGAGATTTAAGGATTTTAAGGATTTTTGGAAAAATTGGAAAATGGATAAATTGGATTTATTTGGATAAGTTTGGATTTTTAATAAAAGAGAAAAAGAAAAGAAAAAAAGGAAAAATCCATTTTTTCCCCTTTCTCTCTCCTCCAGCCCGAGCCACCCCCCTTGGCCCTCTCCTCCTTGCCCGAGCGCCCCAACAGCTCGCCCCCCTGGGCGGCCAGCCCGAGCCCCTGGCCGCCCGAGCTCGCCCCCAGCTCGCCAGCCCCAGCGCCCAGCTAGCCCGTGCGCGTCGAGCCCAGCCCTGCTCGCACAAGCCCGCGTCGCCCAGGCCCCTGCGTCGCCCAGATCCGCCTCGCCCAGGTCCGAGTCGCCCAGCCCTGGTCCGTGCGCCCTGTAGCTCGCCGTCCCTCGCACAGTGTCGTGCCAGATCAAGCGCCCGAGCCCGTCGCGTCGCGTCGCCTCGCGCCGTCCCCTGTGCTTGCCGAGCTCGCGCCCGCCCGCCGTCCACTGTGCCGAGCATCGCCGCCCGCCCTCGCCTCGTCCCAGCTCGCCCGCGCGCAGCTCCACGCCCCAGCGCCCGTGCCCTGCGCCCCAGCGCGCCCCAGCCTGCGCCCCAGCGCCCCCAGCGCGCCCAGTGCCTGCGCCCAGCCAGCCTCTGCCCTGCCGACAGCCTGCTTGTGTGTGTTGGTTTGGCCCGAGCCTTGTGGCTTCTCGGATGGTATTTCCCGAGTCTTTTCTTCGTTGGGCCCGGATTTATTGGCTGCTGGTTATGGATTTATTGGGCTGTTTATGTATTTGATTTGGGGTGCTTTGTTTGATGTTCAGGATGTTCGGGATCATCTAGACGCTCGAGGATTCGCTCGTAGATTTATTATAATTATTGTTTTCTGCTTGTCCCATGTAAGGATTTCTTACCGTGGTTGTGTGGACCCTGCGATATATCTCGATATGCCTTGCTTGTTTGCTGATTGTTATGAGCATGTTAGAGATAGAGCAGTTGATTGAATTCTTGCTAGCATGTTTGCCTGATTTTACATGTTAGTGCCATGCTAGGTTTGTTCTGCCAGCATGCTTGTGATTCCTACTTAAGATGTAGTATCATGCTAGGTAATGTGATTTATGTTAGTCTTTGCTTGCTAGCCAGGAATCATTGATTTTTGCTCTGTACTCTTAGATAGAGTTGTAGGGTTTGTCATCATCCAGAGGCTGAGCGGACATAACGTACTTTGTCCCAGTAGCTCAGGTCGGGAGTAAATTGTGCGAAGCATAACGTATCTTGCTACCCCGCCCGACCAGCCGGTTGTGGAGTTAGCTACCCACTTCGGCATAGCCTAGTTTGTAGCCTGCTAGAGCGGAACCCTGCCAACGGTGTAAGCCTGCCTTGGCCAGTTCTTATCTTCAGGTCGGTGGATCAGGCTGCACAGATGAGCGTCGAGGGCCTCGCGCTACTGTGATCAGTGACACCGCTTCCAAGTCATAGGCATGCGTACCTGGCCCGCGTTGTTTTCCCTTAGGCCCCCGCATTTACACCGGTTGCAGAAGAGCATGCGGTGTGCGCGCACACGCGTTAGTTGTCGGTTTGGAGAGCTCCTCCGGGCTAATGTTCGTGAGTACACCATTCCTTCCAATTTAGAGCCAGACTTCGGGTACTCTCCCGATAGTCCAGATGTATAGCGAGGGTAAGAGGCCCTTGAGGACACCCATTGGGATTGGCTTTTGAGCTAATCAATTGGTCGAGGGAGAAAGACCCTCGAGGGTGTCGGACATCTTGGGATCGGTTTTGAGGTGATCAAATGGCCGAGGAGAAAGACCCTCGGAGATGTCGGGATTGGTTATGAGAACCAATCATTAGGCCGGAAGTAGGAGACTTCCGATGATTCCGGAAGTAGGAGACTTCCGATGATTCCAGATCTTGTTTTATTGAGCTCGTTGAGCTATGATCTTTGTTGATGGCTGTTTGCTTGCTTGTTGAGGTGCTAGATGACGGATGTATCGTATTGTACCCCGGTTGGGGATTCTTACTGAGTATCTTTATACTCACCCTTATTTATCTTTCGTAGTGGCAGGACAACACCGGGAGGGCTAGCGGAGGGGGGTGATTGATCATGGGGAGCCGCCGGCACTCTGTCTTTTATTGTTGCATTGTTTATTCAGCATGTAGATGGACAGGAGTCCTAGGGGAACATTGTTTAAAAAGTTGTTTAAATTGTATTGTATGATTTTATAAATCTTTGGCGGTGGTTTTACTTCGTTGGATGGTTTAAATGAAAACTGTGGTTTATGTTTTAAGGGTTCCCCCTTCTCATATGTTTTGAATGGTTTTTAAATATGAGCACTAAACCGCTTGTTATCATATTTAACTTGCATGCTGAGTGAGAACCCCGGTTTAGGACCATGTTTTGGGTCGGGTTAGTCACACATTTGGGCTTGGAAGAATGTAAAAATTAATAGGGAATTAAATAGCGCGTCGAGTGAGATTCGAGCCAAGGTCGCATTGCAAGCTAGGCAAAGGTCGCTACCAATCGAGCCACTGGGCTTGTTTGTTAATCTTCGTGCGTGATCTTGTATATAAGCGTGTCTTCGTGCGTTTTATTTAAAAGCCAAAAATCGCCCGAGTTCCTTCCCCATTTCTCTTCTTCTTCTTCGCGACTCTTCTCCGACCGACCAGCGAATCTCCCTCACGATTTCTCCCTTCTCTAGCGTGTTCGACCGAGTTCCTTCCTCAAATCCGAAGCCTAATCTCGAGCAGCTGGTGAGTTTCTTCTTCTCTTCTTCTCCTTCGCGTTTCCGTCGACCCTTTCCCCTGTTTTTCGAATTCCATTTTCCGGCCGAGTCGAGGTGAATCGCTGGGTGGGTTTTGTGCAGCTGGAGTAGGGGAGTTCGACCAACCACAAATCGCCCGTCGAATCCTCTTCAATCGCTCGATTTCGAGCTCGTTCTTCTCCAATGCCCTGTTCGCTCCTGTTCGTCGAGCTCTCCAGATCGCACGCGCGGCCGCGTCGTGCCCCTCGCTCGCGTGCGCAGTCGCAGTCCAGCCGCCGAGCCACGCCTCGCATCCTCGCTCAGATCCGCGTCTGCACCCGTGCGCGCCCAGCCGAGCCACATCGCCAACGCCCTGTTCGTCCGCTCGCAGCTCGCGCCCCAGCGCCCGTCCACGCGCCCATTCCTGCTCTCCAGCGCGCCCAGCTAGCCCCATTGCTGCCCCGTTCGTGCAATCGGCTTGTCATGCGTTCGTCGCGCCTCGTGAGTTGCTCCCGAGCTGAGCCTTGTTTATTTTATTATATTTAGGCCTATTGTGTGATTTTTGTTGTGATTGATAGGTTCTCGATAGCTAGTTCGGGTTCGTTCGCAATTTAGGTTTTCGTGTCAAATCGTCCCCGACCAAGGTAAGGATTTCTTACGGGAGTTGTGTGGACCCTGCGATATTATATGTGATTGCTGATTGATTGCTTGCTTGTGTTTATTGACATATTTAGTAATAGGTGATCGTTTCTGAATTCCCGGTTAGCATGATTTTCCTGATTAATTCTCATGTTAATCCATGCTAGGTTGTTCCTTTCTGGCATGCTCGTATCTGTTCCTTGCTTCATAGTATCATGCTAGGCTCGTTGTATTCTTATTGAGCACGTATTGGATTTTATGGAATTGTTTCTTTGATTGCTAGGGCGGAGTTAGAGTTGCGGGTAGATAGCATCATCCGGGTGATGCATAAAGTACCTTGCATCCATGGCAAGGGCGTCGAGACGATGTTCGTCCCTGGACCCGTGAGGATTAGCTAACCCCTACCGGTAGGCCCCTGCAATCTTGGGTGAGGGTGGCAGACTGTTAAATGCCCCAACGGTCGGGATAATGACTTGGCATTGCCTCGTCCCCGGCAGCCGGCATGTCCTCAGCATGTTTGGCAGTAGCCCCTGATTGCCACCTGTTAAGGTAAGGGCGGCTTCCTGGTGTAAGCCTACCACGACCCGTTTCCTTAGCCTCAGGTGCGGTGGTTCAGGCTGACATAGTTTACGTGTCCAGGTCTCACACCCCTATTCAGTGACACCGATCCAAAGATTTAGTTAGGCGTGGTGACTGGACATGGGCAGCTTGCCTTTAGACTCGGCACCCCTCATAGTCTGCAGTAGCACGCGGTGCATGCTTACGCTCATTACAGAGCCGACCGGAAAGCTCCTCAGGATCTTGAGCCAGTGTACCTTTCTTCGACAGTAGACAAGCTGAGGCCAGTACTTCGTGGTGATATTATTCCAGACTAAGACCCTAAATTGGCATCCGAGGCCCAAGTGTGGGCTAAGCTATGTGCTCTATTCTGTGTTTATATTCATAGCTTGCATACTCTCATCGAGATGACCATGTATATCGTATTGTACCCCGGTTGGGGATTCTTACTGAGTAATTCGTTACTCACCCTTATTATTGTGGTTTTTCCACAGGTAACCGAATTACGAGACAGGATGGCTGAAGGAGGAGCTGTTATCATGGGGCTCAGTCATCAAACTCTGATTTTGTGTTATGACTCTTTATGTTTTATTTCCCCCTGAATGCATGTAGCCGGGCACGGAGCCCTAGGATGTTTTCTGAATATTTTGTGGATTCCAGCATTATTGTATTTAGACATGTTTTGAATGATTTTAAGAAATCTCTGATCGGAGTATACTTTGGAAATGTATTTATCTTGGAACAGGTGCTTGGAAACAGGGACAGGTTCCAGGGAAATTGTCTAGTTTTTAAAGGGGTTATTTTGAATGTTTTGTTTTAATTGGAATCCGCAATCATGTATGTTTAATGTCCTTTACTTTGAATGCATGCATTGGGGTAAGGGCCCATTTAGTGCCCCATTCGTGTCGGTCCCTTACATGTACCCCGATTGGGGATTCTTACTGAGTAATTCGTTACTCACCCTTATTATTGTGGTTTTTCCACAGGTAACCGAGATGCGAGACAGGATGGCTGAAGGAGGGAGCTGTGATCATGGGGCCCAGTCATCAAACTCTGATTTTGTGTTATGACTCTTTATGTTTTATTTTCCGCTGAATGCATGTAGCCGGGCACGGAGCCCTAGGATGTTTTCTAAATGTTTTGTGGATTCCAGCATTGTTGTATCTTGACAGGTTTTGAATGATTTTAATAAATCTCTGATCAGAGTAAACTTTGGAAATGTATTTATCTTGGAGCAGTGCTTGACTTGAGGGGCGAGTTTGGGGAAAATTGTCTAGACTTTGAACTGAATGTTTGAATGTTTTGTTTTTAATTGGAATCCGAAATCATGTTTGTATAATGTCCTTTACTTTGAATGCATGCATTGGGGTAAAGCCCATTTAAAGCCCCATTCGGGTCGGGTCCTTACAGTTGGTAACAGATCTCAGAGTCATAGATTCTGTAGATTGACCTTTTGTTGTAGGTCGCTTTTCCCATGATCACCAGCACTCCGACAGTCATCAGGTACGCCTAAGTGTGCTATTTGTTGTAGAAAAGGGTTAAGAATTTACAATACCTTTCATCTAGTGTATGCCTTGTATAGTGACGTGGAGCGGTGTAATGGCCCAGTTTTCTATCCCGGTTCTCGAGGAGCTTCCGGTTCAGATTCAATGGTTCGGTTGGGCCGTTAGAGCTGTTTGGACCCTTAGGGGCATTTTGGTCTTTTTGTTCCCCGGGCAGGATTTGTGGTTTTTCTGGGCTTCGAGGCAGCTCCTACCTTTGTTGAGGCTTGTTTGTTGTGGGCTGCGAGTCCCGAGATGTTTGGGCTTTTCGTTTGGGAGTTCGGTTGTGATTTGGGTTTTGGGCAAAGTTATAGTTGTTTGGGTGTTTCCTTTGGGTTCGAGCCCGGGCCCTTGGTGTTGATTTGGGAGGTTGATTTCAGTGAGATTTGTTGTTTGGAAAGGTTGCTTCATTTGGGTCTCGAAGGAGGAAGCCGGGAAATGGGATTTAAGGATTTTAAGGATTTTTGGAAAATTGGAAAATTGGATTTTATTTGGATAAGGATGGAAAATAAATAAAAGAGAAAAAGAAAAGAAAAAAAAAAAAGAAAAATCCCCTTTTCTTTCCCCCCATTTTCCCCTTTCTCTCTCCTCCAACCCGAGCCCCCATCTTGGCCCCTCACCTCCCTGCCCGAGCATCCCCTGGTCGCCCACTCTGGCCGCCCAGCCCGAGCGAGCCCCAGCGCCCAGCTCGCCCATGGTCGCGAGCCTAGCCGCCCAGCTCGCCCTGCTGCGTCGCACAGCGCCGAGCCCAGCCTTGCTCGCCCCTGCCCTGTGCCGATCGCCCCTGCCCCAGAGTCGCCCAGCCTCGTGCCGTGCCGTGCCGTGCCAGCCCGAGTGTCCTGTAGCTCGTGTCGCTCGCGCCCGAGCGCCCTGTAGCTCGTCGCCTCGCACGCGCGCCTATGTGCTTGCCGAGCTCGTGCCCGCGCGCCGTTCCCTTTGTCGAGTCGCGCCGCGCGCCAGCGCCCAGATAGCTGCTCTCTCGCGCCCGCGTGCCCTCGCCTCGCCCTAGCTCGCCTCGCGCGACTCGCGCCCCAAAGCACCCCCGCCTGCGCCCGGCCCAGCCCGACCCCTGCGCCTAGCACCGCCTGTTGTGTCTTTGGTTGGTTTGAGCCTTATGGCTTCTCGGATTGTATTTCCCGAGTCTTTTCTTCGTTGGGCCCGGATTTATTGGCTGCTGGTTATGGATTTATTTGGGCTATTTATGTATTTGATTTGGGTGCTTTGTTTGATGTTTAGGCTGTTCGGGATCGATTAGAGGCTCGAGGATTCGCTCGTAGATTTATTATAATTATTGTTTTCCTGCTTGTTCCAGGTAAGGATTTCTTACCGTGGTTGTGTGGACCCTGCGATATATCTCGATATGCCTTGCTTGTTTGCTGATTGTTATGAGCATGTTAGAGATAGAGCTTTGATTGATTTCTTGCTAGCATGTTTGCCTGATTTTACATATTAGTGCCATGCTAGGTTTGTTCTGCCAGCATGCTTATGGTTCCTGCTTAAGTTGTAGTATCATGCTAGGTAATGTGATTATTGTCGGTCATTGCTTGCTAGCCAGGAATCATTGATTTTGCTCTGTACTCTTAGATAGAGTTGTAGGGTTTGTCATCATCCAGAAGCTGAGCGGACATAACGTACTTTGTCCCCACTGATCGGGAGTAGTTTGCGAAGCATAACGTATCTTGCTTCCCCTCCGGTCGCTAAGGTGGATTTAACTCAGGTCGGGAGTAAAGTGTGCGCAGCATAACGTATCTTGCTACCCCGACCCGCCGGTTGTGGACTTAGCTACCCACTTCGGCAATAACCTAGTTTGTAGCCTGCTAGAGCGGAACCTTGCCAACGGTGTAAGCCTACCTTGGCCGGTTCTTAGCTTCAGGTCGGTGGATCAGGCTGCACAGATGAGCGCCGAGGGCCTCGCACTACTGTGATTAGTGACACCGCTTCCGAGTCATAGGGATGTGCACCTGGACCGCGTAGTTTGCCCTTAGGCCCCCGCATTTACGCCGGTTGCAGAGGAGCATGCGGTGTGCGCGCGCTGCAGCGTTAGTTGCCCGGTCGGAGAGCTCCCCCGGGCTAATGTCGTGAGTACACCATTCTTTCCGTTAGAGCCTGACTTCGGGTACTCTCCCGTAAGTCCAGATTAGTGCAAGGGCAAGGAGACCCTTGAGGACATTCTAGGGATCAGTGTATTCCCCCCGAGTGACAGATACATCGATGATGTCCCAGGATTGGTCAGTGTATCCAATCCCAGTTAGGCCGGAAGAAAGAGACTTCTGATGGCTCCAGATCTTGTTTTATGAGCTCGTTGAGCTATGATCTGTGTTGATAGCTGTTTGCTTGCATGTTGAGGTGCTAGATGACTGATGTATCATATTGTACCCCAGTTGGGATTCTTACTGAGTATCTTTATACTCACCCTTATTTATCTTTCAGGTAACTTGGACAACACCAGGAGGGCTAGCGGAGGGAGCTGATTGATCATGGGGAGCCGCCAGCACTCTGTCTTTTATTATTGCATTGTTTATTCATAATGTAGATGGACAGGAGTCCTAGGGGAACATTGTTTAAAACGTTGTTTAAATTGTATTGTATATATTTGTAAATACTGGCCAGGTTGTTTTACTTCGTTGGATTGTTTAAATGAAAACTGTTGGTTATGTTTTAAGGGTTCCCCCTTCTCATATGTTTGAAATGATTTTTAAATATGAGCACTAAACCGCTTGATATCATATTTAACTTGCATCTTTGAGTGAGAACCCGGTTTAGGACCATGTTTTGGGTCGGGTTCGTCACGATTGGTATCGAGCACGTGAGTCATAGATTCGTAGACTAACTGCTTTGTAGGTTGTTGCTCCCATGATCATCGGACTCCACGGCCGCCGAGTTTGTGCGAGTTCAATTAAGCTAAGGGTAAGAATTTACAATACTTTTCATCTAGCTTTTATGCCTTGTGTAGAGTTGTGGAGCGGAGACGAGCAGGTTCTGACTCGTTGTTGGTTTGGGCTTAGAGAGCCATCATGCCAACTTCCCGCAGTGCGAGCAACTTGTTGAGCAGTGAGAGCCCAGTGTGGGCCAGCATTTATGCTTTGTGCAGATCGCCAGTGTGTCGATCGCACCCAGAGGGAGGCAGAGCTTAGACTCCCGTAGGCCATTTGTGGCCCAGTTGTTGCTTTTCCCCTAGTGAGGGGGTGAAGGTGCTTTGTGCAGATCGCCAGTGTGTTGATCGCACTCAGAGGAGCAGGACGCTTGGCATGTCCACCCAAGGTGTTGGACTGATTGTATTGATGTTGAGGCCGCGTCCCAGGGTCGTGTAGACCCGTTGGCCAGAGTTGGCCCTGGCAGTTGAGTTGCCAAGTGGAGGGGTAGAGGTTAGCACGCCTCAGTGAGACTCCTTGAGCGAGTGTGCTCGGCCATGAGAGATTTGATGGCGGTTTTTAGCTATGAGAGAAGCGAGACCCAGCGCGATTTGTAGCGCAGTGATGAGAGTCCGGGCACAGATAGCCCAGCTGACAGAGTTTGTTTCAGCATTTCCCCCCAGTAGCTCTTGTAGCCCTAGAGGTTCCTGGGAGGGCATGATCAGCAGGTTTTTGCCGATGAGTTTGTTGGCGTTGATGGAGCCGCCTAGTTTGGCAAGCGGATGCCTGTAGAGCTCGTTGTTTGAGAAAGTCCTACTGCTAGTAGTAAAGCAGTTGGCCAGGTTTGAGTTTAGCATCCGTGTGTTGGGATGCCCCTTTATTCGAGGCCGAGATGTGTCGTTCTTGTGCTGTTTTGGTACAGCGTTTGATGGTGGTGGTCCCTTGAGAGAGGTGGACTAGCAGAGTCTCCACCAGTCGCCCGATTGATTGGCAAGTTGCCGTGTTTGTGGCTTGAGGCAGATGTAGAGACATCTTTGCCCCCTTGCAAGCTTGCTGTTGTTTTGCAGCCAGTTCTCTTTGTACCCTCATAGCTAGGGTGTTGTGTGGAGTTTGCTTGCCAGGGTTTTATCCATTTGTGGATTTCAGCGGGCTAGTAGAGTGGAGCACTCTTTTTATTTGGATGTTCCTAGTGAGGAACTAGTTGTTGCCACCCGAGGAGTTGGCCTGAGCTTCTGTTGAGCATCGAGTGGGATGCAAGAGTTGGCCTGAGCTTTGTTGAACATCGAGTGAGATGCAAGAGTTGGCCTGAGCTTTTGTTGAGCATCGAGTGGGATGCAGGAGTAGGCCTTGGCATGTCTGTTGGTCGAGATGCCAGAGATTGGGCTGCTCGAGTGTTTGGACTCTTGTGTTGAGTGCCATTGCCCCTTCACTTGGAGTGTGACCTTTCCTCAGAGGGGCATAAGCTCGTTTAAGGCTGATTTGTGTTGTAAAGGATGTAGTGCCTGTTGGCACCAGGCTTTGAGAGGAGGCCTAGATTGAGGCCAGTTGGCACTTTGGTGCAGGTGGTTCCGTGGCCGCCCAGAGTACAGCATTGTAAAGACCCGACCCAAAAGGGGCTCTAAATGGGCCTTTACCCCAATGCATGTAGTGAAAATAAAAGACATTATGAAAAATACATTTCGGATTCCAAGTAAAAACAGAAACATTCAACAACCAAAACATACATTTCTAAAAGCACACTCTGATCAGAGATTTATTTAAACCATTAAAACAATCCACAAGTACCAATATCTTTGGAATCCATAAAGCGTAAGAAAACATCCACGGGGCTCTGTCTGCGTCTACATGCATTCGGGGAAATAATAAAAAGTGAAGAGTCATGATAATTAAAATAAAACAATCAGAGAAGACAGCGAGTTCCATGATCATAGCTCCTCCTTGACCATCCTGTCTCTCGCCTTGATTACACCGTGGAAAACCACGAATAAGGGTGAGTAACGAATTACCCAGTAAGAATCCCCAGCAGGGGTACAATACGATATACATGATCATCTAGAAGAATGTATGCAAGCTATGAGTACAAACACAGAGCGGAGCACATAGCTAAGTCCACACTTGGACCTCGGATGCCATCTCGGGGTCTTAGTCCGGAAAATACCACAACACACTAAACGCGCTATCACGGGAACAAGTCCCGGCCTCGGCCTGTCATCGTCGTCTGAAAGGTGCGGCTCAAGATCGAGGAGCTCTCGATCGGCGCTGTAATGGCGTAGCGCGCACCGCATGCTCACTTGCAAACTCGGAAGTGCGGGTCTAGTGGCAAGTGCGCCCGGTTCGATCACCATGCCTAACTAAATCTCGGATCGGTGTCAGCGACATAGGGGTGTGAGACACGGACACGTGAACTATGTCGGCTGTACCACCGCACTTTGAGGCTAAGGAACCGGTCGTGGTAGGCTTACACCAGAAGCGGTCCTTGCCCTAACAGTGGCAATCAAGGGCTACGGCCGAACACGGCGAGGGCGTGTCGATTGCCGGGGCGAGGCAATGCCAAGTCATCATCCCGACCGTTGGGGCATTTAACGATCTGCCACCCTCACCCAAGATTGCGGGGCCTCACGGTTGGGATAGCTAATCCCTCACACGGGTCCAAGGGCGGAGAAGCTGTCTCGAGCGTCCTTGCCATAGATGCAAGATACTTTATGCATCGGGCCCGGATGATTCTATCTACCTCAATTCTAAACCTTAACAATAATAACGATTCAATCAATGCGGTCCAATACGTGCTCATCGGATACAAAGAACCTAGCATGATACTACGAAGCAAGAACAGATATCGAACATGCTAGAATAGAACAACCTAGCATGGGCTAACATGAGAAACAATACAAGAGTTCATGCGATCGAGAATTGAGCGAGCACCTAGGCTAAACATGCTAGTAAACATACACGGGCATACAAAACAACAATCACAAATATACGCGAGGTCCACACAACCCCGGTAGAAGAAATCCTTACCTTGGTGGAAGACTTTTACACACAAATCCTAAGGCTGCGGAACAATCCCGAGCTAGTGAGCGGGAACCTAGCAAACCAACAATAATCGGCATCTAAAATATCTAAACAACAATAGAGCGACAAGCTCGGCTCAAAGGGAACTCACGCGGCGCGGCGACACGAGCTTGAGGCTGGCAGCAGCTTTGGCTCGGCAAAAATTGGCGCCGGCTGCTGTATTGTGCACGGCGAGGACACGCTGTGGTTTCTTGTATTGACGCGCGGCGCTGACATCGCTGCTGGCCGCGCTTGTATTTAACGGCAGCGCGAGGAGGCGTATGCGAGCGAGCGGCGGGTCTGCGGCGCTTGGCGTGGCGGCGTCTGGGAAGCTGCGCGCGGGCGAGCGTCTGAGCCAGCGGCGCGCGGCAGCGGCGCGTCTGCGGACACAGGCGAGCAACTTCAGCGAGGCAGCGTTGCGCGAAACGTCTGAGCGGCGCGCGCGGGCGGCGGCTCGGCAAGCGGACACGGCGAGGGCGTCGCGGCGTCGGGTGGGCGTCTTGGCGCTGGCGAGGACCTCTAGCGTCGGCGAGCGATCAGGCGATCTCGCTTCTTTGGGAGCAGCGGCGAGGCTCTTTGGGGACAGTGCAGGCGTCTTGGCGGTGGGTTCGAGCCGTCTGGGCGTCTGGCGGCAGGCTGGTTCGACCGATCTGGCGTAAGGCGTCTGGTGGTGGATGATGATCGTTTGCTCCTCTCTCGGTGTTGCACAACACACACACACACAACCCCTTTTTCTTACATTCGGCCAACAAACACCCAAATGAGAAGATGAAGAAGAGCGAAGACTTACCGGAATGATGATGATCGAACCCAAGGAGAGGCAAGGATGAAGAACTCGGCAAGGCTATGGAGATGGAGAGCTTGGGCGGCCAAGAGGTGCTTTTGGAGAATAAGATGGAATAACCTAATTCTATTTTATTTAACCAAATGCACCAAAACTCAAACTCAAGGTTAACTAAGATGTGATGCGAGAAAGAGCAACAAGAGCACCTAATGGCTCAATTGGCACACCTCTCTACAAGCTTCCCGGGAGACCCGGGTTCAAACCCCATTTGCGGCACAATTTCCTTTATTTTTACTTTTGCAACAAACCTTGCTCAAACCAAACCACAAACCCCTCCAAAAACCTACAAAAACCATCCAATAGTTTTAGTAATTTGGAAAAGACACAAAGCGACCATGACGGCCCGACCAAATTACCAAATTACCCCTAGGGCATACGGAAGACCGGGAAGAAAAACACGGGTCGTTACAATATTCCCTCCTTTTTATGACTTTCGTCCTCGAAAGTCCTTAAAAAAAAACATTTCGAGGTAATGCAACCTCATCTCGTCTTCCCGCTCCCAAGTGGCTTCCTCAGAACCCCGATTCTTCCTTTGAACCTTTACCAAAGCGAATCTCGCGATTACGCAGCGTCTTGGTCTCAAAGGCAAGGATCCTCACGGCTTCTCCTCGAAGTTCAAATCCTCATTCGTTTGCAAAGGCTCAAAGTCCACAATGTGCGGCGGTCCGGCACATATCTTGCCAAAGCATCGATACATGGAAAACACTATGCCTGCTGCGATAGTGACGGAGGTAGGGCTAGCAGGTAAGCAACTCGCCAATCCTCTCTAGGATCTCGAGCGGACCAACAAAGCGGGGACTCAACTTCCCACGCTTGCAAACCTCAAAACACCTCGCATCGGAGCAACCCTAAGGAACACATGCTTGACCAACCTCAAACTCCAAATCTCGGCGCCGAACATCGGCGTAACTCTCTGCACTGCTCTGAATTTGTCAACATACGAGGTCTAATCTTACGCCTTTGCACCATTGGTCAAGCTGCGATGGTCGGGACCCAAAACTGTCTATCACCAACCTCTTCCCGAGAACACGGGGACCGAGACAACGCTTACCATACAATGCCTCGAATGGAGCCATCAGAATCGTCGGTGGTAACTATTGTTATAGGCAAACTCCATCAAATCTGAATCTGGTCCCAAGCTGCGGGAAATCCAACACACAAGCCCTCAACATATCCTCGAGAATCGATTCACTCTCTCGATCGACCATCAAATGCGAGGGTGAAAAAGTCATCTTTGAAAGCGCACTGTGTGCCCAAACCCATACGAGGCGCTCTCGAAGCGAGAAGTGAACCGCGAGTCACGATCGACACAATCCTCACCGGTACACCATGATAACGGATGATCTGCTCCAAAAAAGCATTTGCGCCTTTGTTCCACGGTATAAGTGTCTCTCACCGGGAATGAAGTGTGCGCTCTTGATCAAGCGGTCGACTATCACCCAAATCGAGAGGACTTCCTCGGAGTCCTTGGCAAACCAGAGATAAAGTCCATGGAGATCTCTTCCCATTTCCACTGGGGTACACTCGATGGTTTGCAACAAACCGGTGGCCTCTGCACAGGTGCCTTCACTTGGCGACAAGTGAGACAGGTGACAAACTCTGCCACATCTCTCTTCATCCCCATCCACCGGAAGGTGCGCTTAAGGTCTGATACATCTTGGTACCCCGGGGTGCCAAGCAAAAAGAAGGCTGTGGGCCTCGAGAGCAACTCGGCTCGCAAACTGCAATGTCCGGAACACACAACCGGCCTCTATAAGTCAACCCACCATGCAGGGGAATATACAAAGTCAAAGTCACCGTCGGCACTAACTCTGTCAACCAATCTCTTAAGTGCGGGGTCACCTAACCGGCACATCTATAATCCATTTGCCGAATCGGCGGTGAGCAGATCAATGAGCTACCACAGCGGTAACCTCTCCCAACAAACAACGCAACCTCGGCCCGCTCGAACTCTCTCGCAAGCCCTGGTGGGAACTCAACAACGCCCGCAGAGTGCGGCGTCTTTCTGCTCAAAGCATCGGCCACTACGTTGGCTTTACCGGATGGTACAAAATCTCATGATCATAATCCTTTACCAACTCTAACCATCTCCTCTGCCTCATATTCAACTCCTTACGAGTAAGCAGATACTTGAGGCTCGGTGATCGGTAAACATCCGAATCCGCTCACCATACGGTAATGCCTCCAAATCTTGATTGCAAACACCACTGCTGCGCCAACTCCATATCATGAGTCGGGTAGTCCTGCTCATACGGCTTGGTGACGGGAAGCATAGGCAATGACCTTCCGTCTTTGCATCAACACACAACCTAATCCAAACTTGGAAGCATCACTTTGTAGACCACGAAACCACTGTCCCCTCGGATTGCCAACACCAGTCTTTGAAGTCAAACTACGCTTGAGCACAGCAAAGCTCTCATCACACCTCTTTGTCCCAAACAAACTCGACACCCTTCCTCGTCGGACGAGTGAGGGGCGAGGCTAAAGCGAGAAAAAGTCTTGACGAACCGCGGTAGTAACTCGCCTTGCCAAACCAGAAAGCTGCGAATCTCGGCAGCTGAAGTCGGCTTGGCCCATGAACTCACGGCCTCAATCTTCGCGGGGTCCACGGCTATACCATCTCTCGAAACCACGTGGCCTAGGAAGGCCACTGCTCCAACAGAAATCACATTTGGAAAACTTCGCATAAAGCTGGTTTTCCCTCAAAGTGCCAATACTCGTCTCAAATGCTCTGCATGGTCTTCTTTAGACCTCGAATAAATCGAGAATATCGTCAATGAACACGATGATGAAGAATTTGTCAAAAATGATTTGAACACCCTATCCATCATGTCCATGAGCGCGGTGGGGCATTGGTCAATCCAAGCGACATAACCACAAACTCATAGTGACAATATCTGGACCTTAAAGGCTGTCTTAGGAATGTCGGCATCACGATCCATGGCCCGATGGTAGCAGGATCTCGGATCTATCTTGGAGAAACACAGAAGCTCCACGAAGGCGATCGAACAAATCATCGATCACGGGGCAAGCGGATACTTATTCTTCACTTTGTCACCTTATTAAGCTCGCGGTAATCAATACATAAGCGCATAGAACCATCCTTCTTTTCACAAAGCAGGAATCGGTGCTCCCCACGGGGACACACTTGGGCGGATGAACCCTCGGTCTAACATCTCCTGCAGCTGAATCTTGATTCCTTTAACTCATTGGCGCCATGCGTCACGGAGCCTTCGAGATATAGGAGGGTCCACGGCTCGAGCTCAATAATGAAGTCAACCTCTCTCTTTAGGGGCAACCCCGGTAACTCCTCGAAACACGTCGCAAACTCTGCGCACGGCCGGCACGATCAACAGACAATGAGGGGCGCTCTTCCCGGACAACTTGGCTAGATAGCCCCAAGCTCCATGAGCTAGCAAGCGGCGAGCTTTCACGGTGACACCATCGGCGGGCAAACTCCACCTGGACTCCACGAAACTTAAAGCTAGGCCGACTGGCGGCTGAACACTACTTCTTTCCGGTGGCGGTCAATCAATCGCGTGGTTAGTTAGCGACTAACCACTCCATACCAAGAATCACATCAAAACCGCTCATAGGCGGAACTATGGCGTAGCCACAAGCAACTCTCCGGATATCTCGATCCGGCCATCCTTAATCTTATCTCTAGCCAACATATTAACTCCCGAAGGAGTTGCAGCAGATAACTCGAAACCTAGAGGCTCTAGTCTCAACTTAGCATGCTCGACCAAACAACACAGATACAAATGAATGCGTGGAACCCGAGAATCAAACAAGACAAATGCGCGGTGATCTAAAACAAGAAGCGTGCACCGCCACGCAGTGCATCCGTGACGCTCGGCCTCTGACGGGTCGTAGCAAACACTCGACCTGCTGCTGCTGTTGGGTGAGTTTGCCATAGTTGGTGATCACAAAAAGCGGGCCATGTGCCCCTCTCTACCACAACGGAAGCACAATCTAGGTCGGTGACAAGCTCGGCGTGGACTTTCCCACAAGTAGCACAAGCGGGAAGCTGCTGGGTCCTCCCTGCTGTCGGGTGGAAGCGATTTGGAGCTCTCCGTGATCTCTGCTGCGAAGCGCCCTTGGCGCGGCGGCGCCTCCCGAAAGTCAAACTTCCTCTTACGCCCCACAGTTCTTTGGGACGGGGACGCTGAGCAGAGCGGCAACAACCCGCTCGGCAGGATACTTCCCATTATAGATCGTGGCTAAGCTGGGATGGCCCCTAGCATAAGTGTCGGGGGCACGAGCCACGACATCTGGGAAACACCCCGCCTCAATCCGGATATGAACTTCCGAATCTTGACTCAGGGGTGGCAATCAAGCGAGGAGCAAAATATCCATACTCAGAGAACTTGCGCTCATATTCCTCAATGGAATCGGAACCCTGCTTGAGGTTTGGAAGAGCTCCACCATCTTCTCTTGAGCCTCATCAGCGATGAACTTTACCTTGAACTCGGCCTTGAAGAACTCCCAAGTAGCGGGTGGAGACCCGGTGGTCTCTCGCTCAAGGTGGACTCCCACCACCATCTCATTTGTGCCTCCTAGCACATGAGCCGCACATCTCGGCCTCTGAATATCGGGGCACACCATGATCGGGAAGGTGTACTCCAAATGGGCAATCCACACAGGCTGCCGCTAACGCATCACCGGTGGCATCAAACTTCTCGGGCTTCCACTTCACAAAATCCTTGACCACCTACCCAATTCCTCGGCACCCTACGCCATATATACGCCTCTGGGGCTACTTGCTCTGTGGAGTGGAGGTGCTCTTGAGCTCTCTTTGAACCAATCGAGTGTTTGCTCGATCTGGGCTCGGGACTCTTCCGCTGCTTGCAGCGCCAACAAGGCACAGGTCTCGCCCCTCTGGTCACTCAACATGCTGACCATAAAAGCCCTCATAGACTCGGCAAACTCTGCTCCGGGGAAGCGATCTCACGGCGCTTCGATCGCCTCGCGCCCGCTCTAGGCATAACGGGAGGAGGCTTTGGTGGAATGCCATCGGTGTCGGCTTGGGGCGATGTCCTGCGATGTCGAGATCCGATCCACGATACCTCGACACGCTCTCGAACCTCCTCTCGATGCGGGTGGTAGCATCTTTGGCGATCTACATCCAAACCAACAACGAATCAAAACACACTGTCACCATGTAAAGACCCGACCCAAAAGGGCTCTAAATGGGCCTTTACCCCAATGCATGTAGTGAAAATAAAGACATTAAGAAAAGTACATTTGGATTCCAAGTAAAAGCAGAAACATTCAACAACCAAAACATACATTTCTAAAAACACACTACGATCAGAGATTTATTTAAACCATTAAAACAATCCACAAGTACCAATATCTTTGGAATCCATAAAGCGTAAGAAAAACATCCACGGGGCTCTGTGCCCGTCTACATGCATTCGGAAATAAATAAAAGTGAAGAGTCATGATAATTAAAATAAAACAATCGAGAGATGACAAAGAGGTTCCATGATCATAGCTCCTCCTTGACCATCCTGTCTCCCGCCTTGATTACAGTGGAAAACCACGAGAATAAGGGTGAGTAACGAATTACCCAGTAAGAATCCCCAGCGGGGTACAATACGATATACATGATCATCTAGAAGAATGTATGCAAGCTATGAGTACAAACACGCAGAGCGGAGCACATAGCTAAGTCCACACTTGGACCTCGGATGCCATCTCGGGGTCTTAGTCGGAAATACCACAACACACTAAGCGCACTATACGGGAACAAGTCCCGGCCTCGGCTGTCTCTCGTCGTACGAAAGTGCCTTTGGCTCAAGATCGAGGAGCTCTCGATCGGTATTTGTAATGGCGTAAGGATGCACCGCGTGCTTCTACAGGACTATGGGAGTGCGGGTCTAGTGGCAAGTATTTGCCCATATCAGGATACCACGCCTAACTAAATCTCGGATCGGTGTCAGCGACATAGGGGTGTGAGACTGGACACGTGAACTATGTCGGCTGTACCCGCACTTTGAGGCTAAAGGCGGGTCATGGTAGGCTTACACCGAGAAGCCGTCCTTACCTTATCGGTGGCAATCAAGGGCTCTTTGCCGAACACGGCGAGGGCGTGCTTGCATTGCAGGGGACTAGGCATTGCCAAGTCATCATCCCGACCATTGGGGCATCGCAGACTACCACCCTCACCCAAGATTGCGGGGCCTACCGGTTGGGATAGCTAATCCCTCACGGGGTCAGGGCGAGAAGCTGTCTCAATCGTCCTTGCCATAGATGCAAGATACTTTATGCATCGGGCGGATGATGCTATCTACGAATTCTAAACCTTAACAATAATAACGATTCAATCAATGCGGTCCGATGCGTGCTCATCGGATACAAAGAACCTAGCATGATACTACGAAGCAAGAAGCGGATATCGAACATGCTAGAAACAGAACAACCTAGCATGGGCTAACATGAGAAACAATACAAGAGATCATGCGATCGAGGAATTGAGCGAGCACCTAGAGATAAACATGCTAGTAATCATACACGAGGCATACAAAACAACAATCACAAATATACGCGAAGTCCACACAACCCGGTAAGAAATCCTTACCTTGGTCGGAAGACTTTTACACACAAATCCTAAGGCTGCGGAACAATCCCGAGCTAGCGAGCGGGAACCTAGCAAACCAACAATAATCGATTATCTAAAATATCTAAACAACAATAGAACGACAAGCTCGGCTCAGGGAACTCACGGCGCGACGACCACGAGCTTGAAGGAAATGCTTGGCAATTTGGCTCGGCAAGGTGGTGGTGGCTGGGTGTCTGTATTGCTGCGCAGCAGGTTTCTGTGGTTCTTGTGGCTTGGCCGCGCGCGGACGGACCTGTGGCGCTGGCTTGTATTGGCACAACAGCGAGAGGGACTTGTAGCGAAGCGTCTGACGGAAGCGCCTGCGGCGGCGCGTCTGGCGCAGCGCGTGGCGAGCAACTCGGCGAGGAGCAGCGCGCGGCGAATGTCGAGCGAAGCGCGCGGCGAGCGGCTCGGCAAGCGGACACGGCGGCGAGGGCGTGCGAGCGATCAGGCGATCTTCTGGCTGAAGCGAGCAGCGGAGGCCGCTGCTGGGCGAACAGCGAGGCTGCTGCGGAGCAGTCAGGCGTCGCGGCGGCTGGCTCGACCGTCTGGGCGTCGCGGCAGGTGGCTCGGCCGATCTGGGCGTCGCGGCGAGGGTGGCTCGAGCCGTCTGGGCGTCTGGTGGGTGGGGTTGATGGTTTGCTCCTCTCGTTTTGCTGCACAACACACACACACACACAACCCCTTTTTCTTACATTCGGCCAACAAACACCCAAATGAGAAGATGAAGAAGGCGAAGACTTACCGGAATGATGATGATCGAACCCAAGGAGATGCAAGGATGAAGAACTCGGCAAGGCTATGGAGATGGAGAGCTTGGGCGGCCAAGAGATGTTTTGGAGAAGGAGATGAAATAACCTATTTCTATTTCATTTAACCAAATGCACCAAAACTCCAAAATCCAAGGTTAACTAAGATGTGATGCGAGAAAGAGCAACAAGAGCACCTAATGGCTCATTTGGCACACCTCTCTACAAGCTTCCCGGAGACCAGAGTTCAAACCCCAGGCAAAGCACAATTTCCTTTATTTTTACTTTTGCAACCAACCTTGCTCAAATCAAACCACAAAACCCTCTCAAAAACCTACAAAAACCATCCAATAATTTTAGTATTTGGAAAAGACACAAGCGACCTGCGGCCCGACCAAATTACCAAATTACCCCTAGGGCATACCGGAAGGCGGGAAGTAAAACACAGGTCGTTACAATATTCCCTCCTTTTATGACTTTCGTCCTCGAAAGTCCTTAAAACAGCTTGACTCGAGGGTAATGCAACCTCATCTCGTCTTCCCGCTCCCAAGTGGCTTCCTCGGAACCCGGCTCTTCCACTGAACCTTTACCAAGCGAATCTCGCGATTCACACGCAGCGTCTTGGTCTCAAAGGCAAGGATTCTCAGCGGCTTTTCCTCGAAGTTCAAATCCTCATTCGGTGCAAAGGCTCAAAGTCCACAATGTGCGGCGGGTCGGCACATCTTGCCTCAACATCGATACATGAAAAACACTATGCATGCCGCGATAGTGATGGAGGTAGGGCTAAGCCGGTAAGCAACTCTGCCAATCCTCTCTAGGATCTCGAATGGACCAACAAAGCGGGGACTCAACTTCCCACGCTTGCAAACCTCAGAACACCTCGCATCGGAGCAACCTTAAGGAACACATCTTGACCAACCTCAAACTCCAAATCTCGGCGCCGAACATCGGCGTAACTCTTCTACTGCTCTGAAGTTTGTCAACATACGAGCTCTAATCTTACACCTTTGCACCATTGGTCAAGCTGCGATAACTCGGGACCCAAAACACTGTCTATCACCAACCTCTTCCCCGAACCACGGGGGCCAGACAACGCTTACCATACAATGCCTCGAATGGAGCCATCTGAGATCGTCATGGTAGCTGTTGTTATAGGCAAACTCCATCAAATCTGAATCTTTGGTCCCAAGCGCTGGGAAATCCAACACACAAGCCCTCAACATATCCTCGAGAATCGATTCACTCTCTCGGTCGACCATCCGTCGAGGGTGAAAAGCTGTCTTTGGCGCACTCTGTGCCCAAACCCATACGGGCGCTCTCGAAGCGAGAAGTGAACCGCGAGTCACGATCGGACACAATCCTCACCGGTACACCATGATAGCGGATGATCTGCTCCAAAAAGCAGTGCGCGCCTTTGTTCCACGGTATAAGTGTCTCTCACAGGGAATGAAGTGTGCGCTCTTGAATCAAGCGGTCGACAATCACCCAAATGCGAGAGAACTTCCTCGAGTCCTTGGCAAACCGGAGATAAAGTCCATAGAGATCTCTTCCCATTTCCAGCTGGGGTACACTCGGTGCATTGCAACAAACCGGTGGCCTCTGCACAGGTGCCTTCACTTGCGACAAGTGAGACACGGTGACAAACTCTGCCACATCTCTCTTCATTCCCATCCACGGAAAGTGCGCTAAGGTCTGATACATCTTGGTACCCAGGGGTGCCAAGCAAAAGGAACAGTGGGCCTCGAGAGCAACTCGGCTCGCAAACTGCAATGTCAGGAACACACAACCGGCCTCTATAAGTCAACCCAGCATGCGGTGAATATACAAAGTCAAAGTCACCGTCGGCACTAACTCTATCAACCAATCTCTTAAGTGCGGGGTCACCCAAGCCCTGGTACATCTATAATCCATTTGCCTAATCGGCGGTGAGCAGTCAGCCCTGAGCTACCACAGCGGTAACCTCTCCCAACAACACTTTGCAACCTCGGCCCGCTCGAACTCTCTCTCGCAAAGCTGGTGGGAACTCAACAACGCCCATGAGTGCGGCGTCTTTCTACTCAAAGCATCGGCCACTACATTGGCTTTACCGGATGGTACAAAATCTCGCATGATCATAGTCCTTTACCAACTCTAACCATCTCCTGCTGCCTCATATTCAACTCCTTACGAGTAAGCGGATACTTGAGGCTCACGGTGATCGGTAAACATCGAATCCGCTCACCATACGGTAATGCCTCCAAATCTTGATTGCAAACACCCGCTGCTTTGCCAACTCCATATCATGAGTCGGGTAGTTACTGCTCATACGGCCCGGTGACGGGAAGCATAGGCAATGACCTTCCGTCTTTGCATCAACACACAACCTAATCCAAACTTGGAAGCATCAGCTTTGTAGACCACGAAACCACTGTCCCCTCGGGATTTGCAACAACAGTCTTTGAAGTCAAACTACGCTTGAGCACGGCAAAGCTCTCATCACACTCTTTGTCCCAAACAAACTCGACACCCTTCCTCGTCAGACGAGTGAGGGGCGAGGCTAAAGCGAGAAAAGTCCTTGTGAACCGAAGCGGTAGTAACTTTGCCAAACCAGAGAAAGCTGCGAATCTCGGCAGCTGAAGTCGGCTTGGCCCATGAACTCACGGCCTCAATCTTCGCGGGGTCCACGGCTATACCATCTCTCGAAACCACGTGGCCTAGGAAGGCCACTGCTCCAACCAGAAATCACATTTGGAAAACTTCGCATAAAGTGGGTTTTTTCCTCAAAGTGCCAATACTCGCCTCAAATGCTCTGCATGGTCTTCTTTAGACCTCGAATAAATCGAGAATATCGTCAATGAACACGATGGCGAAAATTTGTCCAAAAATGATTTGAACACCCTATCCATCATGTCCATGAGCAGCGGTGGGGCATTGGTCAATCAAGCGACATGACCACAAACTCATAGTGACCATATATGGACACTGAAAAGTTTGTCTTAGGAATGTCGGCATCACGATCCATGGCCCGATGGTAACCGGATCTCAAATCTATCTTGGAGAACACTTTGAAGCTCCTTGAAGGCGATCGAACAAATCATCGATCACGGGGCAGCGGATACTTATTCTTCTTTGTCACCTTATTAAGCTCGCGGTAATCAATACATAAGCGCATAGAACCATCCTTCTTTTTCACAAGCAGGTGGTGCTCCCCACGAGGACACACTCGGACGGATGAACCCTCGGTCTAACATCTCCTGCAAGCTGAATCTTGATTCCTTTAACTCGGCTGGCGCCATGCGTCACGGAGCCTTCGAGATAGGGAGGGTCACGGCTCGAGCTCAATAATGAAGTCAACTCTCTCTTTGGGGCAGCCCGGTAACTCCTCGAGGAAACATCCGCAAACTCCTGCACGGCCGGCACCTGATCAGCAGACGGCGAGGCGGCTCTTCCCGAACAACTTGGCTAGATAGCCCCAAGCTCCATGAGCTAGCAAGCGGCGAGCTTTCACGGTGACACCATCGGCGGGCAAACTCCACCTGGACTCCACGAAACTTAAAGCTAGGCCGACTGGCGGCTGAACACTACTTCTTTTCGGTGGCGGTCAATCAGCGCGTGGTTAGCGACTAACCACTCCATACCAAGAATCACATCAAAACCGCTCATAGGCGGAACTATGGCGTAGCCAATAACAACTCTCGGATATCTCGATCGGTCATCCCTAATCTTATCTCTAGCTAACATACTAACTCCCGAAGGAGTTACAGCAGATAACTCAAAACCTAGAGGCTCTAGTCTCAACTTAGCATGCTCGACCAAACAACACGAGATACAAATGAATCGTAGAAGCAGAATCAAACAAGACAAATGCGCGGTGATCTAAAACAAGAAGCGTGCACCTTACGGCGGCATCAAATCACGCTCGGCCTCTGACAGTCGTAGCAAACACTCGACCCTGCTGCTGCTTGGCTTGTTTGATTTGCCATAGTGGTGATCACAAAAAGCGGATCATATGTCCCTCTTTACCACAGCGAAAACACACTCTAGGCCCGGTGACAAGCTCGGTGTGGGTCCTCCCCAAAAGCACAGCGCGGAACTGCACAGGTCCTCCTGCTGTGGCGGTGAAAGCGGATCGGGGGAGCTATCTTTGATCGGCTTTGGAAGCGCCCTTGGCGGCTGGCCGCCACCCCGAAAGTCAAACTTTCTCTTACGCCCCACAATTTGCTTTGGGACGGGGACCCGAGCAGGCGGCAACAACCCGCTCGGCAGGATACTTCCCATTATAGATCGTGGCTAAGCTGGACTGACCCTAGCATAAGTGTCGGGGCACGAGCCACGACATCTGGAAACACCTGCCTCAATCCGGATATGAACTTAGAATCTTGACTCGGGGTGGCAATCAAGCGAGGAGCAAAATATCCATACTCACGAGAACTTGCGCTCATATTCCTCAATGGTATCAGAACCCTGCCGAGGTTACGGAAGAGCTCCACCATCTTCTCCTGAGCCTCATCAGCGATGAACTTTACCTTGAACTCGGCCTTGAAGAACTCCCAAGTAGCGGGTGGAGACCCGGTGTTCTCTCGCTCAAGGTGGACTCCCACCACCATCTCATTTGTGCCTCCTAGCACATGAGCCGCACATCTCGGCCTCTGAATATCGGGGCACACCATGATCGGGAAGGTGTACTCCAAATGGGCAATCCACTGGCTGCGCTAACGCATCATCCGGTGGCATCAAACTTCTCGAGCTTCCACTTCACAAAATCCTTGACCACCTACCCAATTCCTCGGCACCCTACGCCATATCCGCCTCTGGGGCTACTTGCTCTGAGGAGGCTGGAGGTGCTCTTGAGCTCTCTTTGAACCAATCGAGTCATTTGCTCGTCTGGGCTCGGGACTCTTCATTGCGGCGCCAACAAGGCACAGGTCTCGCCCTCTGGTCACTCAACATGCGACCATAAAAGCCCTCATAGACTCGGCAAACTCTGCTCTAGGGAAGCGATCTCACGGCGCTTTCGATCGCCTCAACGCCCGCTCTAGGCGTAACGGGAGGATTTTCTTTGGTGGAATGCCATCGGTGTCGGCTTGGGGCGATGTCCTGCGATATCAGATCCGATCCACGATACCTCGACACGCTCTCGAACCTCCTCTCGATGCGGGGTGGTAGCATGTTGGCGATCTACATCCAAACCAACAACGAATCAAAAACACACTGTCACCATTCCACAACACCAAACAAGGCATACACTAGATGATAGGTATTGTAAATTCTTAACCCTTTTCCTTTCTAAAACAATAAATCTAGGCGTACTGATGTTAGTCGGAGATCTTGGTGATCATGGAAAAACGACCTACAACAAAAAGGTCGGTCTCTGAGAATCTATGACTACGAGCTCGATACCAAGCTGTAAAGACCAGACCAAAAAGGGCTCTAAATGGGCCTTTACCCCAATGCATGTAGTGAAAATAAAAGACATTATGAAAAATACATTTTGGATCCCAAGTAAAAGCAGAAACATTCAACAACCAAAACATACATTTCTAAAAGCATACTACGATCGAGAGATTTATTTAAACCATTAAAACAATCCACAAGTACCAATATATTTGGAATCCATAAAGCGTAAAGAAAACATCACGGGGCTCTGTGCCCGTCTACATGCATTCGGGGAAATAATAAAAGTCAAGAGTCATGATAAATAAAATAGAATAATCGAGAGATGACAGCGAGATTCCATGATCATAGCTCCTCCTTGACCATCTGTCTCGCCTTGATTACTGTGGAAAACCACGAGAATAAGGGTGAGTAACGAATTACCCAGTAAGAATCCCCAGCAGGGGTACAATCGATATACATGATCATCTAGAAGAATGTATCCAAGCTATGAGTACAAACACAGAGGCGGAGCACATAGCTAAGTCCACACTTGGACCTCGGATGCCAACTCATGGTCTTAGTCGGGAAAATACCACAACACACTAAGCGCGCTATCACGGGAACAAGTCCGGCCTCGGCTGCATCTCTCGTCGTCTGAAAGGTGCACTGGCTCAAGATCGAGGAGCTCTCGATCGGTGTTGTAATGAGCGTAAGGCGCACCGCGTGCTTCTACGCAAACTCGGAAGTGCCGGGTCTAGTGGCAAAAGTTGCCCGAGTTCGGATCCACCATGCCTAACTAAAACTCTGGATCGGTGTCAGCGACATAGGGGTGTGAGACTGGACACGTGAACTATGTCGGCTGTACCACCACTTTGAGGCTAAGGAACCGGTCGTGGTAGGCTTACACCGAGCGGTCCTTACCTTAACGGTGGCAATCAAGGACTCTGCCGAACACTGGCGAGGGCGTGCGTGCGGCTGGAGGACGAGGCAATGCCAAGTCATCATCCCGACCATTGGGGCATTAACAGATTTGCCACCCTCACCCAAGATTGCGGGGCCTACAGGTTGGGATAGCTAATCCCTCACGGGGTCAAGGCGGGCTTGTCTCGATCGTCCTTGCCATAGATGCAAGATACTTTATGCATCGGGCGGATGATGCTATCTACACGAATTCTAAACCTTAACAATAATAACGATTCAATCAATGCGATCCAATACGTGCTCATCGGATACAAAGAACCTAGCATGATACTACGAAGCAAAGCAGATATCGAACATGCTAGAATAGAACAACCTAGCATGGGCTAACATGAGAAACAATACAAGAGTTCATGCGATCGAGGAATTGAGCAGAGCACCTAGGGCTATACATGCTAGTAATCATACAGGCATACAAAACAACAATCACAAATATACGCGAGGTCCACACAACCGGTAAGAAATCCTTACCTTGGTGGGAAGACTTTTACACACAAATCCTAAGGCTGGAACAATCCCGAGCTAGCGGCGGGAACCTAGCAAACCAACAATAATCAGCATCTAAAATGTCTAAACAACAATAGAACGACAAGCTCGGCTCGGGAACTCACGCGGCGCGGCGACCACGAGCTTGGAGGCTGCTGTGGCAGGCTTGGCAGCAAGGTGCGGTAGGTTTGGCTGGCCAGTGGCACTGCAGCGAGGACACGCTGCAGCGTTGCGTCTGCTGCAGCGGCGCTGCGGCGCTGCGGCGGCGCTGGCGCGGCGGCGGCAGCGAGGCAGGACTTGCAGGCGCGCGGCTGGCAGCGCAGCCAGTGGCGCGCAGCGTCGCGGCAATGAAGCAGCGAGGCGGCTGGCGCAAGAGGCAGCGGCGCGGCAGCGGCGCGCAGCGGCAGCGTGCGAGCGCGCGCGCAGTTTGGGGCGCGGCTCGGCAAGCAGAGCGGGCGGCGGCGGCTCGCGGCGATCGGCGATCGGCGAGGGCGCGTCGGCGAGGACGACCGGCGGCTCTTTATTCTTTGCGCGGCGATCCAGCGTCGCGATCGGCCGGCTGGGCGTGCGGCAGCGAGGGCGTCTGTCTTCTGGGCGAATGGCAGCGGCTGCTCGGCGGATCTGGCGTCGGCGGCTGCCAGCAGATCTGGGCGTGCGGTGGCGGCGATGATGTTTGCTCCTCTCGGTTGTTTGCAACCAACACAACACACACACACACTCTACATCTTACCTTGGCCAAACATCAAAAACCAAATGAGAGATGAAGAGGATGAAGACTTACCGGAATGATGATGATCGAACCCAAGGAGATGCAAGGAAAAAGAATTCGGCAAGGCAATGGAGAGGGAGAGCTTGTGCGGCCAAGAGGGATTTGGAGAAGAAGATGGAATAAACCTAATTCTATTTCATTTAACCAAATGCACCCAAGCTCCAAAATCCAAGGTTAACTAAGATGTGATGCAGAAAGAGCAACAAGAGCACCTAATGGCTCAATTGGCACACATCTCTACAAGCTTCCCGGAGACCAGGGTTCAAACCCATTGTGGCACAAACCCCTTTATTTTTACTTTTGCAACAAACCTTGCTCAAACCAAACCACAAACCCCTCCAAAACCTACAAAAACCATCCAATAATTTTAGTAGCTGGAAAAGACACAAACAACCACGGCGGCCCGACCAAATTACCAAATTACCCCTAGGGCATACGGAAGACCGGGAAGAAAAACACAGGTCGTTACATTATCTCTGGTTTGCCAAGGACTCGAGGAAGTTCTCTCGGATCTTGGTGATAGTCGTCCGTTTGACCAAGAGCGCACACTTCATTCCGGTAGAGACACACTTATACAGTGGAACAATGGGCGCATTTATTTTTGGAGCGAGATCATCCGTTATCATGGAGTGCCGGTGAGGATTGTGTCGATCGTGACTCGCGGTTCACTTCTCGTTTGGAGGCGCTCCGAGAAGGGTTTGAGCACAGAGTGCGATTTAAGCCTGACTTTTCACCCTCGAGACGGATGGTCGGTGAGAGAGTGAATCAGATTCGAGGATATGTTGAGGGCTTGTGTGTTGGATTTCGAGGCGATTGGGACGATATCTGTACTTGATGGAGTTTGCCTATAACCGCGATTACGATCGGCGATTCGGATGGCTCCATTCGAGGCTTTGTATGGTAAGCGTTATCGGTCCCTGTGTTGCAGGAAGAGGTTGGTGATAGACGAGTTTTGGGTCCCGAGTTTCTGCGATTGACCAATGGTGCGATCACGAGAAGATTAGAGCTCGTATGTTGTGATTTCAGAGCGGTGCGAGAAGAGTTACGCCGATGTTGGCGTCGAGATTTGGAGTTTGAGGTTGGTCGGCATGTGTTCCTTAAGGTTGCTCCGATCGAGGTGTTACGAGGTTTGGTAAGCGTGGGAAGTTGAGTCCCCGTTTTGTTGGTCCATTTGAGATCCTAGAGAGGATTGGCGAGTTGCTTACCCGGTTAGCCCTACCTCCGTCACTATCGCGGTGCATAGTGTTTTTCATGTATCGATGTTGAGGCGGTATGTGCCGGACCCGTCGCACATTGTGGACTTTGAGCCTTTGCGGTGAATGAGGATTTGAACTTCGAGAGAAGCGGTGAGGATCCTTGCCTTTGAGACCAAGGCGTTGCGTAATCGCGAGATTCGTTTAGTAAAGGTTCGGTGGAAGAATCGGGGTTACGAGGAAGCCACTTGGGAGGCGGGAAGGCGAGATGAGATTGCATTACCCAGAGCTATTTACTGTCTTAAGGACTTTCGAGGACGAAAGTCATAAAAAGGAGGAATATTGTAACGACCGGGTTTTCTTCCGGTCTTCGGGTATGCCCTAGGGGTAATTTGGTAATTTGGTTGGGCCGTCAGAGTCGTTGTGCCTTTCGATTACTAAAATTATTGGATGGTTTTATGTAGGTTTTGGAGGGTTTGTGGTTTGGTTTGAGCAAGGTTTGTTGCAAAAGTAAAAATAAAGAAATTGTGCTTGCCAAGGATTTGAACCGGGTCTCTGGGAAGCTTGTAGAGATGTGTGCCAATTGAGCCATTAGGTGCTCTTGTTGTTCTTTCTGCATCACATCTTAGTTAACCTTGGATTTTGGAGTTTTGGTGCATTTGGTTAAATGAAATAGAATTAGGTTGTAATGGCCCGATTTTCTATTCAGTTCTCGAGGTGCTTAGGTTGGTCGATTGATGGATTCGGTTGGGCCGTTAAGTATTTTGACCCTTAGGGGTATTTTGGTCTTTTGCTCCCGAGGCGGGATTTGTGGATTTCGGGGCTTCGAGGCGGCTCACGCCTTTGTTGAGGCTTGTTTGTTGGTGGCTGCGAGTCCGAGATGTTTGGGGTACTCGTTTGGGAGTTCGGTTGTGATTTGGGTTTTGGGCAAAGTGATCGTTGTTTGGGTGTTTCCTTTGGGATTCGAGCCCAGGCCCTTAGAGATGATTTGGGAGTTTGTTTAAGTGAGAGTTTTTGTTTGGAAAAGATTGCTTGCCAGTAGGGTCTCGAAGGAGGAAGTCGGGAATTGGGATTTAAGGACTTTAAGGCTTGTTTAAATTAGGAAAAAGGAAGAAAAATCAAGAAAGTCCCTTTCCCCTTGTTTTGCAATCTCTCTCTCTCTCTCTCTCTCTCTCTCTCTCTCTCTCTCTCTCTCTCTCTCTCTCTAGCCGACCTCACCAAGGAAACCCAGCCATGCCCTAGCCACCCAGCCATGCCCTAGCCGCACCACACCACTGGCGCATCAGCCGCTCGGCCCGCGCATAGCCACTGCCCGACCCGCGCGCACGGGCATACTGCATCGCCCGGCCCAGTGCGCCCAGATGCGTTGCATCGTCCAGCCCATGCGCGCCGTGCCGAAACCACCCAGCGCCCGTCGCGTCGCGCCTCGCCCTAGTCGCGCGAGAGCCCGGATCTGCATCGCCCGAGCCATCTTCGTGTCGCCTTGGTCGCGCGAGTCGAGTCCAGATCGCCGCCCCTCGCCTTGGTCGCGCCGAGCCCGATCGGCATCACCCGGGCCGTCTCGTCGTGCGAGTCGCTCGCCCACGCCTGCTGGCGCCCGTGCTGCGCCGGCGCCACGCCTGCGCCCCTGTGCCCAGCGCTTTGTGCCCAGCGCCCGGCCAGTGCTCTCTCTGCCCCCCCACACACTGTTGTGTCTTTGGTTGGCCCGAGCCTTGTGGCTTCTCGGATGGTATTTTTCCGAGTCTTTTCTTCGTTGGGCCACGATTTTGTTGGTTTCTTTGTTTAGGGATTTGATTTGGTTTTTGCTTTATTTTATGTTTAGGTTGTTTGGGTTCGATTAGAGGCTCGAGGATTGCTTGGTTGAGTTGTGATTATTTTCTGCTTGTCCCGGTAAGGATTTCTTACCGAGTGGTTGTGTGGACCTGCGATATGTCTCGATTGTGCCTTGTATGTTTCTTTGATTGTTATGAGCATGATAGTGATATGCGACTTTGTTTAATCTCTTGCTAGCATGTTTTTGATTTTACATGTTAGTGCCATGCTAGGTTTGTTCTTCCGGCATGTTTGTGATTCTGTTTAAGTTGTAGTATCTTGCTAGGTAAGCGTGATTGATGTCGGTCATTGCTTGCTAGCGGGAATCATTGATTTACTCGGTATTCTTGGATCGAGTAGTAGGGTTTGTCATCATCCGAGTGAGCGGACATAACGTACTTTGTCCCCACCGGTCGGGAGTAGAAGCGAAGCATAACGTACATTGCTTCCCCGGCACCGATGTGGATGTAGCTACCACATCGGCATAAGCCTGGTTGTAGCCTGCTAGGCGGAACCACGCCAGCGGTGCAAGCACTGCCTTGGCGGTTCTTAGCCAGTCGGTGAGTACAGTGCCGCAGATGAGTGCGAGGGCCTCGCACTCACGTGTTCGGTGACACCGTTTCCGAGTCTTAGGCATGCGTACACGGCGCGTAGTTTGCCCTTAGGCCCCCGCATTTACGCGGTTGCGAAGAGCATGCGGTGTGCGCTCACACCAGCGTTAGTAGCCGGTCGGAGAAGCTCCCGGGCTAATGTTCGTGAGTACACACGGTTCCTTCGATTTAGAGCGGTGCGGGTACTCTCTCGATAGTCAGTTGTTAGCGAGGTAAGAGGCCCTTGAGGACACCCATTGGGATTGGCTTTTGAGCTAATCAATTGGTCGAGGAGAAAGACCCTCGAGGGTGTCGGACGTCTTGGGATCGGTTTTTGGTGACCAATTGGCGAGGGAGAAAGACCCTCGGAGATGTCGAGGATTGGTTATGAGAACCAATCATTAGGCGGAAGTAGGAGACTTAGATGATTCCGAAGTAAGAGACTTCCGATGCTTCGAGATCTTGTTTTATGAGCTCGTTGAGCTATGATGCGTGTTGATATTTGTTTGCTTGCATGTTGAGGTGCTAGATGGCGATATATCGTATTGTACCCGGTTGGGGATTCTTCTTGAGTATGTTTATACTCACCCTTATTTATCTTTCGGGTAACTTGGGACAACACCGGGAGGGCTAGCGGAGAGGGCGATTGATCATGGGAACCGCCCGGCACTCTGTCTTTTATTATTGCATTGTTTATTCGGCATGTAGATGGACGAGAGTCCTAGGGAATTTTGTTTAAAGCGTTGCTTAAATTGTATTGTACATTTTACTAAATCTTGGCGGAGTTGTTTTACTTGTTGGATTGTTTAAAATGAAAATTGTTGGTTATGTTTTAAGGGCTCCCCCTTCTCATATGTTTTGAAAGGTTTTTAAATTTAAGCTCTAAACCGCTTGTTATCATATTTAACTTGCATCTTTGAGTAAGATCCCGGAGTTTAGGACCATGTTTTGGGTCGGGTTCTTCTGGTTGGTATCGAGCCACGAGTCATAGATTACGTGAGACTAACTTTGCTTTGTAGGTTGTTGTTCCCATGATCATCGGCACTCCTCGGCCGCTTGGTTTGTGCGAGTTCAATTAAGTTAAGGGGTAAGAATTTACAATACCTTTCTTCTAGCTTTTATGCATGTGTAGAGTTGTGGAGCGGAGGCAGCGAGGTTACGACTCGTTGTTGGTTTGGGCTTAGAGAGCCATCATGCCAACTTTTTTCGCGATCTTGAGTAGTTTGATGAGCGGTGAGAGCCCCGTGTGGGCGTTTTGTTGCTTTGTGCGGTCGCCGGTGTGTCGATCACACTCGAGAGGAGCGGAGATTAGACTTCCATAGGCCATTTGTGGCCTAGTTGTTAGTTTCTCCCCTAGTGAGAGGGTGGAGGTGCCTTGTGCGAATCGCGATATGTTGATTGCACTCGGAGGCGGGGCGCTTGGCATGTCGGCCGAGGAGTTGGGTGATCTTGTTGATGTTGAGGCGCGTCCGGGGTTGTTAGGCCCGTAGGGCGAGTTGGCCCTGGCGATTAAGTTGCCTAGAGGAGGGGTAGAGGCTAGCTCGCCTCGAGTTTGACTCCTTGAGCGAGTGTGCTCGGCCATGTGAGATTTGATGGCGAGTCTTTAGCTATCGAGAGCAAAGACCCGGCGCGATTTGTAGCGCGTAGCGAGGAGTCTCGGGCATTGATAGCCCGGTGTGAGTTTTTTCAGCATTTTTCCCCGGTAGCTCGTAGCCGGAGGTTCCGGAAGGGCTTGATCAGCGAGTTTATGCCGTTGAGTTTGTTGGCGTGGATGGAGCGCCCGATTTGGCAAGTGGATGCTGTAGAGCTTGATGTATTAGAAAGTCCTCTTGCTAGTAGTAAAGCGGTTGGCGAGGTTTGAGTTTAGCATCCGTGTGTTGGGATGCCCTGCTTTATTCGAGGCCGAGGTGAGCCGTTCCGTCTTTGTTGATTCCGCTTGATTGGTGGTGGTAGTCCCTTGAGAGAGGTGGACTAGTAGAGTCTCCACCGATGCGCCCGATTGAGTGGCAAGTTGCCGTGTTAGTGGCTTGAGGCGGATGTAGAGACATCTGTGCCCCCTTACAAAGCTCTTTGTTGTTTTGCGACCAGTTCTCTTGTACCCTCGTAGCGAGGGTGTAGTGTGGAACTAGTTGTTGCCACCCGAGGAGTTGGCTTTGAGCTTTTGTTGAGCATCGAGTGGGATGCGAGGGTAGGCCGTGGCAAGTCTGTTGGTCGAGATGCGAGTTTAGGGCTGCTCGAGTGTTTGGACTCTGTCTTTGAGTGCCATTGCCCCGTCACTTGAAGAGTGACTTTCCCTATTCTCGAGAGGGCATAGAGCTCGTTTGAGGCTGATTCGTGTTGTAATGGATGTAGTGCTGTTGGCACCAAGCTTTGAGAGGAGGCCTAGTTTGGGCCGGTTGGCACTTTTAGTGCAGGTGGTTCCATGGTTGCCCAGTATAGCATCCCTGCTTGTCTTGTACCCTTTTCACGAGGTTGCACTGTTTGGGTTGCTTAAGAGATCTAGCTCGGTGGTAGTCGAGAGGACTACAAGTTTGAGGTTTTCGAGGAAAGTAGGAGGTGTTCGGGATCTCACGAGAGTTGGGTGTAAAGGATGCTATAAGAACATTAAGAGCTAAGCGCGTTCGAGTTCTCGCGCTGTGTTGTGTGAGCTTTGTGAGCCGGCTTGATGGTAGCATGATTCGGCTACCCTTTGAGTTGCCCTAGTATGGTTAGTGTTGGCATCGTGGATGCGTGGTTGATCGATGTTAGAGCCATGAGTTGGATGGCTGATCGGGGTAGCGTTTAGTGAGCACATTGTTTTGAGGAATGTTAGCTTGGTGTGACCTTGCGCTTGTAAGAGTAAGTTGGCCAATGTGGCTTTTTCGTGGTGAGTTGGCCAGAGTGGGTTTGAACTCTTGTTGCTCCCTTGTTTGTTGTGGCTCTGTTTGGAGGCAAAAAGTTGCCACAATGTGAGAGCCCTTGTTGGCTTTGGATCTTAAGAGATCAAGTTGGGCTGTACACCCGGTGCACTTTCGCGTAGCTAGTTAAAGTGGTTTATGTTTGGAAAACCACGAGAGGTTCGTGTTGAGGAGCAGTGCTCGAGTCTTTGAGGTGTCAAGGCTTTAGTTCTTAGCAAGTGCCCTAGCTTTGGGTGTAAGGATGCCGTGCTCGTTCTTGATTTGTTGGTTAAGCAAGTCTTGCTAGTTGGTCCTTGCCACAGTTAGACTTCACTTGGAGGCCCGAGCAAGAAGCGATAGTGGCAAGCAAGCGCGCGATTTACGTCGTTTTGGCTAAGAAAGGCTGTTCGGATCCTTACCTTGGCGAGAAGGTATGTTGAGGTTGTTGCTTTGAGTAGGAGGATGACGCCTCTGTAGCGTTTCGATTCCCTTGGTTTCCAAGTTGGAGTTGGCCAACATAGTTGAGATCTTTGGAGAGGTTGTGCCGCGTGGCCGGTTGTTTGTTAGATCGTTGTCGGCCGTGTGTGTCGGAGGGTGATCGGAGGATCTCTAGTTGTGGAGAGCCTCTCTAGAGAGCTCGATTAGACCCGAGCGGTGTTCCTTGGGTGAGTTGCTTGCAGATTTGGCGATCTAGCAAGCTAGTGCTTGTTTAGTTTTGGAGGTTAGTTGGTGCTTGGTGTTGACCAAGATTTGGTTCTCTTGATGTTTCAAGAGCTTGCTCGGTTCGAGCAGAGAGGGCGTTGCCACGAGGATTCGTTCCTAGTCTGGTTGTTTTGGGAGTTGATTCCTCCTCGGTGGTTGAGTAAGTTCGGCTAGTTACGGATCGGTGGTCCAATCGGTTGAGTTTCCCTTGGGTGTTGCTTCCAAGAGAGTTGGTTGATGTTGCCCTTGGGTTTGAGCAAGTCGTGGCGTGTGTGATGTTCGGCGCCCTTTAGAGTTTTGCTGGCTTGGGAAATCGTTCCGTTGAGGAGTCAGCGTAGCTCTGAGTTGTGTAGTTGATCGAGTAGCGCGATGGTTAGCCCAATGAGAGGTCCTGCATTGTGTTGTTAGCAAGCGAAAAGTTGTTTGTCCCCAAGAAGCGGTGGCGGCATTGATTTAAGAGTTGAGCTTGAGTTGAGTTTCTGCTTGAGCAAGGCCTTCTCGGGCTTTGTTTCTAGTTGTTGAGCTTTCGCGGTTGGCGAATAAGTGAGCCTCGATTGAGTGTGTTGCAGAGGTGCCGTGGCATTGGTTGGTTAGCCTTTGGGTTTGTTTTCCTCAAATTTGTTGTGTGTTGCGGGTAGCCACTGTGAGGTTTGGTCCTTCTTCTTGAGATTTTCCATGAGAGGATTGTTGTGTGTTTTCTTGCTGGCAATGTTCTCTTTGGCGATTGCTAGTAGTTTGCATGGAAAAGTTTGTGTTCGGCCGTTGTGAGGCTCGAGTTGTTGGCTTGGCGAGTGGAGCTGTGCACAGTTTTTGGCCATTTAGGGTTGGCGTGGTTTGAGAGTTTCGGCTTGTGCTAGTGGGGAAAGTTTGCCTTTTGGATCAATCGCGGTTGGTGGTTCAATTGTTTTTCGTTAAGGCTTTAGGCAAGCCTTGTGGTTATTTGGTCTCTTGTGAAGAAAGAGTAGGCCGTTTGGTTTTGGAACACGAGAGGGTTGATTGTTTGCTTGACTTGGCGTTGTGTTGAAGCGATTTGTTATCGATTGTGGGCATTCGGAGAGATTACGCCGGTGCGTGGCGTTGAGTTTTGGAGCTTGTGCCCGATCTGCGATTCTTTGAGAGTAACACCGTTGAGAGGTGTTAAAGTGTTGGTTTAGTGGGGTTTTGTTGAGCCCCAAGTTTGTAGGGCTTTCGAGATCCTTGAGCGGATTGGAGGCGGTGGTTAGCTTTGCCCGTCTTTGGCAATGAGTGCAAGTTTTGTGTTCCTCGTCTCTTTGTTGAGATAGTATGTGGCGGTGCATGGAGAGCATTGTGGCTTTGAGCCTTTGAGAACCCAAGAGAGTTTGGTTATCGAGAGAGAAGGGCTAGTGTTGTTTTTAGCCGAGAGCGTTCGGTTGGCTAAGAATCGAGTGGAGTATTCATAGAATTTATTTCGTTTTAGGACTTTCGAGGGCGAAAGTCTTAAAAGAGAGGGAGTATTGTAATGGCGATTTTCTATTCAGTTCTCGAGAGTGCTTGAGTTCAGATTGATGGTTCGGTTGGGCGTTAAAACATTTTGACCCTTAGGGGTATTTTGGTCTTTTGCTCCCCGGGCGGGATTTGTGGATTTCGGTGCTTGAGGCGGCTCTGCCTTTGTTGAGGCTTGTTTGTTGGTGGGCTGCGAGTCAGAGATGTTTGGGGTACTCGTTTGGGAGTTCGGTTGTGATTTGGGTTTTGGGCAAAGTGATCGTTGTTTGGGTGTTTCCTTTGGGATTCGAGCCAGGCCCTTAGAGATGATTTGGGAGTTTGTTTAAGTGAGAGTTTTTGTTTGGAAAAGATTGCTTAGTAGGGTCTCGAAGGAGGAAGCCGGGGTGGGATTTAAGGACTTTAAGGCTTGTTTAAATTAGGAAAAAGGGAAGAAAAATCAAGAAAGTCCCTTTCCCCTTGTTTTGCAATCTCTCTCTCTCTCTCTCTCTCTCTCTCTCTCCTAGCCGACCTCACCAAGAAAACCCAGCCATGCCCTAGCCACCCTGCCATGCCCTAGCCGCACCACACCCTGGCGCATCAGACCGCTCGGCCCATAGCATAGCCTGCCCAGCCTCGCGCGCACGGGCGCCTGCATCGCCCGGCCAGTGCGCCCGAAGCGTTGCATCGTCCGGCCCATGCCGCGCCGTGCCGAGCCACCCCAGCGCCGTCGCGTCGCCCTCGCCCTAGTCGCGCCGAGCCCGGATCTGCATCGCCGGGCCATCTTTGTGTCGCCTTGGTCGCGCCGAGTCCAGATCGCTTCGCCCTCGCCTTGGTCGCGCCGAGCCCAGATCGGCATCTGTAAAGACCCGACCCAAAAGGGGCTCTAAATGGGCCTTTACCCCAATGCATGTAGTGAAAATAAAAGACATTATGAAAAAATACATTTCGGATTCCAAGTAAAAGCGAAACATTCAACAACCAAAACATACATTTCTAAAAGCACACTCACGATCGAGAGATTTATTTAAACCATTAAAACAATCCACAAGTACCAATATCTTTGGAATCCATAAAGCGTAAGAAAACATCCACGGGGCTCTGTGCCCGTCTACATGCATTGGGAAATAATAAAAAGTGAAGAGTCATGATAATTAAAATAAAACAATCGGAGGTGGTGCGAGGATTCCATGATCACGGCTTCCCCTTGACCATCCTGTCTCGCCTTGATTACTGTGGAAAACCACGAGAATAAGGGTGAGTAACGAATTACCCAGTAAGAATCAAGGCGGGGTACAATACGATATACATGATCATCTAGAAGAATGTATGCAAGCTATGAGTACAAACACGAGGCGGAGCACATAGCTAAGTCCACACTTGGACCTCGGATGCCATCTCGGGGTCTTAGTCGGAAAATACCACAACACGCTAAGCGCACTATCACGGGAACAAGTCCGGCCTCGGCTGTCTCTTGTCGTCTGAAAGGTGCAGCGGCTCAAGATCGAGGAGCTCTCGATCGTGCTGTAATGGCGTAAGCGCGCACCGCATGCTCTGCAAACTGCGGGAAGTGCGGGTCTAGTGGCAAAAAATTGCCCGAGTTCGATCACCATGCCTAACTAAATCTACGGATCGGTGTCGCGACATAGGGTGTGAGACTGACACGTGAACTATGTCGGCTGTACCACCGCTTTGAGGCTAAGGAGGCCGGTCGTGGTAGGCTTACACCGAAGCGGTCCTTGCCCTAACGGTGGCAATCAAGGGCTACGGCCGAACACGCGAGGGCGTGTGTCGGCTGCAGGGGGCGAGGCAATGCCAAGTCATCATCCCGACCGTTGGGGCATTTAATGATCTGCCACCCTCACCCAAGATTGCGGGGCCTACCGGTTGGGATAGCTAATCCCTCCTCACGGGGTCAAGGACGGAGAACTGTCTCGAGCGTCCTTGCCATAGATGCAAGATACTTTATGCATCGGGCGGATGATTCTATCTACCTCAATTCTAAACCTTAACAATAATAACGATTCAATCAATGCGATCCAATACGTGCTCATCGGATACAAAGAACCTAGCATGATACTACGAAGCAGAGCGGATATCGAACATGCTAGAATAGAACAACCTAGCATGGGCTAACATGAGAAACAATACAAGAGTTCATGCCGATCGAGAATTGAGCAGAGCACCTAGGCTAAACATGCTAGTAAACATACACGAGGCATACAAAACAACAATCACAAATATACCATGAGAGTCCACACAACCCGGTAAGAAATCCTTACCTTGGTGGAAGACTTTTACACACAAATCCTAAGGCTGCGGAACAATCCCGAGCTAGCGGCGGGAACCTAGCAAACCAACAATAATCGGCATCTAAAATATCTAAACAACAATAGAACGACAAGCTCGGCTCAAAGGGGAACTCACGCGGCGCGGCGACCACGAGCTTAGGGGGCAGCAGCAGCAAGCGCAGCGCGGCAAGGGCGCGCGCTGCTGCTATTTGGCAGCGCAGCACGGACCTGCGCTACTGGCTGCTTGCTGCGGCTGCACGGCTAGCGAGGGAGGACTGTAGCGGCGCGTGGCGAGGCGGCCAGCGGCAGCGTTGGCGCAGCGTCTGGGCGAAGCAGCGAGCGGCGTCTGGCGCAGCGCGGGCGGCTGGCGTCGCGATGCGCGGACCGCAGCGAGCAACTCAGCGAGGGAGCGCGCGCGCGCGAACGTCGTCGAGCGGCACGCGGGCGAGCAGCTCGGCAAGCGACACGGCGCGGCGTCGGCGGCGTCGGTGGGCGTCTTTGTGTATTGGCGAGGACCTCTGGCGTCGCGGCGATCGAGCGATCTTCTTGGGCGAGCAGCGAGCTCTTTGGGACAGATCTGGGCGCGGCGGCGGCGGGCTGGTTCAGCCGATCTGGGCGTCGCGAGGGCTGGTTTCGGCCGATCTGGGCGTGCGGCGAGGCTGGTTCGACCGATCTGGGCGTCTGGTGGTGGCGATGATGATTTTGCTCCTCTCGGTGTTGCACAACACACACACACACACAACCCCTTTTTCTTACATTCGGCCAACAAACACCCAAATGAGAAGATGAAGAAAGCGAAGACTTACCGGAATGATGATGATCGAACCCAAGGAGAGGCAAGGATGAAGAACTCGGCAAGGCTATGGAGATGGAGAGCTTGGGCGGCCAAGAGGTGCTTTTGGAGAATAAGATGGAATAACCTAATTCTATTTCATTTAACCAAATGCACCAAAACTCCAAACTCAAGGTTAACTAAGATGTGATGCGAGAAAGAGCAACAAAAGCACCTAATGGCTCAATTGGCACACCTCTCTACAAGCTTCCCGGAGACCCGGGTTCAAACCCATTTGCGGCACAATTTCCTTTATTTTTACTTTTGCAACAAACCTTGCTCAAACCAAACCACAAACCCCTCCAAAAACCTACAAAAACCAACCAATAATTTTAGTAATTTGGAAAAGACACAAGCGACCATGACGGCCCGACCAAATTACCAAATTACCCCTAGGACATACGGAAGGCGGGAAGAAAAAACACAGGTCGTTACAATATTCCCTCCTTTTTATGACTTTCGTCCTCGAAAGTCCTTAAAACAGAAAGCTTATTTCGAGGGTAATGCAACCTCATCTCGTCTTCCGCTCCCAAGTGGCTTCCTCGAGAACCCGATTCTTCCGCTTTGAACCTTTACTAAAGCGAATCTCGCGATTACATAGCGTCTTGGTCTCAAAGGCAAGGATCCTCCGGCTTCTCCTCGAAGTTCAAATCCTCATTCGGTGCAAAGGCTCAAAGTCCACAATGTGCGGCGGTCGGCACATCTTTGCCTCAACATCGATACATGGAAAACACTATGCTGCGATAGTAGCGGAGGTAGAGCTAACCGGTAAGCAACTCTGCCAATCCTCTCTAGGATCTCAAATGGACCAACAAAGCGGGGACTCAACTTCCCACGCTTACCAAACCTCAAAACACCTCGCATCGGAGCAACCTTAAGGAACACATCTTGACCAACCTCAAACTCCAAATCTCGGCGCCGAACATCGGCGTAACTCTTCTACTGCTGAGTTTGTCAACATACGAGCTCTAATCTTACGCCTTTGCACCATTGGTCAGCTGCGATGGTCGGGACCCAAAACACTGTCTATCACCAACCTCTTCCCGAACACACGGGGACCGACAACGCTTACCATACAATGCCTCGAATGGAGCCATCAGATAAATCGGTGGTAACTATTGTTATAGGCAAACTCCATCAAATCTGAATCTTTGGTCCCAAGCTGCTGGGAAATCCAACACACAAGCCCTCAACATATCCTCGAGAATCGATTCACTCTCTCGGTCGACCATCCGTCGAGGGTGAAAAGGCATCTGAAAGCGCACTCTGTGCCCAAACCCATACGGGCGCTCTCCAAAAGCGAGAAGTGAACCGCGAGTCACGATCGGACACAATCCTCACCGGCACACCATGATAACGGATGATCTGCTCCAAAAGCAATTGCAGCCTTTGTTCCACGGTATAAGTGTCTCTACAGGGAATGAAGTGTGCGCTCTTGGTCAACGATCGACTATCACCCAAATCGAGAGAACTTCCTCGGAGTCCTTGGCAAACCGGATATAAAGTCCATAGAGATCTCTTCCCATTTCCTTTGGGGTACACTTAGTGGTTTGCAACAAACCTCTTTGGCCTCTGCACAGGTGCCTTCACTGGCGACAAGTGAGACACGGTGACAAGCTCTGCCACATCTCTCTTCATCCCCATCCACGAGAAAGTGCGCTTAAGGTCTGATACATCTTGGTACCCCGGGGTGCCAAGCAAAAAAGGCAGTGGGCCTCAGGAAGCAACTCGGCTCGCAAACTGCAATGTCGGAACACACAACCGGCCTCTATAAGTCAACCCAGCATGCTGGGAATACACAAAGTCAAAGTCACCGTCGGCACTAACTCTGTCAACCAATCTCTTAAGTGCGGGGTCACCCAAGCTGGCTGTCTATAATCCATTTGCAGAATCGGCCGGTGAGCAGTCAAGTGAGCTAGCTACTGGCGGTAACCTCTCCCAACAACACTTTGCAACCTCGGCCCGCTCGAACTCTCTCTGCAAAGCTGGGTGGGAACTCAACAACGCCGCAGAGTGCGGCGTCTTTACGCTCAAAGCATCGGCCACTACGTTGGCTTTACCGGATGGTACAAAATCTCATGATCATAATCCTTTACCAACTCTAACCATCTCCTGCGCCTCATATTCAACTCCTTACGAGTAAGCGAGATACTTGAGGCTCGGTGATCGGTAAACATCACGAATCCGCTCACCATACACGGTAATGCCTCCAAATCTTGGTGCAAACACCACTGCTTTGCCAACTCCATATCATGAGTCGGGTAGTTACGCTCATACGGCTTGGTGGCGGGAAGCATAGGCAATGACCTTCCGTCTTTGCATCAACACACAACCTAAACCAAACTTGGAAGCATCACTATAGACCACGAAACCACTGTCCCCTCGGGATTTGCCAACAACAGTCTTTGAAGTCAAACTACGCTTGAGCACGGCAAAGCTCTCATCACCTCTTTGTCCCAAACAAACTCGACACCCTTCCTCGTCGGACGAGTGAGGGGCGAGGCTAAAGCGAAAAAGTCCTTGTGAACAAGCGGTAGTAACACTGCCAAACCAGAAAAGCTGCGAATCTCGGCAGCCCTGAAGTCGGCTTGGCCCATGAACTCACGGCCTCAATCTTCGCGGGGTCCACGGCTATACCATCTCTCGAAACCACGTGGCCTAGGAAGGCCACTGCTCCAACCAAATCACATTTGGAAAACTTCGCATAAAGTGGTTTTCCCTCAAAGTGCCAATACTCGTCTCAAATGCTCTGCATGGTCTTCTTTAGACCTCGAATAAATCGAGAATATCGTCAATGAACACGATGACGAAGTTTGTCAAAAATGATTTGAACACCCTATCCATCATGTCCATGAGCCTTGGTGGGGCATTGGTCAATCCAAGCGACATGACCACAAACTCATAGTGACCATATCTAGACTGAAAGCTGTCTTAGGAATGTCGGCATCCACGATCCATGGCCCGATGGTAACAGGATCTCGAGATCTATCTTGGAGAACACGGAAGCTCACTGAAGGCGATCGAACAAATCATCGATCACGGGGCAGCGGATACTTATTCTTCATGTCACCTTATTAAGCTCGCGGTAATCAATACATAAGCGCATAGAACCATCCTTCTTTTTCACAAAAGCAGGCCCCGGTGCTCCCCACGGGGACACACTTGGGCGGATGAACCCTCGGTCTAACATCTCCCTGCCGGCTGAATCTTGATTCCTTTAACTCATTGGCGCCATGCGATACGGAGCCTTCGAGATAGGGAGGGTCCACGGCTCCGAGCTCAATAATGAAGTCAACTCTCTCTTTGGGGGCAACCGGTAACTCCTCGGGAAACACGTCCGCAAACTCCCCGCACGGCCGGTGCACGATCAGCAGAGCAATGCGGCGGCTCTTCCCAAACAACTTGGCTAGATAGCCCCAAGCTCCATGAGCTAGCAAGCAGCGAGCTTTCACGGTGACACCATCGGCGGGCAAACTCCACCCTGGACTCCACGAAACTTAAAGCTAGGCCGACTGGCGGCTGAACACTACTTCTTTCGGTGGCGGTCAATCAGCGCGTGGTTAGCGACTAACCACTCCATACCAGAATCACATCAAAACCGCTCATAGGCGAGAACTATGGCGTAGCCACAAGCAACTCTCGGATATCTCGATCCGGCCATCCTTAATCTTATCTCTAGCCAACATATTAACTCCCGAAGGAGTTTACCTTGAGATAACTCGAAACCTAGAGGCTCTAGTCTTAACTTAGCATGCTCGACCAAACAACACAGATACAAATGAATCGTGGAACGAGAATCAAACAAGACAAATGCGCGATGATCTAAAACAAGAAGCGTACCGCCACAGCGGCATCAAATGCGCTCGGCCTCTGACGGGTCGTAGCAAACACTCGACCTGCTGCTGCTGTTTGGGTGAGTGCCATAGGTGGTGATCACAAAAAGCGGGCCATGTGCCCCTCTCTACCACAGCGGAAGCACAATCTAGGTCGGTGACAAGCTCGGCGTGGACTTTCCCACAAGTAGCACAAGCGGAAAGCGCACAGGTCCTCCTGCTTGATCAATACGTGCTCCATGAATACAAAGAACCTAGCATGATACTCAAGCAAACAGATATCGAACATGCTAGAATAGAACAACCTAGCATGGAAGCTCGAGAAACAATACGAAGTTCATGCGATCGGGAATTGAGCGGAGCACCTAGGGCTAAACATGCTAGTAATCATACGGGCATACAAAACAACAATCACAAATATCGCGAGGTCCACACAACCTTGTAGAAATCCTTACCTTGAGTGGAAGACTTCTACACACAAATCCTAAGCTGCGGAACAATCCAGGCTAGCGGCGGGAACCTAGCAAACCAATAATAATCGGCATCTAAGCGTCTAAACAACAATAGAATATGGCTCGGCAAAGGGACTCACTGCGGCGGCGACCACGAGCTTAGGCTGGCTTGGTATTTCGGAGGTGAGCGGCGAGTGCTTGTGTTGCAGGCAGTGGCGGCCCAGTGCTGTATTGGCAGCCAGTGGCGGGCTGCAGTGGCCAGCCTGGCACTCTGTGAGATAGTCAGCGAGGGCCTTGTGGCAGGCTGTGGCCAACCCAACCGCAGCACCCAGGCTTGATCAGCATCTGGCCAGCCCAGCCTTGACGTAGCGTCTGTGGCAGCAGATCTGCAGCTGGCCTTGTAGCCGGCAGCTCAGGCGAGGCCTCTAGCCCATGGCGATGAAGCTGGCGGCTTCGAGAGCCTCTGTATGATCAGCGTCATTGTTTGCCAGCAGACACAGGCGTCGGCCAATTTTGCCAGCAGAATCTGGCGTCGCATTGGCTGCCAGCCAGTCTGGGGCGTCTTGGTGTTGCCAGCAGTCTGGGCGTGCGGTGGCGTGATGATCGGTGCTCCTCTCGGTGTTTGCAACAACACAAACACACACACACTGCTACATCTTACGGCCCGACATCAAAAACCAAAGAGGAGATGAGGATGAAGACTTACCGGAATGATGATGATCGAACCAGGTGCAGGAGTTGCAGTGGTGGAGAGGGAGGAAGCTTGCGGCGAGAGGATTTGGAGAAGAAGATGGAATAAACCTAATTCTATTTCATTTAACCAAATTCACCAAAGCTCCAAAATCCAAGGTTAACTAAGATGTGATCGGAAAGAACAACAAGAGCACCTAATGGCTCAATTGGCACATCTCTACAAGCTTCGAGGGACAGGTTCAAACCCAGTTTGTGACACAATTCCCTTTATTTTTACTTTTGCAACAAACCTTGCTCAAACCAAACCTACAAACCCCTTCAAAACTACCTACAAAACCATCCAATAATTTTAGTAGCTGGAAAAGACACAAGCGACCACGGCCCAGCTGAGCCAAATTACCAAATTACCCCTAGGGCATGGACAGACAGGGAAAAACCTGGAGTGGGTACAGTGCCTCACAGAAAATCAAACTTCCTCTTACCCCCATTTCTTTGAGACCAGGAGGCTGGCTGAGGCGGCAACAACCGCTGTGAGGATACTTCCCATTATAGATCGTAGCTAAGCTGGGCCCATCTAGCATAAGTGTCCAAGCACACGAGCCACTGACATCACAGGAAACACCACTGCCTCAATCCAGGATGAACTTCCGAGATCTTCAGCTCTCAGGTGGCAATCCAGGCGAGAGCAAAATATCCGCCTCACGAGACTTGCGCTCCATATTCCTCAGTGGAATCAGACCACACTTGGAGTTCTCGAAAACCTCCACCATCTTCTGTAGAGCCTCATCTGTTCACCTTGAACTCGGTAGTGAAGAACTCCCCAAGTAGGTGGTGGAGACCGGTGATCTCTCGCTCAGGTGGACTCCCACCACCATCTCTTTGTGCCTCCCATTTTATGACCCCGCCACACTCGGCCTCGAATATCGGGGCACACCATGATCGGAAAATTCATACTCCAAATGGGCAATCCACACATTGCCGCTAATGCATCACGGTGGCATCAAACTTCTCGGGCTTCCACCCGCTAACAAAATCCTTGATACCTACCCGATTCCTCGGCCCCTCTGCCATATACGCCTCAGGGCTACTTGCTCCTGTGGAGTGGGGTGCTCTTGAGCTCTGCGAACCAATCGAGTCATTTTTTCGATCTGACCGGGACTCTTCCCGGCTACGGCGCCAACAGGCGCAGGTCTCACGCCCTCTGGTCACTCAACATCGCGACCATAAAAGCCCTCATGAACCGGCAAACTCTGCTCGGGAGTAGTCTCCGCGGCTCGATCGCCTCAGCGCCCGCTCTAGGCGTGGGAGAGGCTGGTGGAATGCCATCGATCTCGGCTTGGGGCGATGTCCCTGCGATGTCGAATCGATCACGATACCTCGACACGCTCTCGAACCTCCTCTCCGATGCGGGTGGTAGCATTGTCTTTGGCGATCTACATCCAAACCAACAACGAATCAAAACACACTGTCACCATTCCACAACACCAAACAAGGCATACACTAGATGATAGGTATTGTAAATTCTTAACCCTTTTCCTTTCTAACAACAAAATAAAAACACCAGCGTGCACGATGGTAGGTGTCCAGTCTTGATGATCATGGAAAGCGACCTACAACAAAGGTCGTCTCAGAATCTATGACTCGAGAGCTCACGATGCTATGTAAGGCAGGCCCAAAGGGGCTCTAAATGGCCTTTACCCCAATGCATGTATTGAAAATAGAAGACATTATGAAAAATACATTTGGATTCAAGTAAAGCGAAACATTCAACAACCAAAACATACATTTCTAAAGCACACTCGATCGGAGATTTATTTAAACCATTAAAACAATCCACAAGTACCAATATCTTGGAATCCATAAAGCGTGAAAAACATCACGGGGCTCTGTGCGTCTACATGCATTCGAAATAATAAAAGTGAAGAGTCATGATAATTAAAATAAAACAATCGGAGATGTGGCGGATTCCATGATCCGGCTTCCTCCTTGCCATCACTGTCTCCGCCTTGATTACACGTGAGAAACCACGGGGCGGTGAAGTAGCAGTGCCCGGTAGAATCCCCCAACGGAGGCGGAGCACATAGCTTCAAATCCACTTGGACCTGCGGATGTCATCTCAAAGTCTCAGTCAAAATACCCACACTTACACTAACTGCCTTTTCTCGGGAGGCAGTTGGCCTGGCCTGTCATCTACTATAATTCCACAATTACCTTGGCTCAAGATCCGAGAGCTCTCGATCGTATTTATATTGCCATCGCGTGCGCACGCCTCACTGCAAACTGCTAGGAGTCCCAGAGTGTAGTAACCCTTTGCCGAGATTCGATCACCATGCTAACTAAATCCTCTCGGATAGGGTGCTCAACGCATAAATTATGGGGCACAGACCGTGAACCTCTGTGGCCTGTGCCACGCTTTTACGGGGCTAAGGGAACTGCCCAGTCATAGTAAACTTACACCGGGAAGAGCTGAGTCCTTGCCCTAACGAGTGGCAATCCAGGGGCTCACGATGCGAACACTGCCGAGGGGCGATATGCGGCTGCCGAGGCGAAGAGGCAATGCCAAGTCATCCATCCGAGACCGTTAGGGCATTTAACGGTCTCATACCTCACGCCCAGATTACCGAGGAGCCTACGGTTGGGATGGCTAATCCTCCGCGAAGTCGAGGCGAAAGCTATCTGCGAGCGTCCTTGCCATCAGATCTGAGATAAAGCATGCGCCGGCCCGGATGGTCTACATCTACCTCAATTCGTATAACAAAGCCTTAATAATAATTCAATCCAATGCGATCCAATCACGTACTCCATCAGAATGCAAAGAGCCTAGCACTTGATGTCTCACGAAGTAAACGGATCTCAGACATGCTAGAATGAACAACTAAGCTTGTAGGCTAACATGAGAAACAATCTGAAGTTCATGCCCGATCGGGAATTCCGAGCGAGCACCTAGAAAGCTAAACATGCTAAGTAAACATACTGCGAGCGCACAAGCAACGTCCCTGCTAAATATACGCGGGAGTCCACCTGACCAGGTAAAGAAATCACTTACCCATGGTGAGGAAGACTTTTACAATCACATCCTGGGCAAGGAACAATCCCGGCAGGCGCGTGAACGAAGACAACAATACGCGTAATCGGCATCTAAAATATCTAAGCGGCAGAGCGGCCATCAGCTCGTCAAGGAACTCACGCGGCGACGACCAAACTTGGGGTGCGCTAACAGTATGCAGCAAGAGGCATGTGGGTGTGGCCCAACCTGCAGTGAGGCCTTGTATTATTTGCCATGTGTGCGGCACGGACATGTATTTGGTGTGTGCAACAGCGAGGACCATGTGACGTCTGGCGGCTGTGTGACCCAGCTGGCGTGCCGAGCGGCCTTGTAGCGTCGCGATCTGAACCTGCGGCAACTTCAGCGAGGGCCTTGGCAACGTCAGCGAAGCGCGGCAGCCTTCGGCGCGGACCGCAGCGAGCGTCGCGGCGATCGAGCTGGGCGTCTTGTGGCGAGACCTCTGAGCGTCTGCGCGGTCGAGCGTCTAGCTGCTGAAGCGAGCAGCGAAATGCTGGGACCAGTCTGGCGTCGCGGCAGTGGTTCGACGATCTGAGCGTCGCGACGAGTGGCCAGCCGTCTGGCGTCTGGCTAGAGGCTGGTGATGATGGCACACTCCTCTCAGTGGTGCACAACACACACACACACACACACACCCTTTTTCTTACATTCGGCCAACAAACACCCAAATGAGAAGATGAAGAGCGAAGACTTACGGAATGATGATGATCGAACCCGAGGAGATGCAAGGATGAAGAACTCGGCAAGGCTATGGAGATGGAGAGCTTGGGCGGCCAAGAGTGCTTTGGAGAATAAGATGGAATAACCTAATTCTATTTCATTTAACCAAATGCACCAAAACTCCAAACTCCAAGGTTAACTAAGATGTGATCGAGAAAGAGCAAGAGCACCTAATGGCTCAATTGGCACACCTCTCTACAAGCTTCGGGGGCAGGTTCAAACCCATTGCGGCACAATTTCCTTTATTTTTACTTTTGCAACAAACCTTGCTCAAACCAAACCCAAACCCCTCCAAAACCTACAAAAACCATCCAATAATTTTAGTAGTGGAAAAGACACAAGCGACCATGGCGGCCCGACCAAATTACCAAATTACCCCTAGGGCATACCAGGCAAGAAAAAGCACAGGTCGTTTTAGCACACTTCTAGTTGTTGTGCTTTGCGATTGGCGATTAGCGAGCCTCGGGTTAGTGAGGTTGTACCCGGTGGTGCAGGTAGGCTCAGTTAGTTAGCCTTTGGGCTCTTCTCCTCAGGTGTTGTATTTATTTAGTGTTTCTGTGATGGTTGAGGTCCTTGCCACCAAGATTTTCCATGGGACGTTGGTTGTTTCCTTGCACGACAATGTTCTCTTTGTGATTGCTAAATGATTTTCATGGAAGAAGTTTGTGTTCCTTCATTTGTTAGGGAGGCTCAGTTTAGCTAGGCGAGTGGAGCACAATGCACAAGTTTTGGCCATTTAGGGTTGGCGTGCGTGAGATTCATTCGTGCTTGTTGGAAAAGTTTGCCTTTTGGATCAATCGCTAGTTGGTGGATTCGATTGTTTTTAGTTAAGGCTTTAGGCAAGCTTTGTAGTTACGCTAGTCTCATGTAAAGTAAGTAGGCCGTTTGGTTTACGGAACTGAGAGGGATTGATTGTTTGCAGACATGGTGTATGTTGAAATTTGTTGTCTTGTTGTGAGCATTCAAGTTACGCCCGATGCGTGGCGTTGAGTTTCAGAGTTTGTGCCCGATGTTGCCCGAGAATAACGTAGAGAGGTGTTCCGTGTTAGATTGTGAGGGTTTGTATAAGCCCGAGTTTGTAGGCCTTAAGATCACTTGAGCGGATCGGGCGTGGCCTTTTAACAGCTGCGATCTTTGTTGAGATAGTCTTTGGCGGTGGATAGCTTTGTGGCTTTGAGCCTTTGAGAACCAAGAGGTTTGGTTCGAAGAAGGGCTAGTGTTGTTTTAGTGAGAAGCTCGGTTGGCTAGAATCGGTGGAATTTCCTAGCCGTTTCGTCTTAGGACTTTCGAGGGCGAAAGTCTTATAAGGAGGAGTATTATAGCAGCCCAATTTTTATCCGGTTCTTGAGGAGCTTAGAGTTTCAGTTAGTGGTTCGGTTGGGCGATTAGAGTTGTTTGGACCCTTAGGGGCATTTTGGTCTTTTGCTCCCAGGCGAGGATTTGTAGTTTCGGGGGCTTGAGCGACTCTTGCCTTTGTTGAGGCTTGTTTGTTGTGAAGTGCGAGTCCGAGATGTTTGAGCTTTCGTTTGGGAGTTGGTTTGTGATTTGGGTTTTGGGCAAAGTGTGGTTGTTTGAGTGTTTCCTTTGGGATTCAGGCGGGCCCTTGGTGTTGATTTGGGAGGTTGATTTGAGTGAGATTTGTTGTTTGGAAAGGTTGCTTGATTGGGTCCGAAGGAGGAAGCGGAAATGGGATAAGGATTTTAAGGATTTTTGGAAAATTGGAAAATTGGATTTATTTGGATAAGGATGGAAAATAAATAAAGAGAAAAGAAAAGAAAAAAAGAAAAATCCCATTTTCTTTCATTTTCCCTTTCTCTTTCCTCCAGCAGACCCCCCTCTGGCCCCTCCTCTGCCGGCGGCCTGACCGCGCGGCGCCCGAGGCAGCCCGGCGCCAGCTCGCGGCATGGTCGCGAGCCTGCGCCCGTTCATCTGCCCAGCGTCGCCGGCTCCGAGCCCGGCCTTGCTCTCCACCTGTCGCGTGCCCTGCTGCGCGCGTCGCGATCCGCTCGACCCTCGCCACAGTCGAGTCACCGCAATGCAGTCGCGGCCCCGTGTCGTGCCGTGCGTACCGTGCGGCCGAGTGTCCTATAGGCTCGTGTCGCTCGCGCTGGCGCCCTTTAGCCTCTCTCGCCTGCCGTCATGCCAATATTCTTGAGGCTCGCGCCGCGCCGCCGTTCCATCTTGGCCAGCTTGTCAGCGCCCATCGGTGCTCTCCCGCGCTCGCTTGCCTCGCCTCGCCCGCGGCTCGCCCTTGCTGCGCCTCCCCAGCGCCCCCACCTCACGCCCGGCCAGCCTAGCCCACTGCGTCCTGCCTGTATGTGTTGGTTGGCGAGCCTTGTGGCTTCTCGGATGGTATTTCGAGTCTTTTCTTCGTTGGGCCGGTTATTGGCTGCTGGTTATGGATTTATTGGGTTGTTTATATGTATTTGATTTGGGTGCTTTGTTTGATGTTTAGGTGTTAAGGATCGATTAGAGGCTCAAGGATTATTTCGTGAATTTATTATAATTATTGTTTTGCTTTCCGAGTAAGGATTTCTTACGAGTGGTTGTATGTGACCACTGCGATATATCTCGATATGCCTTGCTTGTTTCTTGATTGTTATGAGCATGTTAGAGATAGAAGCTTTGATTGATTTCTTGCTAGCATGTTTGCTGATTTTACATGTTAGTGCCATGCTAGGTTTGTTACGCGACATGCTTATGGTTCTGCTTAAGTTGTAGTATCATGCAAGGTAATGTGATTATTGTCGGTCATTGCTTGCTAGCCGGGAATCATTGATTTTGCTCTGTACTCTTAGATAGAGTTGTAGGGTTTGTCATCATCAGGTGGCGGACCGCGTGCTGTCCCCACTGTCGGGAGTAGTGTGCGGCGCAAGGTATCTTGCTTCCCCGTCGCTAAGGTGGATTTAGCTCGGAGTCGGGAGTAAAGTGCGACATGCGTATCTTGCTACCCAGCCCGCGGTTGTGGACTTAGCTACCGCCCGGCAATGGCCTGGTTGCGCTGCTAGGCGGAACCACCGCAGCGGTGTAAGCCTACCTTGGCAGTTCTTAGCGAGGTGATGAATCGGCTGGATGAGCTCAGGGGCCTCGGCGCTCTGATCGGTGACACGCAGAGTCATAGGCATGTGCACAGCGTGGTTGCCAGCCTTTGCCCCATTCACGTTGCGGAGAGCATGCGGTGTCGCTTGCTGCAGGTTAATTCGGTTGGAGCTCCCAGGGCTAATGTCGTGAGTACACCATTCTTTCCGTTAGAGCGACCGGGTACTCTCCGTAAGTCGAGTTAGTGCAAGGGAGAGGCCCTTGAGGACATTCTAGGGATGGTGTATTCCCAAGTGGCAGATACCTCGGTGATGTCGGGATTAGTCGATGTATCAATCCCGATTAGGCAGGAAGAAAGAGACACGATGGCTCCAGGATCTTGTTTTATGAGCTCGTTGAGCTATGATGTGTGTTGATAGTACATTTGCTTGCATGTTGAGGTGCTAGATGGCGTGTATGTGTATTGCTGATTGAGGATTCTTCTTAGTATCTTTATACTCACCCTTATTATCTTTCAGGGTAACAGGACAACACCAAGAGGGGCTAGCGGAGGGAGATTGATCATGAGGCCCCCAAGCCTCTGTCTTTTATTATTGCATTGTTTATTGCATGTAGATGGCGAGTCCTAGGGAACATTGTTTAAAAACGTTGTTTAAATTGTATTGTATATATTTGTAAATCTTTGGCGAGTTGTTTCGCCGTTGGATTATTTAAATGAAAGCGTAGTTTATGTTTTAAGGGTTCCCCCTTCTCATATGTTTGAAATGATTTTAAATATGAGCACTAAACACTTGATATCATATTTAACTTGCATCTTTGAGTTAGAACCGGTTTAGGACCATGTTTTAGGTGGGTTCGTCACAAAAGCAGGAGGCAGCGAGTTCGACTAGTTGTTAGTTTGAGTTTAGGCGCCCATCATGCCAACTTCCATAATGTGTGATGTATGTTGTGGCTTTTGAAGTATCCGAATAGATTGGATGCCCTTGGGACATCGTTCGAGCTGGTTAGACTCGTAGGCCACTTGTAGCGGTTGATAGTTTCCCTAGTGAGAGGTGGAGGTACTTTGCACAGGAGTACTACTCCAAGAGAGGTTAGCTATGCATTTGTGCTTATGTGATGCTTGTGGAGGCGGTCCCGAGTGTGGACTTCGCACAGGTAGCTCAAATGTTGATCTTGAGCCTTAGCGGTTGTTTGATTGCCCGAGAAAGTGGGCTGCGAGTTGGTAACCGAGAGAAGGTTGATGAGGCATCTTTGTGCTCTGTAAAGTTGTTGTTGACTGCGACCCGATGTGAACCACTGTGGTTAAAGTGCGACAAGCGGTGTTCCGCCGGAGTTGGATCGATTGGTGGTTTCCTCGATTGTTTGGTAGAGTTGAACACTCTTCTTTTGGTGAGCCCCTAGAGTAGGGCTAGGCTGCTGCATGTTGAGAGCCGGCGGAGTTTTGTTGAGCATCATGTGGAGTTGCAAAAGTAGGTTGAGCCTTGACTTGTTGAGATGCCTTAGGCATGGTTGTTGGAGTTGAGCCACTTGTATGCCTAGCCGAGTTCGTGTCACTTGAGGTTGTGACCTTGTTGGCCCGTTTGTAGTAAGATGTGGAT
>CM071851.1:19510837-19807337 GCA_036507275.1 Sicyos edulis | reverse complement strand
TCAATAGTTCTTCAAATACATTGAATGCCTTCTTTTGCTTTCATTTCCATTCGAATTTCACGGTTCTTTTAACACGTTCCTTATATGGTTAGGCGACGCCACTTGAAATCCTTAATAAACCTCCGTAGAAAGCCGCTGCACCATGTAAGACCTTGCCTTGGTTGCATTTGCGTGTGTTGGCCACTTAGCATGTCTCGTGTTGAGCTTTGTTTGGCTCCTGAGATTCTTCAAGCTTTCATGATCTGTGTGGATGACAAACTCTTTTTTGCCACAAGTAAGGTGTCCAAACTTGTAGAGCCCCCACACAAGTGCATGTGGTTCTTTCTCATATGGCCCCGTATTTGAGTAGCTCCTGCTTCGCTTTTTCTAATAAACAGGACTGGCCTTGTGTTGTGGCTTTGAAATAGCTCTTATGCCCGTTCCATTTGCTTTAAATCTCAAATGATCGATCAAAGTTAGGCCGAGCACGACAGGGTGCATTGGTCGGTTTTTCCTTTAGTCCATTGAATGCGTTCTCTGGCTTGTGATTCCATTAGAATTTGAAAATCTTTTAAACCAGTTCATTCTACCTCGAGGCTAGGCAAATGAAATCCTCAGTAAACCTCGCACGTAAAACTAGCTAAACCATGAAGGGTCACCCTCGGTTGAATTCGTGGGTGTTGTCCTCACTCGAGAATGCCTCTTTTGGAGCTTTATTGGGCTCTCGAGACGCTATAAGCTTTCATGATCCTTGGGGGTGGCAAACTTCTTTGGCAACAATTAAGGCCACGAAACTTGCAAAAGCCCTCACAAGTAGTGCATGTAGTTCTTATTCAAATGGCGCGTATTTAGGATGTGCTCCATTTAGATTTTCACGAAGATATATGATGGGCCTGTTTTCTAGTATCAAAGCAGCTCTTATGCCTATTCCATTTGCATCACATTCAATCTCAAAAGATCAATAAGAGTTAGAAAGAGCAAGACATGGTGCATTGGTCAACTTTTCTTTTTAATTCATTGGATGCTTTCTCTTGAATTTGCTTTCCTGAATATATATAACGATCTTATTACGATGGGGAGGCTATGCTCCAGAAAGTCCTGATAAACCTCCTGCACAAACCAGCTCAAGCATTTGAGGATCTTTAGCATCTATGGCTGCTGCCGCCTTAGCATGTCTCTTTTATAACTTTGTTTTTCTCTAGAGATGCCTATAAAGCTATCATGATCGATCTGTGTGGATGCCGAACTCCTCTGCCACAATTAAGGTTTCCAAACATCCAAAGCCCTTGCAATTGCAATGCATGTAGTTCTTTCTCAGTTGTCGCGTATTTAAGCTGTGCTTCCATTAAGTGTTTCACTAAAAGACATGATTTGCCTTTTTTTTTCTTCCTAGTATCGAAACAGCTCTTATACCCAATCACTTTCTAATTATTCGATCTTAAAAGATCGATCGAAGCCAGGTGTAGCAAGACGGTGCACTGCTCAATAGTTCTTCAAATACATTGAATGCCTTCTTTTGCTTTCATTTCCATTCGAATTTCACGGTTCTTTTAACACGTTCCTTATATGGTTAGGCGACGCCACTGAAATCCTTAATAAACCTCCGGTAGAAACTGCTGCACCATGTAAGACCTTGCCTCGGTTGCATTTGCGTGTGTTGGCCACTTAGCATGTCTCGTGTTGAGCTTTGTTTGGCTCCTGAGATTCTTCAAGCTTTCATGATCTGTGTGGATGACAAACTCTTTTTTGCCACAAGTAAGGTGTCCAAACTTGTAGAGCCCCCACACAAGTGCATGTGGTTCTTTCTCATATGGCCCCGTATTTGAGTAGCTCCCTGTTTCGCTTTTTTCTAATAAACAGGACTGGCCTTGTGTTGTGGCTTTGAAATAGCTCTTATGCCCGTTCCATTTGCTTTAAATCTCAAATGATCGATCAAAGTTAGGCAGAGCACGACAGGGTGCATTGGTCGGTTTTTCCTTTAGTCCATTGAATGCGTTCTCTGGCTTGTGATTCCATTAGAATTTGAAAATCTTTTAAACCAGTTCATTCTACCTCGAGGCTAGGCAAATGAAATCCTCAGTAAACCTCGTACAGAAACTAGCTAAACCATGAAGGGTCACCCTCGGTTGAATTCGTGGGTGTTGTCCTCACTCAGAATGCCTCTTTTGGAGCTTTATTGGGCTCTCGAGACGCTATAAGCTTTCATGATCCTTGGGGGTGGCAAACTCCTTTGGCAACAATTAAGGCCACGAAACTTGCAAAAGCCCTCACAAGTAGTGCATGTAGTTCTTATTCAAATGGCGCGTATTTAGGATGTGCTCCATTTAGATTTTCACGAAGATATATGATGGGCCTGTTTTCTAGTATCAAAGCAGCTCTTATGCCTATTCCATTTGCATCACATTCAATCTCAAAAGATCAATAAGAGTTAGAAAGAGCAAGACATGGTGCATTGGTCAACTTTTCTTTTTAATTCATTGGATGCTTTCTCTTGAATTTGCTTTCCTGAATATATATAACGATCTTATTACGATGGGGAGGCTATGCTCCAGAAAGTCCTGATAAACCTCCTGCACAAACCAGCTCAAGCATTTGAGGATCTTTAGCATCATAGGCTGCTGCCGCCTTAGCATGTCTCTTTTATAACTTTGTTTTTCTCTAGAGATGCCTATAAAGCTATCATGATCGATCTGTGTGGATGCCGAACTCCTCTGCCACAATTAAGGTTTCCAAACATCCAAAGCCCTTGCAATTGCAATGCATGTAGTTCTTTCTCAGTTGTCGCGTATTTAAGCTGTGCTTCCATTAAGTGTTTCACTAAAAGACATGATTTGCCTTTTTTTTTCTTCCTAGTATCGAAACAGCTCTTATACCCAATCACTTTCTAATTATTCGATCTTAAAAGATCGATCGAAGCCAGGTGTAGCAAGGCAAGTTGCTTCGCTCAATAGTTCTTCAAATACATTGAATGCCTTCTTTTGCTTTCATTTCCATTCGAATTTCACGGTTCTTTTAACACGTTCCTTATATGGTTAGGCGCGCCACTGAAATCCTTAATAAACCTCCAGAGAAAGCTGCTTTGCACCATGTAAGACCTTGCCTCGGTTGCATTTGCGTGTGTTGGCCACTTAGCATGTCTCGTGTTGAGCTTTGTTTGGCTCCTGAGATTCTTCAAGCTTTCATGATCTGTGTGGATGACAAACTCTTTTTTGCCACAAGTAAGGTGTCCAAACTTGTAGAGCCCCCACACAAGTGCATGTGGTTCTTTCTCATATGGCCCCGTATTTGAGTAGCTCCCTGTTTCGCTTTTTTCTAATAAACAGGACTGGCCTTGTGTTGTGGCTTTGAAATAGCTCTTATGCCCGTTCCATTTGCTTTAAATCTCAAATGATCGATCAAAGTTAGGCAGAGCACGACAGGGTGCATTGGTCGGTTTTTCCTTTAGTCCATTGAATGCGTTCTCTGGCTTGTGATTCCATTAGAATTTGAAAATCTTTTAAACCAGTTCATTCTACCTCGAGGCTAGGCAAATGAAATCCTCGAGAAAACCTCGCATGAGAAACTAGCTAAACCATGAAGGGTCACCCTCGGTTGAATTCGTGGGTGTTGTCCTCACTCGAGAATGCCTCTTTTGGAGCTTTATTGGGCTCTCGAGACGCTATAAGCTTTCATGATCCTTGGGGGTGGCAAACTCCTTTGGCAACAATTAAGGCCACGAAACTTGCAAAAGCCCTCACAAGTAGTGCATGTAGTTCTTATTCAAATGGCGCGTATTTAGGATGTGCTCCATTTAGATTTTCACGAAGATATATGATGGGCCTGTTTTCTAGTATCAAAGCAGCTCTTATGCCTATTCCATTTGCATCACATTCAATCTCAAAAGATCAATAAGAGTTAGAAAGAGCAAGACATGGTGCATTGGTCAACTTTTCTTTTTAATTCATTGGATGCTTTCTCTTGAATTTGCTTTCCTGAATATATATAACGATCTTATTACGATGGGGAGGCTATGCTCCAGAAAGTCCTGATAAACCTCCTGCACAAACCAGCTCAAGCATTTGAGGATCTTTAGCATCTACATTCTTTGCCGCCTTAGCATGTCTCTTTTATAACTTTGTTTTTCTCTAGAGATGCCTATAAAGCTATCATGATCGATCTGTGTGGATGCCGAACTCCTCTGCCACAATTAAGGTTTCCAAACATCCAAAGCCCTTGCAATTGCAATGCATGTAGTTCTTTCTCAGTTGTCGCGTATTTAAGCTGTGCTTCCATTAAGTGTTTCACTAAAAGACATGATTTGCCTTTTTTTTTCTTCCTAGTATCGAAACAACTCTTATACCCAATCACTTTCTAATTATTCGATCTTAAAAGATCGATCGAAGCCAAGTGTAGCAAGACGGTGCACTGCTCAATAGTTCTTCAAATACATTGAATGCCTTCTTTTGCTTTCATTTCCATTCGAATTTCACGGTTCTTTTAACACGTTCCTTATATGGTTAGCGACGCCATGAAATCCTTAATAAACCTCCAGAGAAAGCTCTTTGCACCATGTAAGACCTTGCCTCGGTTGCATTTTGCGTGTGTTGGCCACTTAGCATGTCTCGTGTTGAGCTTTGTTTGGCTCCTGAGATTCTTCAAGCTTTCATGATCTGTGTGGATGACAAACTCTTTTTTGCCACAAGTAAGGTGTCCAAACTTGTAGAGCCCCCACACAAGTGCATGTGGTTCTTTCTCATATGGCCCCGTATTTGAGTAGCTCCCTGTTTCGCTTTTTTCTAATAAACAGGAGTGGCCTTGTGTTGTGGCTTTGAAATAGCTCTTATGCCCGTTCCATTTGCTTTAAATCTCAAATGATCGATCAAAGTTAGGCAGAGCACGACAGGGTGCATTGGTCGGTTTTTCCTTTAGTCCATTGAATGCGTTCTCTGGCTTGTGATTCCATTAGAATTTGAAAATCTTTTAAACCAGTTCATTCTACCTCGAGGCTAGGCAAATGAAATCCTCAGTAAACCTCGTACAGAAACTAGCTAAACCATGAAGGGTCACCCTCGGTTGAATTCGTGGGTGTTGTCCTCACTCAGAATGCCTCTTTTGGAGCTTTATTGGGCTCTCGAGACGCTATAAGCTTTCATGATCCTTGGGGGTGGCAAACTCCTTTGGCAACAATTAAGGCCACGAAACTTGCAAAAGCCCTCACAAGTAGTGCATGTAGTTCTTATTCAAATGGCGCGTATTTAGGATGTGCTCCATTTAGATTTTCACGAAGATATATGATGGGCCTGTTTTCTAGTATCAAAGCAGCTCTTATGCCTATTCCATTTGCATCACATTCAATCTCAAAAGATCAATAAGAGTTAGAAAGAGCAAGACATGGTGCATTGGTCAACTTTTCTTTTTAATTCATTGGATGCTTTCTCTTGAATTTGCTTTCCTGAATATATATAACGATCTTATTACGATGGGGAGGCTATGCTCCAGAAAGTCCTGATAAACCTCCTGCACAAACCAGCTCAAGCATTTGAGGATCTTTAGCATCTATGGCTGCTGCCGCCTTAGCATGTCTCTTTTATAACTTTGTTTTTCTCTAGAGATGCCTATAAAGCTATCATGATCGATCTGTGTGGATGCCGAACTCCTCTGCCACAATTAAGGTTTCCAAACATCCAAAGCCCTTGCAATTGCAATGCATGTAGTTCTTTCTCGATTGTTGTCGCGTATTTAAGTCGTGTGCTTCCATTAAGTGTTTCACTAAAAGACATGATTTGCCTTTTTTTTTCTTCCTAGTATCGAAACAGCTCTTATACCCAATCACTTTCTAATTATTCGATCTTAAAAGATCGATCGAAGCCAGGTGTAGCAAGACGGTGCACTGCTCAATAGTTCTTCAAATACATTGAATGCCTTCTTTTGCTTTCATTTCCATTCGAATTTCACGGTTCTTTTAACACGTTCCTTATATGGTTAGGCGACGCCACTGAAATCCTTAATAAACCTCCGGTAGAAACTGCTGCACCATGTAAGACCTTGCCTCGGTTGCATTTGCGTGTGTTGGCCACTTAGCATGTCTCGTGTTGAGCTTTGTTTGGCTCCTGAGATTCTTCAAGCTTTCATGATCTGTGTGGATGACAAACTCTTTTTTGCCACAAGTAAGGTGTCCAAACTTGTAGAGCCCCCACACAAGTGCATGTGGTTCTTTCTCATATGGCCCCGTATTTGAGTAGCTCCCTGTTTCGCTTTTTTCTAATAAACAGGACTGGCCTTGTGTTGTGGCTTTGAAATAGCTCTTATGCCCGTTCCATTTGCTTTAAATCTCAAATGATCGATCAAAGTTAGGCAGAGCACCACGGCGAGTGCATTGGTCGGTTTTCCTTTAGTCCATTGAATGCGTTCTCTCGGCTTGTGATTCCATTAGAATTTGAAAATCTTTTAAACAGTTCATTCTACCTCGAGGCTAGGCAAATGAAATCCTCGATGAAACCTAAATCAGAAACTAGCTAAACCATGAAGGGTCACCCTCGGTTGAATTCGTGGGTGTTGTCCTCACTCAGAATGCCTCTTTTGGAGCTTTATTGGGCTCTCGAGACGCTATAAGCTTTCATGATCCTTGGGGGTGGCAAACTCCTTTGGCAACAATTAAGGCCACGAAACTTGCAAAAGCCCTCACAAGTAGTGCATGTAGTTCTTATTCAAATGGCGCGTATTTAGGATGTGCTCCATTTAGATTTTCACGAAGATATATGATGGGCCTGTTTTCTAGTATCAAAGCAGCTCTTATGCCTATTCCATTTGCATCACATTCAATCTCAAAAGATCAATAAGAGTTAGAAAGAGCAAGACATGGTGCATTGGTCAACTTTTCTTTTTAATTCATTGGATGCTTTCTCTTGAATTTGCTTTCCTGAATATATATAACGATCTTATTACGATGGGGAGGCTATGCTCCGAAAGAAAGTCTGATAAACCTCCTGCACAAACCAGCTCAAGCATTTGAGGATCTTTAGCATCTATATATTGCTGCGCGCCTTAGCATGTCTCTTTTATAACTTTGTTTTTCTCTAGAGATGCCTATAAAGCTATCATGATCGATCTGTGTGGATGCCGAACTCCTCTGCCACAATTAAGGTTTCCAAACATCCAAAGCCCTTGCAATTGCAATGCATGTAGTTCTTTCTCAGTTGTCGCGTATTTAAGCTGTGCTTCCATTAAGTGTTTCACTAAAAGACATGATTTGCCTTTTTTTTCTTCCTAGTATCAAAGCGGCTCTTATACCCAATCACTTTCTAATTATTCGATCTTAAAAGATCGATCGAAGCCAGGTGTAGCAAGACGGTGCACTGCTCAATAGTTCTTCAAATACATTGAATGCCTTCTTTTGCTTTCATTTCCATTCGAATTTCACGGTTCTTTTAACACGTTCCTTATATGGTTAGCGACGCCACCTGAAATCCTTAATAAACCTCCAGAGAAGCTGCTGCACCATGTAAGACCTTGCCTCGGTTGCATTTGCGTGTGTTGGCCACTTAGCATGTCTCGTGTTGAGCTTTGTTTGGCTCCTGAGATTCTTCAAGCTTTCATGATCTGTGTGGATGACAAACTCTTTTTGCCACAAGTAAGGTGTCCAAACTTGTAGAGCCCCACACAAGTGCATGTGGTTCTTTCTCATATGGCCCCGTATTTGAGTAGCTCCTGTTTCGCTTTTTCTAATAAGCAGGGTGGCCTTGTGTTGTGGCTTTGAAATAGCTCTTATGCCCGTTCCATTTGCTTTAAATCTCAAATGATCGATCAAAGTTAGCGAGAGCACGACGGGGTGCATTGGTCGGTTTTTCCTTTAGTCCATTGAATGCGTTCTCGGCTTGTGATTCCATTAGAATTTGAAAATCTTTTAAACCAGTTCATTCTACCTCGAGGCTAGGCAAATGAAATCCTCGATAAACCCTCGCACGAGAAACTAGCTAAACCATGAAGGGTCACCCTCGGTTGAATTCGTGGGTGTTGTCCTCACTGAATGCCTCTTTTGGAGCTTTATTGGGCTCTCGAGACGCTATAAGCTTTCATGATCCTTGGGGTGGCAAACTCCTTTGGCAACAATTAAGGCCACGAAACTTGCAAAAGCCCTCACAAGTAGTGCATGTAGTTCTTATTCAAATGGCGTATTTAGGATGTGCTCCATTTAGATTTTCACGAAGATATATGATGGGCCTGTTTTCTAGTATCAAAGCGGCTCTTATGCCTATTCCATTTGCATCACATTCAATCTCAAAAGATCAATAAGAGTTAGAAAGAGCAAGACATGGTGCATTGGTCAACTTTTCTTTTAATTCATTGGATGCTTTCTCTTGAATTTGCTTTCCTGAATATATATAACGATCTTATTACGATGGGGAGGCTATGCTCCAGAAAGTCCTGATAAACCTCCTGCACAAACCAGCTCAAGCATTTGAGGATCTTTAGCATCTATATTGCTGCCGCCTTAGCATGTCTCTTTTATAACTTTGTTTTTCTCTAGAGATGCCTATAAAGCTATCATGATCGATCTGTGTGGATGCCGAACTCCTCTGCCACAATTAAGGTTTCCAAACATCCAAAGCCCTTGCAATTGCAATGCATGTAGTTCTTTCTCACTTGTCGCGTATTTAAGCTGTGCTTCCATTAAGTGTTTCACTAAAAGACATGATTTGCCTTTTTTTTTCTTCCTAGTATCGAAAGCGACTCTTATACCCAATCACTTTCTAATTATTCGATCTTAAAAGATCGATCGAAGCCAGTGTAGCAAGGCGGTGTAATTGCTCAATAGTTCTTCAAATACATTGAATGCCTTCTTTTGCTTTCATTTCCATTCGAATTTCACGGTTCTTTTAACACGTTCCTTATATGGTTAGGCGACGCCACTGAAATCCTTAATAAACCTCCGGTAGAAACTGCTGCTGTAAAGACCCGACCCAAAAGGGGCTCTAAATGGGCCTTTACCCCAATGCATGTAGTGAAAATAAAAGACATTATGAAAAATACATTTCGGATTCCAAGTAAAAACAGAAACATTCAACAACCAAAACATACATTTCTAAAAGCACACTGATCGAGAGATTTAATTAAAACATTAAAACAATCCACAAGTACCAATATATTTGGAATCCATAAAAGCGTAAGAAAACATCCACGGGGCTCTGTGCCGTCTACATGCATTCAGGGAAATAATAAAAAGTGAGGAGTCATGATAATTAAAATAAAACAATCGAGAGATGACAGCAGGTTCCATGATCATAGCTCCTCCTTGACCATCCTGTCTTCCGCCTTGATTACTGTGGAAAACCACGAGAATAAGGGTGAGTAACGAATTACCAGTAAGAATCCCCAACCGGGGTACAATACGATATACATGATCATCTAGAAGAATGTATGCAAGCTATGAGTACAAACACGAGCGGAGCACATAGCTAAGTCCACACTTGGACCTCGGATGCCCACTCGGGGTCTTAGTCCGGAAATACCACAACACACTAAACGCACTATACGGGAACAAGTCCCGGCCTCTCACCGCCTACTATCGATCACGAAAGGTGCACGGCTCAAGATCCCGAGGAGCTCTCGATCGTATTTGTAATGAGCGTAAGGATGCACCGCGTGCTTTACAGACTATGGGGGTGCGGGTCTAGTGGCAAAGTTGCCCATATCCGGATACCACGCCTAACTAAATCTCCGGATCGGTGTCAGCGACATAGGGGTGTGAGACACGGACACGTGAACTATGTCACTGTACCACCGCACTGAGGCTAAGGGCGGGTCATGGTAGGCTTACACCAGAAGCCGTCCTTACCTTATCGGTGGCAATCAGGGCTCTTGCCGAACACGCCGAGGACGTGCTTGGCTGCGGGGACTAGGCATTGCCAAGTCATCATCCCGACCATTGGGGCATCGCTTAGACTACCACCCTCACCCAAGATTGCAGGGCCTACCGGTTGGGATAGCTAATCCCTCACGGGGTCCAAGGACGGAGAACTGTCTCAATCGTCCTTGCCATAGATGCAAGATACTTTATGCATCGGGCCCGGATGATGCTATCTACCTGAATTCTAAACCTTAACAATAATAACGATTCAATCAATGCGGTCCAATACGTGCTCATCGGATACAAAGAACCTAGCATGATACTACGAAGCAAGAACAGATATCGAACATGCTAGAAACAGAACAACCTAGCATGGGCTAACATGAGAAACAATACAAGAGATCATGCGATCGAGAATTGTAAGCAGAGCACCTAGAGATAAACATGCTAGTAATCATACACAGGCATACAAAACAACAATCACAAATATACCGCAGGGTCCACACAACCCCGATAAGAAATCCTTACCTTGGTTGGAAGACTTTTACACACAAATCCTAAGCTGCGGAACAATCCCGAGCTAGCGAGCGGGAACCTAGCAACCAACAATAATCAGCATCTAAAATATCTAAACAACAATAGAAACAGCAAGCTCGGCTCAAAGGGAACTCACGCGGCGCGACGACACGAGCTTGGGGCTGGCCGCAAGCCGGCTCGGCAAAGTGGGCGTTGGCTGCGCTATTTGCACGGCAAGGACACGACGCTGGCCGCTGCGCTACCGGGCAAGGCAAGGACTGTACGCTGGCTGCGCGCTGCTATTTGCACGGCAGCGTGGACACGCGCGCGCTGCGGCGTCGTCGACGAAAGCGCGCGTGGCGCTGGCGTCGGCGGCGGCGCGCGCGGCGAGCGGCTCGGCAAGCGGACACGGCGAGGGCGCGGCGAGCGATCGGTGGGCGTGTTGGCGCTGGCGAGGACCTCTGGCGGCGAGCGATCGGCGATCTCTGGCGAACGGGCGACGGCGGCGAGCTGCTGCCGCCGATCAGATCTGGCGTAAGCGATTTGGGCCGACGCGACGGCGCCGGCGAGCGAGGGCGGATCGGGCGTGCGGCGGTGGTCGGGTTCGATCGATCTGGGGCGTCGACGACAGCGGGCGGTCTGTTGACGGAGCCGGCCGATGCGACGAGCTCAGTCTTTGGACTCCCTCCGTGTTGCACAACACACACACACACAACTCCTTTTTCTTACATTCGGCCAACAAACACCCAAATGAGAAGATGAAGAAGACGAAGACTTACCCGGAATGATGATGATCGAACCCAAGGAGATGCAAGGATGAAGAACTCGGCAAGGCTATGGAGATGGAGAGCTTGGGCGGCCAAGAGATGTTTTGGAGAAGGAGATGAAATAACCTATTTCTATTTCATTTAACCAAATGCACCAAACTCCAAAAATCCAAGGTTAACTAAGATGTGATGCGAGAAAGAGTAACAAGAGCACCTAATGGCTCAAATGGCACACCTCTCTACAAGCTTCCGGGAGACCCGGGTTCAACCCCATTACAAAGACAAATCCCTTTATTTTTACTTTTGCAACAAACCTTGCTCAAACCAAACCACAAACCCCTCCAAAACCTACAAAAACCATCCAATAATTTTAGTATTTGGAAAAAGACACAAACGGCCATGACGGCCCGACCAAATTACCAAATTACCCCTAGGGCATACGGAAGACCGGGAAGAAAAACACTGGTCGTTACAATATTCCTCCTTTTTATGACTTTCGTCCTCGAAAGTCCTTAAGACAAAAACACTTCAGGGTAATGCAACCTCATCTCGTCTTCCCGCTCCCAAGTGGCTTCCTCGAATCCCGACTCCTCCACCGAACCTTTACCAAACGAATCTCGCGACACGCAACGTCTTGGTCTCAAAGGCAAGGATCCTCACCGGCTTTTCCTCGAAGTTCAAATCCTCATTCAATTGCAAAGGCTCAAAGTCCACAATGTGCGACGGGTCCGGCACATCTTGCCTCAACATCGATACATGAAAAACACTATGCACCGCTGATAGTGACGGAGGTAGGCTAACCAGGTAAGCAACTCGCCAATCCTCTCTAGGATCTCAAACGGACCAACAAATCGGGGACTCAACTTCCCACGCTTACCAAACCTCAGAACACCTCGCATCGGAGCAACCTTAAGGAACACATGCTTTGACCCACCTCAAACTCCAAATCTCGGCGCCGAACATCGGCGTAACTCTTCTCTCGCTCGCACGAGTGTCAACATACGAGCTCTAATCTTCGCGATCTTGCACCATTGGTCAAGCTGCAGTAACTTTCGGGACCCAAAACTGTCTATCACCGACCTCTTCCCGAACACGGGGGACCGATAACGCTTACCATACAATGCCTCGAATGGAGCCATCAGATCGTCGATCGTAATCGTTGTTATAGGCAAACTCCATCAAGTACTGAATCTTTGGTCCCAATGCTCGGGAAATCCAACACACAAGCCCTCAACATATCCTCGAGAATCGATTCACTCTCTCATCGACCATCCGTCTCGAGGGTGAAAAGTGTCTTTGGCGCACTCTGTGCCCAAACCCTTACGAGCGCTCTCCGAAGCGAGAAGTGAACCGCGAGTCACGATCGGACACAATCCTCACCGGTACACCATGATAACGGATGATCTCGCTCCAAAAAGCAATTTGCGCCCCTTTGTTCCACGGTATAAGTGTCTCTACCGGGAATGAAGTGTGCGCTCTTGGTCAAGCGGTCGACAATCACCCAAATCGAGAGAACTTCCTGAGTCCTTGGCAAACCGGATATAAAGTCCATAGAGATCTCTTCCCATTTCCCTGGGGTACACTCGATGGTTGCAACAAAAACCGGTGGCCTCTGCAGGTGCCTTCACTTGGCGACAAGTGAGACGCGGTGACAAACTCTCGCCACATCTCTCTTCATTCCCATCCACGAAAGTGTCGCTTAAGGTCTCGATACATCTTGGTACCCCGGGGTGCCAAGCAAAGGGGAACAGTGGGCCTCCGAGAGCAACTCGGCTCGCAAACTGCAATGTCGGAACACACAACCGGCCTCTATAAGTCAACCCACATGCTGGGAATACACAAAGTCAAAGTCACCGTCAAGACTAACTCTGTCAACCAATCTCTTAAGTGCGGGATCGCCCAACCTGGCCGTCTATAATCCATTCTGCCGAATCGGCGGTGAGCGATCCAGCCCGAGCTACCACGGCGGTAACCTCTCCCAACAACATCGCAACCTCGGCCCGCTCGAACTCTCTCTCGCAAACTGGGTGAGGAACTCAACAACGCCGCAGAGTGCGACGTCTTTCTGCTCAAAGCATCGGCCACTACATTGGCTTTACCGGATGGTACAAAATCTCGCGATCATAATCCTTTACCAACTCTAACCATCTCCTCTCGCCTCATATTCAACTCCTTACGAGTAAACAGTACTTGAGGCTCGGTGATCGGTAAACATCCGAATCCGCTCACCATACGGTAATGCCTCCAAATCTTGATTGCAAACACCACCGCGCCAACTCCATATCATGAGTCGGGTAGTTACGCTCATACGGCTTGGTGTGGGGAAGCATAGGCAATGACCTTCCGTCTTTGCATCAACACACAACCTAATCCAAACTTGGAAGCATCATCAGACCACGAAACCACTGTCCCCTCCGGATCGCCAACAGTCTTTGAAGTCAAACTACGCTTGAGCACTCGCAAAGCTCTCATCACACCTGCTTTGTCCCAAACAAACTCGACACCCTTCCTCGTCGGACGAGTGAGGGGCGAGGCTAAAGCGAGAAAAGTCCTTGACGAACCGAAGCGGTAGTAACTCGCCAAACCAGAAAAGCTCGCGAATCTCGCAGCCGGAAGTCGGCTTGGCCCATGAACTCACGGCCTCAATCTTCGCGGGGTCCACGGCTATACCATCTCTCGAAACCACGTGGCCTAGGAAGGCCACCTGCTCCAACCGGAAGTCACATTTGGAAAACTTCGCATAAAGTGGTTTTCCTCAAAGTCGCCAATACTCGCCTCAAATGCTCTGCATGGTCTTCTTTAGACCTCGAATAAATCGAGAATATCGTCAATGAACACGATGACGAAGTTGTCCAAAAATGATTTGAACACCCTATCCATCATGTCCATGAACGCGGTGGGGCATTGGTCAATCCAAACGACATGACCACAAACTCGTAGTGACCATATCTAGACACTGAAAGTTGTCTTAGGAATGTCGGCATCCACGATCATAATCGATGGTAACCGGATCTCGAGATCTATCTTGGAGAACACGAAGCTCCACGAAGCCGATCGAACAAATCATCGATCACGGGGCAGCGGATACTTATTCTTCACTTTGTCACCTTATTAAGCTCGCGGTAATCAATACATAAGCGCATAGATCCATCCTTCTTTTTCACAAACAGAATCGGTGCTCCCCACGGGGACACACTTGGACGGATGAACCCTCGGTCTAACATCTCCCGCTGAATCGAATCTTCGGTTCCTTTAACTCACTGGCGCCATGCGATCACGGAGCCTTCGAGATAGGGAGGGTCCACGGCTCGAGCTCAATAATGAAGTCGACCTCTCTCTTTGGGGCAACCCCGGTAACTCCTCAGAAACACGTCCGCAAACTCCCCGCACGACCGGCTTTGATCAGCAGACAGCGAGGGGCGCTCTTCCCGCACAACTTGGCTAGATAGCCCCAAGCTCCATGAGCTAGCAAACGACGAGCTTTCACGGTGACACCATCGGCGGGCAAACTCCACCCTGGACTCCACGAAACTTAAAGCTAGGCCGACTGGCGGCCTGAACACTACTTCTTTCGGTGGCGGTCAATCAACGCGTGGTTAGCGACTAACCACTCCATACCAAGAATCACATCAAAACCACTCATAGGCGAGAACTATGAGTGTGGCTACTAGCAACTCTCAGGATATCTCGATCAGGCCATCCTTAATCTTATCTCTAGCCAACATACTAACTCCCGAAGGAGTTGCAACAGATAACTCAAAACCTAGAGGTTCTAGTCTTAACTTAGCATGCTCAACCAAACAACACAGATACAAATGAATGCGTAGAACCGAGAATCAAACAAGACAAATGCGCGGTGATCTAAAACAAGAAGCGTACACCGCCCGCGGCGGCATCCGTGACGCTCGGCCTCTGACGGTCGTAGCAAACACACTCGACCCTGCTGCTGCTATATTGGCCGAGCCGCCATAGTTGGTGAGGGCGTAAACGGATCATATGTCCCTCTTTACCACAACGAAAAACACACTCGGGCCCCGCTCGCAAGCTCCGGTGTGGGTCCTCCCGCAAGAAGCACAAGCGAGGAACTCGCTCGACCGCCGCCCTGGCGAGGTGAAACGGATCGGGCCCTATCGTTGATCCGGCTTTGGAATCGCCCTTGGCGGCGCTGGCCGCCACCCCGAAAGTCAAACTTCCTCTTACTCGCCCCACAACACCGGGGGACATGGCGCTGAACAGGAGGCGGCAACAACCCGCTCGGCAGGATACTTCCCATTATAGATCGTGGCTAATGGGCTGACCCCTAGCATAAGTGTCGTGGGCACGAGCCACGACATCACGGGAAACACCGCCTCAATCCGGATATGAACTTCCGAATCTTCACTCGGGGTGGCAATCAAGCGAGGAGCAAAATATCCATACTCCGAGAACTTGCGCTCATATTCCTCAATGGAATCGGAACCCTGCTTGAGTTACGGAAGAGCTCCACCATCTTCTCCCGAGCCTCATCAGCGATGAACTTTACCTTGAACTCGGCCTTGAAGAACTCCCAAGTAGCGGGTGGAGACCCGGTGGTCTCTCGCTCAAGGTGGACTCCCACCACCATCTCATTGTGCCTCCTAGCACATGAGCCGCACATCTCGGCCTCACGAATATCGGGGCACACCATGATCGGAAGGTGTACTCCAAATGGGCAATCCACACAGGCTGCGCTAACGCATCACCGGTGGCATCAAACTTCTCGAGCTTCCACTTCACAAAATCCTTGACCACCTACCCAATTCCTCGGCACCCCGCCGCCATATCCGCCTCTGGGGCTACTTGCTTCGTGGAGTGGAGGTGCTCTCGAGCTCACTTTGAACCAATCGAGTCGGTTTGCTCGATCTGGGCTCGGGACTCTTCCATTGCTGCACGCCAACAAGGCACTGGTCTCTCGCCCTCTGGTCACTCAACATGTCGACCATAAAAGCCCTCATAGACTCGGCAAACTCTGCTCCGGGAGCGATCTCTCGGCGCTTCGATCGCCTCAACGCCCGCTCTAGGCGTAACGGGAGGAGCTGCTTTGGTGGAATGCCATCGATGTCGGCTTGGGACGATGTCCTGCAGATGTCGATCCGATCACGATACCTCGACCGCTCTCGAACCTCCTCTCCGATGCGGGTGGTAGCATCTTTGGCGATCTACATCCAAACCAACAACGAATCAAAACACTTTGTCTGTCACCATTCCACAACACCAAACAAGGCATACACTAGATGATAGGTATTGTAAATTCTTAACCCTTTTCCTTTCTAAAACAATAAATCTAGGCGTACTGATGATGTGTGCTGAGTCTTGATGATCATGGAAAACGACCTACAACAAAAGGTCGGGTCTACAGAATCTATGACTCGAGCTCGATACCAATCTGTAAAGACCAGACCCAAAAGGGGCTCTAAATGGGCCTTTACCCCAATGCATGTAGTGAAAATAAAAGACATTATGAAAAATACATTTTGATTCCAAGTAAAAGCAGAAACATTCAACAACCAAAACATACATTTCTAAAAGCACACTGATCGAGAGATTTAATTAAAACATTAAAACAATCCACAAGTACCAATATCTTTGGAATCCATAAAACGTAAGAAAACATCACGGGGCTCTGTACCCGTCTACATGCATTCAGGGGAAATAATAAAAAGTGAGGAGTCATGATAATTAAAATAAAACAATCGAGAGATGACAGGGTTCCATGATCATAGCTCCTCCTTCACCATCCTGTCTTCCGCCTTGATTACCGTGGAAAACCACGAGAATAAGGGTGAGTAACGAATTACCAGTAAGAATCCCAACCGGGTACAATCACGATATACATGATCATCTAGAAGAATGTATGCAAGCTATGAGTACAAACACAGAGCGGAGCACATAGCTAAGTCCACACTTGGACCTCGGATGCCCACTCGGGGTCTTAGTCGGAAATACCACAACACACTAAACGCACTATACGGGAACAAGTCCCGGCCTCACCGCCTACTATCGATCACGAAAGGTGCGCGGCTCAAGATCCCGAGGAGCTCTCGATCGGCGCCGTAATGAGCGTAAGGATGCACCGCGTGCTTCTACAGACTATGGGGAAGTGCCGGGTCAGTGGCAAGTTGCCCATATCCGGATACCACGCCTAACTAAATCTGCGGATCGGTGTGTCGCGACATAGGGGTGTGAGACACGGACACGTGAACTATGTCGGCTGTACCACCGCACTGAGGCTAAGGAGCGGGTCATGGTAGGCTTACACCGAGAAGCCGTCCTTACCTTATCGGTGGCAATCAGGGCTACTGCCGAACACGCCGAGGACGTGCGTTTGCCGGGACTAGGCATTGCCAAGTCATCATCCCGACCATTGGGGCATCGCTTAGACTACCACCTCACCCAAGATTGCGGGGCCTACCGGTTGGGATAGCTAATCCCTCACGGGGTCCAAGGGCGGAGAAGCTGTCTCAATCGTCCTTGCCATAGATGCAAGATACTTTATGCATCGGGCCGGATGATGCTATCTACGAATTCTAAACCTTAACAATAATAACGATTCAATCAATGCGGTCCAATACGTGCTCATCGGATACAAAGAACCTAGCATGATACTACGAAGCAAGAAGCAGAGATATCGAACATGCTAGAAACAGAACAACCTAGCATGGGCTAACATGAGAAACAATACAAGAGATCATGCGATCGAGAATTCGTAACAGAGCACCTAGAGATAAACATGCTAGTAATCATACACGGGCATACAAAACAACAATCACAAATATCCGCGAGGTCCACACAACCCGATAAGAAATCCTTACCTTGGTTGGAAGACTTTTACACACAAATCCTAAGTGCGGAACAATCCCGAGCTAGCGGCGGGAACCTAGCAACCAACAATAATCAGCATCTAAAATATCTAAACAACAATAGAAGCAGCAAGCTCGGCTCGGGAACTCACGCGCGCGACGACACGAGCTTGGGGCTGGCGCAAGCCTGCTCGGCAAAAAGGCTGGCGCTGGCGCTGTGTTGCACAGCAAGGACACGGACCTGGCTGCGCGCGTCTTGGCAAGGCAAGGACACGCTTGGCTTGTGCTGCACGCAGGCAGCAGAGGAGGACGCGCTGCGGCGGCGAGCGCTCGAGCCGGCGCGCGGCGCCTGGCGTCTGGGCGGCAGCCGGCGCCGCGCTCGGGCGGCGAAGGCGGGCGGCGAGCGGCTCGGCAAGCGGACACGGGCGAGGGCGTGCGAGCGATCGGCCGGACGTGTTGGCGCTGGCGCGAGACCTCTGGCGTCGCGGCGATCGGGCGATCTCGCTGGGCTTTGGGCGACAGGCGGCGAAGGTCGCCAGCAGATCTGGCGCGTAAGCGAACGGCGGACGACGACGGCGCGCGGCGAGGACAGATCTGGGCGTCTTGGCGGGGCTGGTTCGATCGATCCGGGCGCGGCGACGATTTGTGGGCGGTCTGTTGACGAGCTGGCCGATGCGACGAGCTCGGTCTTTGGACTCCCCTGGTGTTGCACAACACACACACACAACTCCTTTTTCTTACATTCGGCCAACAAACACCCAAATGAGAAGATGAAGAAGGCGAAGACTTACCCGGAATGATGATGATCGAACCCAAGGAGATGCAAGGATGAAGAACTCGGCAAGGCTATGGAGATGGAGAGCTTGGGCGGCCAAGAGATGTTTTGGAGAAGGAGATGAAATAACCTATTTCTATTTCATTTAACCAAATGCACCAAACTCCAAAAATCCAAGGTTAACTAAGATGTGATGCAGAAAGAGTAACAAGAGCACCTAATGGCTCAAATGGCACACCTCTCTACAAGCTTCCCGGAGACCCGGGTTCAAACCCATTGCAAGACAAATCCCTTTATTTTTACTTTTGCAACAAACCTTGCTCAAACCAAACCACAAACCCCTCCAAAAACCTACAAAAACCATCCAATAATTTTAGTAGCTGGAAAAGACACAAACGGCCATGACGGCCCGACCAAATTACCAAATTACCCCTAGGGCATACCTGGAAGACCGGGAAGAAAAACCTGGGTCGTTACAGCTGCACCATGTAAGACCTTGCCTCGGTTGCATTTGCGTGTGTTGGCCACTTAGCATGTCTCGTGTTGAGCTTTGTTTGGCTCCTGAGATTCTTCAAGCTTTCATGATCTGTGTGGATGACAAACTCTTTTTTGCCACAAGTAAGGTGTCCAAACTTGTAGAGCCCCCACACAAGTGCATGTGGTTCTTTCTCATATGGCCCCGTATTTGAGTAGCTCCCTGTTTCGCTTTTTTCTAATAAACAGGACTGGCCTTGTGTTGTGGCTTTGAAATAGCTCTTATGCCCGTTCCATTTGCTTTAAATCTCAAATGATCGATCAAAGTTAGGCAGAGCACGACAGGGTGCATTGGTCGGTTTTTCCTTTAGTCCATTGAATGCGTTCTCTGGCTTGTGATTCCATTAGAATTTGAAAATCTTTTAAACCAGTTCATTCTACCTCGAGGCTAGGCAAATGAAATCCTCAGTAAACCTCGTACAGAAACTAGCTAAACCATGAAGGGTCACCCTCGGTTGAATTCGTGGGTGTTGTCCTCACTCAGAATGCCTCTTTTGGAGCTTTATTGGGCTCTCGAGACGCTATAAGCTTTCATGATCCTTGGGGGTGGCAAACTCCTTTGGCAACAATTAAGGCCACGAAACTTGCAAAAGCCCTCACAAGTAGTGCATGTAGTTCTTATTCAAATGGCGCGTATTTAGGATGTGCTCCATTTAGATTTTCACGAAGATATATGATGGGCCTGTTTTCTAGTATCAAAGCAGCTCTTATGCCTATTCCATTTGCATCACATTCAATCTCAAAAGATCAATAAGAGTTAGAAAGATCAAGACATGGTGCATTGGTCAACTTTTCTTTTTAATTCATTGGATGCTTTCTCTTGAATTTGCTTTCTGAATATATATAACGATCTTATTTAAGATGGGGAGGCTATGCTCAGAAAGTCCCGATAAACCTCCTGCACAAAACCAGCTCAAGCATTTGAGGATCTTTAGCATCTATATGCTCTTTGCCGCCTTAGCATGTCTCTTTTATAACTTTGTTTTTCTCTAGAGATGCCTATAAAAGCTATCATGATCGATCTGTGTGGATGCCGAACTCCTTTGCCACAATTAAGGTTTCCAAACATCCAAAGCCCTTGCAATTGCAATGCATGTAGTTCTTTCTCACTTGTCGCGTATTTAAATTGTGTGGTTTCCATTAAGTGTTTCACTAAAAGACATGATTTGCCTTTTTTTTTTCTTCCTAGTATCGAAAACAGCTCTTATACCCAATCACTTTCTAATTATTCGATCTTAAAAGATCGATCGAAGCAGTGTAGCAAGGCGGTGCCTTTGCTCAATAGTTCTTCAAATACATTGAATGCCTTCTTTTGCTTTCATTTCCATTCGAATTTCACGGTTCTTTTAACACGTTCCTTATATGGTTAGGCGACGCCACTGAAATCCTTAATAAACCTCCGATAGAAACTGCTACACCATGTAAGACCTTGCCTCGGTTGCATTTGCGGGTGTTGGCCACTTAGCATGTCTCGTGTTGAGCTTTGTTTGGCTCCTGAGATTCTTCAAGCTTTCATGATCTGTGTGGATGACAAACTCTTTTTTGCCACAAGTAAGGTGTCCAAACTTGTAGAGCCCCCACACAAGTGCATGTGGTTCTTTCTCATATGGCCCCGTATTTGAGTAGCTCCCTGTTTCGCTTTTTTCTAATAAACAGGACTGGCCTTGTGTTGTGGCTTTGAAATAGCTCTTATGCCCGTTCCATTTGCTTTAAATCTCAAATGATCGATCAAAGTTAGCGAGCACGACAGGGTGCATTGGTCGGTTTTTCCTTTAGTCCATTGAATGCGTTCTCTGGCTTGTGATTCCATTAGAATTTGAAAATCTTTTAAACCAGTTCATTCTACCTCGAGGCTAGGCAAATGAAATCCTCAGTAAACCTCGTACAGAAACTAGCTAAACCATGAAGGGTCATACCTCGGTTGAATTCGTGGGTGTTGTCCTCACTCAGAATGCCTCTTTTGGAGCTTTATTGGGCTCTCGAGACGCTATAAGCTTTCATGATCCTTGGGGGTGGCAAACTCCTTTGGCAACAATTAAGGCCACGAAACTTGCAAAAGCCCTCACAAGTAGTGCAAGTAGTTCTTATTCAAATGGCGCGTATTTAGGATGTGCTCCATTTAGATTTTCACGAAGATATATGATGGGCCTGTTTTCTAGTATCAAAGCAGCTCTTATGCCTATTCCATTTGCATCACATTCAATCTCAAAAGATCAATAAGAGTTAGAAAGAGCAAGACATGGTGCATTGGTCAACTTTTCTTTTTAATTCATTTTATGCTTTCTCTTGAATTTGCTTTCCTGAATATATATAACGATCTTATTACGATGGGGAGGCTATGCTCCAGAAAGTCCTGATAAACCTCCTGCAGAAACCAGCTCAAGCATTTGAGGATCTTACCTCCGTAGCATCTATGGCTGTTGCCGCCTTAGCATGTCTCTTTATAGCTTTGTTTTTCTCTAGAGATGCCTATAAAGCTATCATGATCGATCTGTGTGGATGCCGAACTCCTCTGCCACAATAATGGTTTCCAAACATCCAAAGCCCTTGCAATTGCAATGCATGTAGTTCTTTCTCAGTTGTCGCGTATTTAAGCTTTGCTTCCATTAAGTGTTTCACTAAAAGACATGATTGGCCTTTTTTTTTTCTTCCTAGTATCGAAACAGCTCTTATACCCAATCACTTTCTAATTATTCGATCTCAAAAGATCGATCGAAGCCAGGTGTAGCAAGACGATGCACTGCTCAATAGTTCTTCAAATACATTGAATGCCTTCTTTTGCTTTCATTTCGATTCGAATTTCACGGTTCTTTTAACACGTTCCTTATATGGTTAGGTGACACCACTGAAATCCTTAATAAACCTCCGGTAGAAACTGCTGCACCATGTAAGACCATGCCTCGGTTGCATTTGCGGGTGTTGGCCACTTAGCATGTCTCGTGTTGAGCTTTGTTTGGCTCCTGAGATTCTTCAAGCTTTCATTATCTGTGTGGATGACAAACTCTTTTTTGCCACAAGTAAGGTGTCCAAACTTGTAGAGCCCCCACACAAGTGCATGTGGTTCTTTCTCATATGGCCCCGTATTTGAGTAGCTCCCTGTTTCGTTTTTTTCTAATAAACAGAACTGGCCTTGTGTTGTGGTTTTGAAATAACTCTTATGCCCGATAAATTTGCTTTAAATCTCAAATGATCGATCAAAGTTAGGCAGAGCACGACAGGGTGCATTGGTCGGTTTTTTCTTTAGTCCTTTGAATGCGTTCTCTGGCTTGTGATTCCATTAGAATTTGATAATCTTTTAAACCAGTTCATTCTACCTCGAGGCTAGGCAAATGAAATACTCAGTAAACCTCGTACAGAAACTAGCTAAACCATGAAGGGACATACCTCGGTTGAATTTGTGGGTGTTGTCCTCACTCAGAATGCCTCTTTTGGAGCTTTATTGGGCTCTCGAGACGCTATAAGCTTTCATGATCCTTGGGGGTGGCAAACTCCTTTGGCCACAATTAAGGCCACGAAACTTGCAAAAGCCCTCACTAGTAGTGCATGTAGTTCTTATTCAAATGGCGCGTATTTAGGATGTGCTCCATTTAGCTTTTCACGAAGATATACGATGGGCCTATTTTCTAGTATCAAAGCAGCTCTTATGCCTATTCCATTTGCATCACATTCAATCTCAAATGATCAATAAGAGTTAGAAAGAGCAAGACATGGTGCATTGGTCAACTTTTCTTTTTAATTCATTGGATGCTTTCTCTTAAATTTGCTTTCCTGAATATATATAACGATCTTATTACGATGGGGAGACTATGCTCCAGAAAGTCCTGATAAACCTCCTGCACAAACCAGCTCAAGCATTTGAGGATCTTACCTCCGTAGCATCTGTGGTTGTTGCCGCCTTAGCATGTCTCTTTTATAGCTTTGTTTTGCTCTAGAGATGCCTATAAAGCTATCATGATCGATCTGTGTGGATGCCGAACTCCTCTGCCACAATTAAGGTTTCCAAACATCCAAAGCCCTTGCAATTGCAATGCATGTAGTTCTTTCTCACTTGTCGCGTATTTAAGCTGTGCTTCCATTAAGTGTTTCACTAAAAGACATGATTGGCCTTTTTTTTTTCTTCCTAGTATCGAAACAGCTCATATACCCAATCACTTTCTAATTATTTGATCTCAAAAGATCGATCGAAGCCAGGTGTAGCAAGACGGTGCACTGCTCAATAGTTCTTCAAATACATTGAATGCCTTCTTTTCCTTTCATTTCCATTCGAATTTCACGGTTCTTTTAACACGTTCCTTATATGGTTAGGCGACGCCACTTAAATCCTTAATAAACCTCCAGTAGAAACTGCTGCACCATGTAAGACCTTGCCTCGGTTGCATTTGCGGGTGTTGGCCACTTAGCATGTCTCGTGTTGAGCTTTGTTTGGCTCCTGAGATTCTTCTAGCTTTCATGATCTGTGTGGATGACAAACTCTTTTTAGCCACAAGTATGGTGTCCAAACTTGTAGAGCCCCCACACAAGTGCATGTGGTTCTTTCTCATATGGCCCCGTATTTGATTAGCTCCCTGTTTCGCTTTTTTCTAATAAACAGGACTGGCCTTGTGTTGTGGCTTTGACATAGCTCTTATGCCCGTTCCATTTGCTTTAAATCTCAAATGATCGATCAAAGTTAGGCAGAGCACGACAGGGTGCATTGGTCGGTTTTTCCTTTAGTCCATTGAATGCGTTCTCTGGCTACTAATTCCATTAGAATTTGACAATCTTTTAAACCAGTTCATTCTACCTCGAGGCTAAGCAAATGAAATCCTCAGTAAACCTCGTACAGAAACTAGCTAAACCATGAAGGGTCATACCTTGGTTGATTTCGTGGGTGTTGTCCTCACTCAGAATGCCTCTTTTGGAGCTTTATTGGGCTCTCGAGACGCTATAAGCTTTCATGATCCTTGGGTGTGATAAACTCCTTTGGCCACAATTAAGGCCACGAAACTTGCAAAAGCCCTCACTAGTAGTGCATGTAGTTCTTATTCAAATGGCGCGTATTTAGGATGTGCTCCATTTAGCTTTTCACGAAGATAGATGATGGGCCTGTTTTCTAGTATCAAAGCAGCTCTTATGCCTATTCCATTTGCATCACATTCAATCTCAAAAGATCAATAAGAGTTAGAAAGAGCAAGACATGGTGCATTGGTCAACTTTTCTTTTAATTCATTGGATGCTTTCTCTTGAATTTGCTTTCTTGAATATATATAACAATCTTATTACGATGGGGAGGCTATGCTCAAGAAAGTCCTGATAAACCTCCTGCACAAACCAGCTAAAGCATTTAAGGATCTTACCTCCGTAGCATCTGTGGCTGTTGCCGCCTTAGCATGTCTCTTTTATAGCTTTTTTTGCTCTAGAGATGCCTATAAAGCTATCATGATCGATCTGTGTGGATGCCGAGCTCCTCTGCCACAATTAAGGTTTCCAAACATCCAAAGCCCTTGCAATTGCAATGCATGTAGTTCTTTCTCAGTTGTCGCGTATTGAAGCTGTGTTTCCATTAAGTGTTTCACTAAAAGACATGATTGGCCTTTTTTTTTTCTTCCTAGTATCGAAACAGCTCTTATACCCAATCACTTTCTAATTATTTGATCTCAAAAGATCGATCGAAGCCAGGTGTAGCAAGACGGTGCACTGCTCAATATTTCTTCAAATACATTGAATGCCTTCTTTTGCTTTCATTTCCATTCGAATTTCACGGTTCTTTTAACTCGTTCCTTATATGGTTAGGCGACGCCACTGAAATCCTTAATAAACCTCCGGTGGAAACTGCTGCACCATGTAAGACCTTGCCTCGGTTGCATTTGCGGGTGTTGGCCACTTAGCATGCCTCGTGTTGAGCTTTGTTTGGCTCCTGAGATTCTTCAAGCTTTCATGATCTGTGTGGATGACAAACTCTTTTTGCCACAAGTAAGGTGTCCAAACTTGTAGAGCCCACACACAAGTGCATGTGGTTCTTTCTCATATGGCCCCGTATTTGAGTAGCTCCCTGTTTCGCTTTTTTCTAATAAACAGGACTGGCCTTGTGTTGTGGCTTTGAAATAGCTCTTATGCCCGTTCCATTTGCTTTAAATCTCAAATGATCGATCGAGTTAGGCAGAGCACGACAGGGTGCATTGGTCGGTTTTTCCTTTAGTAAATTGAATGCGTTCTCTGGCTTCTGATTTCAATAGAATTTGACAATCTTTTAAACCAGTTCATTCTACCTCGAGGCTAAGCAAATGAAATCCTCAGTAAACCTCGTACAGAAACTTGCTAAACCATGAAGGGTCATACCTTGGTTGAATTTGTGGGTGTTGTCCTCACTTAGAATGCCTCTTTGGGAGCTTTATTTGGCTCTCGAGGCGCTATAAGCTTTCGTGATCCTTGTGGGTGACAAACTCCTTTGGCCACAATTAAGGTCACGAAACTTGCAAAAGCCCTCACTAGTGGTGCATGTAGTTCTTATTCAAATGGCGCGTATTTAGGATGTGCTCCATTTAGCTTTTCACGGAGATATATGATTGGCCTGTTTGCTAGCATCGAAGCAGCTCTTATACCTATTCCATTTGCATCACATTCAGTCTCAAAAGATCAATAAGAGTTAGAAAGAGCAAGACATGGTGCATTGGTCAACTTTTCTTTTAATTCATTGGATGCTTTCTCTTGAATTTGCTTTCCTGAATATATATAACGATCTTATTACGATGGGGAGGCTATGCTCCAGAAAGTCCTGATAAACCTCCTGCACAAACCAGCTAAAGCATTTAAGGATCTTACCTCCGTAGCATCTGTGGCTGTTGCCGCCTTAGCATGTCTCTTTTATAGCTTTTTTTGCTCTAGAGATGCCTATAAAGCTATCATGATCGATCTGTGTGGATGCCGAACTCCTCTGCCACAATTAAGGTTTCCAAACATCCAAAGCCCTTGCAATTGCAATGCATGTAGTTCTTTCTCAGTTGTCGCGTATTTAAGCTGTGTTTCCATTAAGTGTTTAACTAAAAGACATGATTGGCCTTTTTTTTTTCTTCCTAGTATCGAAACAACTCTTATACCCAATCACTTTCTAATTATTCGATCTCAAAAGATCGATCGAAGCCAGGTGTAGCAAGACGGTGCACTGCTCAATAGTTCTTCAAATACATTGAATGCCTTCTTTTGCTTTCATTTCCATTTGAATTTCACGGTTCTTTTAACACGTTCCTAATATGGTTAGGCGACGCCACTGAAATCCTTAATAAACCTCCGGTGGAAACTGCTGCACCTTGTAAGACCTTGCCTCGGTTGCATTTGCGGGTGTTGGCCACTTAGCATGTCTCGTGTTGAGCTTTGTTTGGCTCCTGAGATTCTTCAAGCTTTCATGATTTGTGTGGATGACAAACTCTTTTTGCCACAAGTAAGGTGTCCAAACTTGTAGAGCCCCCACACAAGTGCATGTGGTTCTTTCTCATATGGCCCCGTATTTGAGTAGCTCCCTGTTTCGCTTTTTTCTAATAAACAGGACTGGCCTTGTGTTGTGGCTTTGAAATAGCTCTTATGCCCGTTCCATTTGCTTTAAATCTCAAATGATCGATCGAGTTAGGCAGAGCACGACAGGGTGCATTGGTCGGTTTTTCCTTTAGTCCATTGAATGCGTTCTCTAGCTTCTGATTCCATTAGAATTTGAAAATCTTTTAAACCAGTTCATTCTACCTCGAGGCTAGGCAAATGAAATCCTCAGTAAACCTCGTACAGAAACTAGCTAAACCATGAAGGGTCATACCTCGGTTGAATTCGTGGGTGTTGTCCTCACTCAGAATGCCTCTTTTGGAGCTTTATTGGGCTCTCGAGACGCTATAAGCTTTCATGATCCTTGGGGGTGGCAAACTCCTTTGGGAACAATTAAGGCCACGAAACTTGCAAAAGCCCTCACAAGTAGTGCATGTAGTTCTTATTCAAATGGCGCGTATTTAGGATGTGCTCCATTTAGATTTTCACGAAGATATATGATGGGCCTGTTTTCTAGTATCAAAGCAGCTCTTATGCCTATTCCATTTGCATCACATTCAATCTCAAAAGATCAATAAGAGTTAGAAAGAGCAAGACATGGTGCATTGGTCAACTTTTCTTTTAATTCATTGGATGCTTTCTCTTAAATTTGCTTTCCTGAACATATATAACGAACTTATTAAGATGGGGAGGTTGTGCTCCAGAAAGTCCTGATAAACCTCCTGCAGAAACCAGCTAAAGCATTTAAGGATCTTACCTCCGTAGCATCTGTGGCTATTGCCGCCTTAGAACATGTCTCTTTTATAGCTTTGTTTTGCTCTAGAGATGCCTAAAAAGCTATCATGATCGATCTGTGTGGATGCCGAACTCCTTTGCCACAATTAAGGTTTCCAAACATCCAAAGCCCTTACAATTGCAATGCATGTAGTTCTTTCTCAATTGTCGCGTATTTAAGTTTGTGTTTCCATTGGTGTTTCAATAAAAGACACGATTGGCCTTTTTTTTTCCTAGTATCGAAACAGCTCTAATACCCAATCACTATCCAATAATTCGATCTCAAAAGATCGATCGAAGACAGGTGTAGCAAGGCGGTGCACTGCTTAATTGTTCTTCAAATACATTGAATGCCTTCTTTTGCTTTCATTTTCATTCAAATTTCACGGTTCTTTTAACACGTTCCTTCGATGGTTAGGCGCGCCAGCTGAAATCCTTAATAAACCTCCAGAGAAGCTCTGCTGGACCACGTAAGATCTTGCCTCGGTTGCATCTGCGGGTGTTGGCCACTTAGCATGTCGTGTTGAGCTTTGTTTGGCTCTGAGATTCTTCAAGCTTCCATGATCTGTGTGGATGACAAACTCTTTTTGCCACAAGTAAGGTGTCCAAACTTGCAGAGCCCCCACACAAGTGCATGTGGTTCTTTCTCATATGGCACGTATTTGAGTAGCTCCTGTTTCGCTTTTTCTAATAAACAGGATGGCCTTGTGTTGTGGCTTTGAAATAGCTCTTATGCCCGTTCCATTTGCATCTCATTAAATCTCAAATGATCGATCAAAGTTAGCGAGAGCATGACAAGGTGCATTGGTCGGTTTTTCCTTTAGTAAATTGAATGCGTTCTCTCGGCTTTTGATTTCCATTAGAATTTGACAATCTTTTAAACCAGTTCATTCTACCTCGAGGCTATGCTAATGAAATCCTCGGTAAACCTCGTACATAAACTAGCTAAACCATGAAGGATCATACCTTGGTTGAATTTGTGGGTGTTGTCCTCACTTAGAATGCCTCTTTGGGAGCTTTATTTGGCTCTCGAGGCGCTATAAGCTTTCGTGATCCTTGTGGGTGACAAACTCCTTTGGCCACAATTAAGGTCACGAAACTTGCAAAAGCCCTCACTAGTGGTGCATGTAGTTCTTATTCAAATGGCGCGTATTTAGGATGTGCTCCATTTAGCTTTTCACGGAGATATATGATTGGCCTGTTTGCTAGCATCGAAGCAGCTCTTATACCTATTCCATTTGCATCACATTCAGTCTCAAAAGATCAATAAGAGTTAGAAAGAGCAAGACATGGTGCATTGGTCAACTTTTCTTTTAATTCATTGGATGCTTTCTCTTGAATTTGCTTTCCTGAACATATATAACAAACTTATTAAGATGGGGAGGTTGTGCTCCAGAAAGTCCTGATAAACCTCCTGCAGAAACCAGCTAAAGCATTTAAGGATCTTACCTCCGTAGCATCTGTGGCTGTTGCCGCCTTAGCACATGTCTCTTTTATAGCTTTGTTTTGCTCTAGAGATGCCTAAAAGGCTATCATGATCGATCTGTGTGGATGCCGAACTCCTTTGCCACAATTAAGGTTTCCAAACATCCAAAGCCCTTACAATTGCAATGCATGTAGTTCTTTCTCAATTGTCGCGTATTTAAGCTGTGTTTCCATTCAGTGTTTCAATAAAAGACACCATTGGCCTTTTTTTTCTTCATAGTATCGAAACAGCTCTAATACCCAATCACTTTCCAATAATTCGATCTCTAAAGATCGATCGAAGACAGGTGTAGCAAGGCGGTGCACTGATTAATTGTTCTTCAAATTCATTGAATGCCTTCTTTTGCTTTCATTTTTGTTCAAATTTCACGGTTCTTTTAACACGTTCCTTCGATGGTTAGGCGACGCCACTGAAATCCTTAATAAACCTCCGGTAGAAACTGCTGCACCACGTAAGATCTTGCCTCGGTTGCATCTGCGGGTGTTGGCCACTTAGCATGTCTCGTGTTGAGCTTTGTTTGGCTCATGAGATTCTTCAAGCTTCCATGATCTGTGTGGATGAAAAACTCTTTTTGCCACAAGTAAGGTGTCCAAACTTGCAAAGCCCCCACACAAGTGCATGTGGTTCTTTCTCATATGGCACGTATTTGAGTAGCTCCTGTTTCGCTTTTTCTAATAAACAGGGTGGCCTTGTGTTGTGGCTTTGAAATAGCTCTTATGCCCGTTCCATTTGCATCTCATTAAATCTCAAATGATCGATCAAAGTTAAGCGAGCATGACAAGGTGCATTGGTCGGTTTTTCTTTTAGTCCATCGAATGCGTTCTCTGGCTTTTGATTCCATTAGAATTTGACAATCTTTTAAACCAGTTCATTCTACCTCGAGGCTATGCTAATGAAATCCTCGGTAAACCTCGTACATAAACTAGCTAAACCATGAAGGATCGTACCTCGGTTGAATTTGTGGGTGTTGTCCTCACTTAGAATGCCTCTTTGGGAGCTTTATTTGGCTCTCGAGGCGCTATAAGCTTTCGTGATCCTTGTGGGTGACAAACTCCTTTGGCCACAAATAAGGTCACGAAACTTGCAAAAGCCCTCACTAGTGGTGCATGTAGTTCTTATTCAAATGGCGCGTATTTAGGATGTGCTCCATTTAGCTTTTCACGGAGATATATGATTGGCCTGTTTGCTAGCATCGAAGCAGCTCTTATACCTATTCCATTTGCATCACATTCAGTCTCAAAAGATCAATAAGAGTTAGAAAGAGCAAGACATGGTGCATTGGTCAACTTTTCTTTTAATTCATTGGATGCTTTCTCTTGAATTTGCTTTCCTGAACATATATAACGAACTTATTAAGATGGGGAGGTTGTGCTCCAGAAAGTCTGATAAACCTCCTGCCAGAAACCAGCTAAAGCATTTAAGGATCTTACCTCCGTAGCATCTGTGGCTGTTGCCGCCTTAGCACATGTCTCTTTTATAGCTTTGTTTTGCTCTAGAGATGCCTAAAAAGCTATCATGATCGATCTGTGTGGATGCCGAACTCCTTTGCCACAATTAAGGTTTCCAAACATCCAAAGCCCTTACAATTGCAATGCATGTAGTTCTTTCTCAATTGTCGCGTATTTAAGCTGTGTTTCCATTCAGTGTTTCACTAAAAGACACGATTGGCCTTTTTTTTTTCCTAGTATCGAAACAGCTCTTATACCCAATCACTTTCCAATAATTCGATCTCAAAAGATCGATCGAAGACAGGTGTAGCAAGGAGGTGCACTGCTTAATTGTTCTGCAAATACATTCAATGCCTTCTTTTGCTTTCATTTTCATTCAAATGTCACGGTTCTTTTAACACGTTCCTTCGATGGTTAGGCGACGCCACTGAAATCCTTAATAAACCTCCGGTAGAAAGCTGCTTTGGACCACGTAAGATCTTGCCTCGGTTGCATCTGCGGGTGTTGGCCACTTAGCATGTCTCGTGTTGAGCTTTGTTTGGCTCCTGAGATTCTTCAAGCTTCCATGATCTGTGTGGATGAAAAACTCTTTTTGCCACAAGTAAGGTGTCCAAACTTGCAAAGCCCCCACACAAGTGCATGTGGTTCTTTCTCATATGGCACGTATTTGAGTAGCTCCCTGTTTCGCTTTTTTCTAATAAACAGGACTGCCCTTGTGTTGTGGCTTTGAAATAGCTCTTATGCCCGTTCCATTTGCATCTCATTAAATCTCAAATGATCGATCAAAGTTAGGCAGAGCATGACAAGGTGCATTGGTCGGTTTTTCTTTTAGTCCATCGAATGCGTTCTCTGGCTTTTGATTCCATTAGAATTTGACAATCTTTTAAACCAGTTCATTCTACCTCGAGGCTATGCTAATGAAATCCTCGGTAAACCTCGTACATAAACTAGCTAAACCATGAAGGATCGTGCCTCGGTTGAATTTGTGGGTGTTGTCCTCACTTAGAATGCCTCTTTGGGAGCTTTATTTATCTCTCGAGGCGTTATAAGCTTTCGTGATCCTTGTGGGTGACAAACTCCTTTGGCCACAATTAAGGTCACGATACTTGCAAAAGCCCTCGCTAGTGGTGCATGTAGTTCTTATTCAAATGGGCGTATTTAGGATGTGCTCCATTTAGCTTTTCACGGAGATATATGATTGGCTGTTTGCTAGCATCAAGCAGCTCTTATACCTATTCCATTTGCATCACATTCAGTCTCAAAAGATCAATAAGAGTTAGAAAGAGCAAGACATGGTGCATTGGTCAAGTTTTCTTTTAATTCATTGGATGCTTTCTCTTGAATTTGCTTTCTGAACATATATAACGAACTTATTAAGATGGGGAGGTTGTGCTCGAGAAAGTCTGATAAACCTCCTGCAGAGAAACCAGCTAAAGCATTTAAGGATCTTACCTCAGTAGCATCATCTGTGGGTTGTTGCCGCCTTAGCACATGTCTCTTTTATAGCTTTGTTTTGCTCTAGAGATGCCTAAAAGCTATCATGATCGATCTGTGTGGATGCCGAACTCCTTTGCCACAATTAAGGTTTCCAAACATCCAAAGCCCTTACAATTGCAATGCATGTAGTTCTTTCTCAATTGTCGCGTATTAAATTTGTGTTTCCATTGAGTGTTTCACTAAAAGACACGATTGGCCTTTTTTTTTTTTCCTAGTATCGAAAGCAGCTCTTATACCCAATCACTTTCCAATAATTCGATCTCAAAAGATCGATCGAAAGACAGTGTAGCAAGGAGGTGCAACCGCTTAATTGTTCTGCAAATACATTCAATGCCTTCTTTTGCTTTCATTTTCATTCAAATGTCACGGTTCTTTTAACACGTTCCTTCGATGGTTAGGCGACGCCACTGAAATCCTTAATAAACCTCCCAGAGAAAGCTGCTGGACCACGTAAGATCTTGCCTCGGTTGCATCTGCGGGTGTTGGCCACTTAGCATGTCTCGTGTTGAGCTTTTTGTTTGGCTCCCGAGATTCTTCAAGCTTCCATGATCTGTGTGGATGAAAAACTCTTTTTGCCACAAGTAAGGTGTCCAAACTTGCAAAGCCCCCACACAAGTGCATGTGGTTCTTTCTCATATGGCACGTATTTGAGTAGCTCCTATTTCGCTTTTTCTAATAAGCAGGATCGCCCTTGTGTTGTGGCTTTGAAATAGCTCTTATGCCCGTTCCATTTGCATCTCATTAAATCTCAAATGATCGATCAAAGTTAGTGAGCATGACAAGGTGCATTGGTCGGTTTTTCTTTTAGTCCATCGAATCGTTCTCGGCTTTTGATTCCATTAGAATTTGACAATCTTTTAAACCAGTTCATTCTACCTCGAGGCTATGCTAATGAAATCCTCAGTAAACCTCGTACATAAACTAGCTAAACCATGAAGGATCGTACCTCGGTTGAATTTGTGGGTGTTGTCCTCACTTAGAATGCCTCTTTGGGAGCTTTATTTGGCTCTCGAGGCGCTATAAGCTTTCGTGATCCTTGTGGGTGACAAACTCCTTTGGCCACAAATAAGGTCACGAAACTTGCAAAAGCCCTCACTAGTGGTGCATGTAGTTCTTATTCAAATGGCGCGTATTTAGGATGTGCTCCATTTAGCTTTTCACGGAGATATATGATTGGCCTGTTTGCTAGCATCGAAGCAGCTCTTATACCTATTCCATTTGCATCACATTCAGTCTCAAAAGATCAATAAGAGTTAGAAAGAGCAAGACATGGTGCATTGGTCAAGTTTTCTTTTAATTCATTGGATGCTTTCTCTTGAATTTGCTTTCCTGAACATATATAACGAACTTATTAAGATGGGGAGGTTGTGCTCCAGAAAGTCCTGATAAACCTCCTGCAGAAACCAGCTAAAGCATTTAAGGATCTTACCTCCGTAGCATCTGTGGCTGTTGCCGCCTTAGCACATGTCTCTTTTATAGCTTTGTTTTGCTCTAGAGATGCCTAAAAAGCTATCATGATCGATCTGTGTGGATGCCGAACTCCTTTGCCACAATTAAGGTTTCCAAACATCCAAAGCCCTTACAATTGCAATGCATGTAGTTCTTTCTCAATTGTCGCGTATTTAATTTGTGTTTCCATTCGGTGTTTCACTAAAAGACACGATTGGCCTTTTTTTTTTTTCCTAGTATCGAAAACAGCTCTTATACCCAATCACTTTCCAATAATTCGATCTCAAAAGATCGATCGAAAGACAGTGTAGCAAGGAGGTGCTTCGCTTAATTGTTCTGCAAATACATTCAATGCCTTCTTTTGCTTTCATTTTCATTCAAATGTCACGGTTCTTTTAACACGTTCCTTCGATGGTTAGGCGACGCCACTGAAATCCTTAATAAACCTCCGGAGAAAACTGCTGGACCACGTAAGATCTTGCCTCGGTTGCATCTGCGGGTGTTGGCCACTTAGCATGTCTCGTGTTGAGCTTTTTTGGCTCCGAGATTCTTCAAGCTTCCATGATCTGTGTGGATGAAAAACTCTTTTTGCCACAAGTAAGGTGTCCAAACTTGCAAAGCCCCACACAAGTGCATGTGGTTCTTTCTCATATGGCACGTATTTGAGTAGCTCCTGTTTCGCTTTTTTCTAATAAACAGGACTGCCCTTGTGTTGTGGCTTTGAAATAGCTCTTATGCCCGTTCCATTTGCATCTCATTAAATCTCAAATGATCGATCAAAGTTAGGCAGAGCATGACAAGGTGCATTGGTCGGTTTTTCTTTTAGTCCATCGAATGCGTTCTCTGGCTTTTGATTCCATTAGAATTTGACAATCTTTTAAACCAGTTCATTCTACCTCGAGGCTATGCTAATGAAATCCTCGGTAAACCTCGTACATAAACTAGCTAAACCATGAAGGATCGTACCTCGGTTGAATTTGTGGGTGTTGTCCTCACTTAGAATGCCTCTTTGGGAGCTTTATTTGGCTCTCGAGGCGCTATAAGCTTTTCGTGATCCTTGTGGGTGACAAACTCCTTTGGCCACAAATAAGGTCACGAAACTTGCAAAAGCCCTCACTAGTGGTGCATGTAGTTCTTATTCAAATGGCGCGTATTTAGGATGTGCTCCATTTAGCTTTTCACGGAGATATATGATTGGCCTGTTTGCTAGCATCGAAGCAGCTCTTATACCTATTCCATTTGCATCACATTCAGTCTCAAAAGATCAATAAGAGTTAGAAAGAGCAAGACATGGTGCATTGGTCAAGTTTTCTTTTAATTCATTGGATGCTTTCTCTTGAATTTGCTTTCCTGAACATATATAACGAACTTATTAAGATGGGGAGGTTGTGCTCCAGAAAGTCCTGATAAACCTCCTGCAGAAACCAGCTAAAGCATTTAAGGATCTTACCTCCGTAGCATCTGTGGCTGTTGCCGCCTTAGCACATGTCTCTTTTATAGCTTTGTTTTGCTCTAGAGATGCCTAAAAAGCTATCATGATCGATCTGTGTGGATGCCGAACTCCTTTGCCACAATTAAGGTTTCCAAACATCCAAAGCCCTTACAATTGCAATGCATGTAGTTCTTTCTCAATTGTCGCGTATTTAAGCTGTGTTTCCATTCAGTGTTTCACTAAAAGACACGATTGGCCTTTTTTTTTCCTAGTATCGAAACAGCTCTTATACCCAATCACTTTCCAATAATTCGATCTCAAAAGATCGATCGAAGACAGGTGTAGCAAGGAGGTGCACTGCTTAATTGTTCTGCAAATACATTCAATGCCTTCTTTTGCTTTCATTTTCATTCAAATGTCACGGTTCTTTTAACACGTTCCTTCGATGGTTAGGCGACGCCACTGAAATCCTTAATAAACCTCCGGTAGAAACTGCTGGACCACGTAAGATCTTGCCTCGGTTGCATCTGCGGGTGTTGGCCACTTAGCATGTCTCGTGTTGAGCTTTGTTTGGCTCCTGAGATTCTTCAAGCTTCCATGATCTGTGTGGATGAAAAACTCTTTTTGCCACAAGTAAGGTGTCCAAACTTGCAAAGCCCCCACACAAGTGCATGTGGTTCTTTCTCATATGGCACGTATTTGAGTAGCTCCTGTTTCGCTTTTTCTAATAAGCAGGATTTGCCCTTGTGTTGTGGCTTTGAAATAGCTCTTATGCCCGTTCCATTTGCATCTCATTAAATCTCAAATGATCGATCAAAGTTAGGCAGAGCATGACAAGGTGCATTGGTCGGTTTTTCTTTTAGTCCATCGAATGCGTTCTCTGGCTTTTGATTCCATTAGAATTTGACAATCTTTTAAACCAGTTCATTCTACCTCGAGGCTATGCTAATGAAATCCTCGGTAAACCTCGTACATAAACTAGCTAAACCATGAAGGATCGTACCTCGGTTGAATTTGTGGGTGTTGTCCTCACTTAGAATGCCTCTTTGGGAGCTTTATTTGGCTCTCGAGGCGCTATAAGCTTTCGTGATCCTTGTGGGTGACAAACTCCTTTGGCCACAAATAAGGTCACGAAACTTGCAAAAGCCCTCACTAGTGGTGCATGTAGTTCTTATTCAAATGGCGCGTATTTAGGATGTGCTCCATTTAGCTTTTCACGGAGATATATGATTGGCCTGTTTGCTAGCATCAGCAAGCAGCTCTTATACCTATTCCATTTGCATCACATTCAGTCTCAAAAGATCAATAAGAGTTAGAAAGAGCAAGACATGGTGCATTGGTCAAGTTTTCTTTTAATTCATTGGATGCTTTCTCTTGAATTTGCTTTCTGAACATATATAACGAACTTATTAAGATGGGGAGGTTGTGCTCCAGAAAGTCTGATAAACCTCCTGAGAGAAACCAGCTAAAGCATTTAAGGATCTTACCTCAGTAGCATCTGTGGTGTTGCCGCCTTAGCACATGTCTCTTTTATAGCTTTGTTTTGCTCTAGAGATGCCTAAAAGCTATCATGATCGATCTGTGTGGATGCCGAACTCCTTTGCCACAATTAAGGTTTCCAAACATCCAAAGCCCTTACAATTGCAATGCATGTAGTTCTTTCTCAATTGTCGCGTATTTAATTTGTGTTTCCATTGAGTGTTTCACTAAAAGACACGATTGGCCTTTTTTTTTTCTAGTATCGAAGCAGCTCTTATACCCAATCACTTTCCAATAATTCGATCTCAAAAGATCGATCGAAGACAGTGTAGCAAGGAGGTGCTTTGCTTAATTGTTCTGCAAATACATTCAATGCCTTCTTTTGCTTTCATTTTCATTCAAATGTCACGGTTCTTTTAACACGTTCCTTCGATGGTTAGGCGACGCCATGAAATCCTTAATAAACCTCCGGTAGAAAGCTGCTGGACCACGTAAGATCTTGCCTCGGTTGCATCTGCGGGTGTTGGCCACTTAGCATGTCTCGTGTTGAGCTTTGTTTGGCTCCGAGATTCTTCAAGCTTCCATGATCGTGTGGATGAAAAACTCTTTTTGCCACAAGTAAGGTGTCCAAACTTGCAAAGCCCCACACAAGTGCATGTGGTTCTTTCTCATATGGCACGTATTTGAGTAGCTCCTGTTTCGCTTTTTTTCTAATAAGCGGGGATTGCCTTGTGTTGTGGCTTTGAAATAGCTCTTATGCCCGTTCCATTTGCATCTCATTAAATCTCAAATGATCGATCAAAGTTAGGCAGAGCATGACAAGGTGCATTGGTCGGTTTTTCTTTTAGTCCATCGAATGCGTTCTCTGGCTTTTGATTCCATTAGAATTTGACAATCTTTTAAACCAGTTCATTCTACCTCGAGGCTATGCTAATGAAATCCTCGGTAAACCTCGTACATAAACTAGCTAAACCATGAAGGATCGTACCTCGGTTGAATTTGTGGGTGTTGTCCTCACTTAGAATGCCTCTTTGGGAGCTTTATTTGGCTCTCGAGGCGCTATAAGCTTTCGTGATCCTTGTGGGTGACAAACTCCTTTGGCCACAAATAAGGTCACGAAACTTGCAAAAGCCCTCACTAGTGGTGCATGTAGTTCTTATTCAAATGGCGCGTATTTAGGATGTGCTCCATTTAGCTTTTCACGGAGATATATGATTGGCCTGTTTGCTAGCATCGAAGCAGCTCTTATACCTATTCCATTTGCATCACATTCAGTCTCAAAAGATCAATAAGAGTTAGAAAGAGCAAGACATGGTGCATTGGTCAAGTTTTCTTTTAATTCATTGGATGCTTTCTCTTGAATTTGCTTTCCTGAACATATATAACGAACTTATTAAGATGGGGAGGTTGTGCTCAAGAAAGTCCTGATAAACCTCCTGCAGAAACCAGCTAAAGCATTTAAGGATCTTACTCTCAGTAGCATCTGTGGCTGTTGCCGCCTTAGCACATGTCTCTTTTATAGCTTTGTTTTGCTCTAGAGATGCCTAAAAAGCTATCATGATCGATCTGTGTGGATGCCGAACTCCTTTGCCACAATTAAGGTTTCCAAACATCCAAAGCCCTTACAATTGCAATGCATGTAGTTCTTTCTCAATTGTCGCGTATTTAAGTTGTGTGTTTCCATTCGGTGTTTCACTAAAAGACACGATTGGCCTTTTTTTTTTTTCTAGTATCAAAGCAGCTCTTATACCCAATCACTTTCCAATAATTCGATCTCAAAAGATCGATCGAAGACAGTGTAGCAAGGAGGTGCTTCGCTTAATTGTTCTCGCAAATACATTCAATGCCTTCTTTTGCTTTCATTTTCATTCAAATGTCACGGTTCTTTTAACACGTTCCTTCGATGGTTAGGCGCGCCGCCACTGAAATCTTAATAATAAACCTCGGAGAAGAAGCTGCTGGACCACGTAAGATCTTGCCTCGGTTGCATCTGCGGGTGTTGGCCACTTAGCATGTCTCGTGTTGAGCTTTGTTTGGCTCCGAGATTCTTCAAGCTTCCATGATCTGTGTGGATGAAAAACTCTTTTTGCCACAAGTAAGGTGTCCAAACTTGCAAAGCCCCACACAAGTGCATGTGGTTCTTTCTCATATGGCACGTATTTGAGTAGCTCCTGTTTCGCTTTTTCTAATAAACAGGATTTGCCCTTGTGTTGTGGCTTTGAAATAGCTCTTATGCCCGTTCCATTTGCATCTCATTAAATCTCAAATGATCGATCAAAGTTAAGCGAGCATGACAAGGTGCATTGGTCGGTTTTTCTTTTAGTCCATCGAATGCGTTCTCGGCTTTTGATTCCATTAGAATTTGACAATCTTTTAAACCAGTTCATTCTACCTCGAGGCTATGCTAATGAAATCCTCGGTAAACCTCGTACATAAACTAGCTAAACCATGAAGGATCGTACCTCGGTTGAATTTGTGGGTGTTGTCCTCACTTAGAATGCCTCTTTGGGAGCTTTATTTGGCTCTCGAGGCGCTATAAGCTTTTCGTGATCCTTGTGGGTGACAAACTCCTTTGGCCACAAATAAGGTCACGAAACTTGCAAAAGCCCTCACTAGTGGTGCATGTAGTTCTTATTCAAATGGCGCGTATTTAGGATGTGCTCCATTTAGCTTTTCACGGAGATATATGATTGGCCTGTTTGCTAGCATCAAGCAGCTCTTATACCTATTCCATTTGCATCACATTCAGTCTCAAAAGATCAATAAGAGTTAGAAAGAGCAAGACATGGTGCATTGGTCAAGTTTTCTTTTAATTCATTGGATGCTTTCTCTTGAATTTGCTTTCCTGAACATATATAACGAACTTATTAAGATGGGGAGGTTGTGCTCCAGAAAGTCCTGATAAACCTCCTGCAGAAACCAGCTAAAGCATTTAAGGATCTTACCTCCGTAGCATCTGTGGCTGTTGCCGCCTTAGCACATGTCTCTTTTATAGCTTTGTTTTGCTCTAGAGATGCCTAAAAAGCTATCATGATCGATCTGTGTGGATGCCGAACTCCTTTGCCACAATTAAGGTTTCCAAACATCCAAAGCCCTTACAATTGCAATGCATGTAGTTCTTTCTCAATTGTCGCGTATTTAAGCTGTGTTTCCATTCAGTGTTTCACTAAAAGACACGATTGGCCTTTTTTTTTTCCTAGTATCGAAACAGCTCTTATACCCAATCACTTTCCAATAATTCGATCTCAAAAGATCGATCGAAGACAGTGTAGCAAGGAGGTGCTTCGCTTAATTGTTCGCAAATACATTCAATGCCTTCTTTTGCTTTCATTTTCATTCAAATGTCACGGTTCTTTTAACACGTTCCTTCGATGGTTAGGCGACGCCACTGAAATCCTTAATAAACCTCGGTAGAGAAACTGCTGGACCACGTAAGATCTTGCCGGTTGCATCTGCGGGTGTTGGCCACTTAGCATGTCTCGTGTTGAGCTTTGTTTGGCTCCCGAGATTCTTCAAGCTTCCATGATCTGTGTGGATGAAAAACTCTTTTTGCCACAAGTAAGGTGTCCAAACTTGCAAAGCCCCACACAAGTGCATGTGGTTCTTTCTCATATGGCACGTATTTGAGTAGCTCCTGTTTCGCTTTTTCTAATAAAGCAGGATCGCCCTTGTGTTGTGGCTTTGAAATAGCTCTTATGCCCGTTCCATTTGCATCTCATTAAATCTCAAATGATCGATCAAAGTTAGGCAGAGCATGACAAGGTGCATTGGTCGGTTTTTCTTTTAGTCCATCGAATGCGTTCTCTGGCTTTTGATTCCATTAGAATTTGACAATCTTTTAAACCAGTTCATTCTACCTCGAGGCTATGCTAATGAAATCCTCGGTAAACCTCGTACATAAACTAGCTAAACCATGAAGGATCGTACCTCGGTTGAATTTGTGGGTGTTGTCCTCACTTAGAATGCCTCTTTGGGAGCTTTATTTGGCTCTCGAGGCGCTATAAGCTTTCGTGATCCTTGTGGGTGACAAACTCCTTTGGCCACAAATAAGGTCACGAAACTTGCAAAAGCCCTCACTAGTGGTGCATGTAGTTCTTATTCAAATGGCGCGTATTTAGGATGTGCTCCATTTAGCTTTTCACGGAGATATATGATTGGCCTGTTTGCTAGCATCAGGCGGCTCTTATACCTATTCCATTTGCATCACATTCAGTCTCAAAAGATCAATAAGAGTTAGAAAGAGCAAGACATGGTGCATTGGTCAAGTTTTCTTTTAATTCATTGGATGCTTTCTCTTGAATTTGCTTTCCTGAACATATATAACGAACTTATTAAGATGGGGAGGTTGTGCTCCAGAAAGTCCTGATAAACCTCCTGCAGAAACCAGCTAAAGCATTTAAGGATCTTACCTCCGTAGCATCTGTGGCTGTTGCCGCCTTAGCACATGTCTCTTTTATAGCTTTGTTTTGCTCTAGAGATGCCTAAAAAGCTATCATGATCGATCTGTGTGGATGCCGAACTCCTTTGCCACAATTAAGGTTTCCAAACATCCAAAGCCCTTACAATTGCAATGCATGTAGTTCTTTCTCAATTGTCGCGTATTTAAAATTTGTGTTTCCATTCGGTGTTTCACTAAAAGACACGATTGGCCTTTTTTTTTTTTCCTAGTATCGAAAAGCGAGCTCTTATACCCAATCACTTTCCAATAATTCGATCTCAAAAGATCGATCGAAGACAGGTGTAGCAAGGAGGTGCACTGCTTAATTGTTCTGCAAATACATTCAATGCCTTCTTTTGCTTTCATTTTCATTCAAATGTCACGGTTCTTTTAACACGTTCCTTCGATGGTTAGGCGACGCCACTGAAATCCTTAATAAACCTCCGGTAGAAACTGCTGGACCACGTAAGATCTTGCCTCGGTTGCATCTGCGGGTGTTGGCCACTTAGCATGTCTCGTGTTGAGCTTTGTTTGGCTCCTGAGATTCTTCAAGCTTCCATGATCTGTGTGGATGAAAAACTCTTTTTGCCACAAGTAAGGTGTCCAAACTTGCAAAGCCCCACACAAGTGCATGTGGTTCTTTCTCATATGGCACGTATTTGAGTAGCTCCCTGTTTCGCTTTTTTCTAATAAACAGGACTGCCCTTGTGTTGTGGCTTTGAAATAGCTCTTATGCCCGTTCCATTTGCATCTCATTAAATCTCAAATGATCGATCAAAGTTAGGCAGAGCATGACAAGGTGCATTGGTCGGTTTTTCTTTTAGTCCATCGAATGCGTTCTCTGGCTTTTGATTCCATTAGAATTTGACAATCTTTTAAACCAGTTCATTCTACCTCGAGGCTATGCTAATGAAATCCTCGGTAAACCTCGTACATAAACTAGCTAAACCATGAAGGATCGTACCTCGGTTGAATTTGTGGGTGTTGTCCTCACTTAGAATGCCTCTTTGGGAGCTTTATTTGGCTCTCGAGGCGCTATAAGCTTTTCGTGATCCTTGTGGGTGACAAACTCCTTTGGCCACAAATAAGGTCACGAAACTTGCAAAAGCCCTCACTAGTGGTGCATGTAGTTCTTATTCAAATGGCGCGTATTTAGGATGTGCTCCATTTAGCTTTTCACGGAGATATATGATTGGCCTGTTTGCTAGCATCAAGCAGCTCTTATACCTATTCCATTTGCATCACATTCAGTCTCAAAAGATCAATAAGAGTTAGAAAGAGCAAGACATGGTGCATTGGTCAAGTTTTCTTTTAATTCATTGGATGCTTTCTCTTGAATTTGCTTTCCTGAACATATATAACGAACTTATTAAGATGGGGAGGTTGTGCTCCAGAAAGTCCTGATAAACCTCCTGCAGAAACCAGCTAAAGCATTTAAGGATCTTACCTCCGTAGCATCTGTGGCTGTTGCCGCCTTAGCACATGTCTCTTTTATAGCTTTGTTTTGCTCTAGAGATGCCTAAAAAGCTATCATGATCGATCTGTGTGGATGCCGAACTCCTTTGCCACAATTAAGGTTTCCAAACATCCAAAGCCCTTACAATTGCAATGCATGTAGTTCTTTCTCAATTGTCGCGTATTTAAGCTGTGTTTCCATTCAGTGTTTCACTAAAAGACACGATTGGCCTTTTTTTTTTCCTAGTATCGAAACAGCTCTTATACCCAATCACTTTCCAATAATTCGATCTCAAAAGATCGATCGAAGACAGGTGTAGCAAGGAGGTGCACTGCTTAATTGTTCTGCAAATACATTCAATGCCTTCTTTTGCTTTCATTTTCATTCAAATGTCACGGTTCTTTTAACACGTTCCTTCGATGGTTAGGCGACGCCACTGAAATCCTTAATAAACCTCCGGTAGAAACTGCTGGACCACGTAAGATCTTGCCTCGGTTGCATCTGCGGGTGTTGGCCACTTAGCATGTCTCGTGTTGAGCTTTGTTTGGCTCCTGAGATTCTTCAAGCTTCCATGATCTGTGTGGATGAAAAACTCTTTTTGCCACAAGTAAGGTGTCCAAACTTGCAAAGCCCCCACACAAGTGCATGTGGTTCTTTCTCATATGGCACGTATTTGAGTAGCTCCCTGTTTCGCTTTTTTCTAATAAACAGGACTGCCCTTGTGTTGTGGCTTTGAAATAGCTCTTATGCCCGTTCCATTTGCATCTCATTAAATCTCAAATGATCGATCAAAGTTAGGCAGAGCATGACAAGGTGCATTGGTCGGTTTTTCTTTTAGTCCATCGAATGCGTTCTCTGGCTTTTGATTCCATTAGAATTTGACAATCTTTTAAACCAGTTCATTCTACCTCGAGGCTATGCTAATGAAATCCTCGGTAAACCTCGTACATAAACTAGCTAAACCATGAAGGATCGTACCTCGGTTGAATTTGTGGGTGTTGTCCTCACTTAGAATGCCTCTTTGGGAGCTTTATTTGGCTCTCGAGGCGCTATAAGCTTTCGTGATCCTTGTGGGTGACAAACTCCTTTGGCCACAAATAAGGTCACGAAACTTGCAAAAGCCCTCACTAGTGGTGCATGTAGTTCTTATTCAAATGGCGCGTATTTAGGATGTGCTCCATTTAGCTTTTCACGGAGATATATGATTGGCCTGTTTGCTAGCATCGAAGCAGCTCTTATACCTATTCCATTTGCATCACATTCAGTCTCAAAAGATCAATAAGAGTTAGAAAGAGCAAGACATGGTGCATTGGTCAAGTTTTCTTTTAATTCATTGGATGCTTTCTCTTGAATTTGCTTTCCTGAACATATATAACGAACTTATTAAGATGGGGAGGTTGTGCTCCAGAAAGTCCTGATAAACCTCCTGCAGAAACCAGCTAAAGCATTTAAGGATCTTACCTCCAGAGCATCCGTGGTGTTTGTTGCCGCCTTAGCACATGTCTCTTTTATAGCTTTGTTTTGCTCTAGAGATGCCTAAAAAGCTATCATGATCGATCTGTGTGGATGCCGAACTCCTTTGCCACAATTAAGGTTTCCAAACATCCAAAGCCCTTACAATTGCAATGCATGTAGTTCTTTCTCAATTGTCGCGTATTTAAGCTGTGTGTTTCCATTCTGTGTTTCACTAAAAGACACGATTGGCCTTTTTTTTCCTAGTATCGAAACAGCTCTTATACCCAATCACTTTCCAATAATTCGATCTCAAAAGATCGATCGAAGACAGGTGTAGCAAGGAGGTGCAATCGCTTAATTGTTTCGCAAATACATTCAATGCCTTCTTTTGCTTTCATTTTCATTCAAATGTCACGGTTCTTTTAACACGTTCCTTCGATGGTTAGGCGACGCCACCTGAAATCCTTAATAAACCTCGGTAGAAATCTTTGGACCACGTAAGATCTTGCCTCGGTTGCATCTGCGGGTGTTGGCCACTTAGCATGTCTCGTGTTGAGCTTTGTTTGGCTCCGAGATTCTTCAAGCTTCCATGATCTGTGTGGATGAAAAACTCTTTTTGCCACAAGTAAGGTGTCCAAACTTGCAAAGCCCCCACACAAGTGCATGTGGTTCTTTCTCATATGGCACGTATTTGAGTAGCTCCTGTTTCGCTTTTTTTCTAATAAACAGGACTGCCCTTGTGTTGTGGCTTTGAAATAGCTCTTATGCCCGTTCCATTTGCATCTCATTAAATCTCAAATGATCGATCAAAGTTAGGCAGAGCATGACAAGGTGCATTGGTCGGTTTTTCTTTTAGTCCATCGAATGCGTTCTCTGGCTTTTGATTCCATTAGAATTTGACAATCTTTTAAACCAGTTCATTCTACCTCGAGGCTATGCTAATGAAATCCTCGGTAAACCTCGTACATAAACTAGCTAAACCATGAAGGATCGTACCTCGGTTGAATTTGTGGGTGTTGTCCTCACTTAGAATGCCTCTTTGGGAGCTTTATTTGGCTCTCGAGGCGCTATAAGCTTTCGTGATCCTTGTGGGTGACAAACTCCTTTGGCCACAAATAAGGTCACGAAACTTGCAAAAGCCCTCACTAGTGGTGCATGTAGTTCTTATTCAAATGGCGCGTATTTAGGATGTGCTCCATTTAGCTTTTCACGGAGATATATGATTGGCCTGTTTGCTAGCATCGAAGCAGCTCTTATACCTATTCCATTTGCATCACATTCAGTCTCAAAAGATCAATAAGAGTTAGAAAGAGCAAGACATGGTGCATTGGTCAAGTTTTCTTTTAATTCATTGGATGCTTTCTCTTGAATTTGCTTTCCTGAACATATATAACGAACTTATTAAGATGGGGAGGTTGTGCTCCAGAAAGTCCTGATAAACCTCCTGCAGAAACCAGCTAAAGCATTTAAGGATCTTACCTCCGTAGCATCTGTGGCTGTTGCCGCCTTAGCACATGTCTCTTTTATAGCTTTGTTTTGCTCTAGAGATGCCTAAAAAGCTATCATGATCGATCTGTGTGGATGCCGAACTCCTTTGCCACAATTAAGGTTTCCAAACATCCAAAGCCCTTACAATTGCAATGCATGTAGTTCTTTCTCAATTGTCGCGTATTTAAGCTGTGTTTCCATTCAGTGTTTCACTAAAAGACACGATTGGCCTTTTTTTTCCTAGTATCAAAAACAGCTCTTATACCCAATCACTTTCCAATAATTCGATCTCAAAAGATCGATCAAGACAGTGTAGCAAGGAGGTGCTTTCGCTTAATTGTTCTGCGCAAATACATTCAATGCCTTCTTTTGCTTTCATTTTCATTCAAATGTCACGGTTCTTTTAACACGTTCCTTCGATGGTTAGCGCGACGCCATCGAAATCCTTAATAAACCTCCAGAGAAACTGCTGGACCACGTAAGATCTTGCCTCGGTTGCATGCGGGTGTTGGCCACTTAGCATGTCTCGTGTTGAGCTTTGTTTGGCTCCTGAGATTCTTCAAGCTTCCATGATCTGTGTGGATGAAAAACTCTTTTTGCCACAAGTAAGGTGTCCAAACTTGCAAAGCCCCCACACAAGTGCATGTGGTTCTTTCTCATATGGCACGTATTTGAGTAGCTCCTGCTTTCGCTTTTTCTAATAAACAGGATGCCCTTGTGTTGTGGCTTTGAAATAGCTCTTATGCCCGTTCCATTTGCATCTCATTAAATCTCAAATGATCGATCAAAGTTAGGCAGAGCATGACAAGGTGCATTGGTCGGTTTTTCTTTTAGTCCATCGAATGCGTTCTCTGGCTTTTGATTCCATTAGAATTTGACAATCTTTTAAACCAGTTCATTCTACCTCGAGGCTATGCTAATGAAATCCTCGGTAAACCTCGTACATAAACTAGCTAAACCATGAAGGATCGTACCTCGGTTGAATTTGTGGGTGTTGTCCTCACTTAGAATGCCTCTTTGGGAGCTTTATTTGGCTCTCGAGGCGCTATAAGCTTTCGTGATCCTTGTGGGTGACAAACTCCTTTGGCCACAAATAAGGTCACGAAACTTGCAAAAGCCCTCACTAGTGGTGCATGTAGTTCTTATTCAAATGGCGCGTATTTAGGATGTGCTCCATTTAGCTTTTCACGGAGATATATGATTGGCCTGTTTGCTAGCATCGAAGCAGCTCTTATACCTATTCCATTTGCATCACATTCAGTCTCAAAAGATCAATAAGAGTTAGAAAGAGCAAGACATGGTGCATTGGTCAAGTTTTCTTTTAATTCATTGGATGCTTTCTCTTGAATTTGCTTTCCTGAACATATATAACGAACTTATTAAGATGGGGAGGTTGTGCTCCAGAAAGTCCTGATAAACCTCCTGCAGAAACCAGCTAAAGCATTTAAGGATCTTACCTCCGTAGCATCTGTGGCTGTTGCCGCCTTAGCACATGTCTCTTTTATAGCTTTGTTTTGCTCTAGAGATGCCTAAAAAGCTATCATGATCGATCTGTGTGGATGCCGAACTCCTTTGCCACAATTAAGGTTTCCAAACATCCAAAGCCCTTACAATTGCAATGCATGTAGTTCTTTCTCAATTGTCGCGTATTTAAGCTGTGTTTCCATTCAGTGTTTCACTAAAAGACACGATTGGCCTTTTTTTTTCCTAGTATCGAAACAGCTCTTATACCCAATCACTTTCCAATAATTCGATCTCAAAAGATCGATCGAAGACAGGTGTAGCAAGGAGGTGCCTTTCGCTTAATTGTTCTCGCAAATACATTCAATGCCTTCTTTTGCTTTCATTTTCATTCAAATGTCACGGTTCTTTTAACACGTTCCTTCGATGGTTAGGCGACGCCACTGAAATCCTAATAAACCTCCGGTAGAAACTGCTGGACCACGTAAGATCTTGCCTCGGTTGCGTCTGCGGGTGTTGGCCACTTAGCATGTCTCGTGTTGAGCTTTGTTTGGCTCCTGAGATTCTTCAAGCTTCCATGATCTGTGTGGATGAAAAACTCTTTTTGCCACAAGTAAGGTGTCCAAACTTGCAAAGCCCCCACACAAGTGCATGTGGTTCTTTCTCATATGGCACGTATTTGAGTAGCTCCCTGTTTCGCTTTTTCTAATAAACAGGATCGCCCTTGTGTTGTGGCTTTGAAATAGCTCTTATGCCCGTTCCATTTGCATCTCATTAAATCTCAAATGATCGATCAAAGTTAGGCAGAGCATGACAAGGTGCATTGGTCGGTTTTTCTTTTAGTCCATCGAATGCGTTCTCTGGCTTTTGATTCCATTAGAATTTGACAATCTTTTAAACCAGTTCATTCTACCTCGAGGCTATGCTAATGAAATCCTCGGTAAACCTCGTACATAAACTAGCTAAACCATGAAGGATCGTACCTCGGTTGAATTTGTGGGTGTTGTCCTCACTTAGAATGCCTCTTTGGGAGCTTTATTTGGCTCTCGAGGCGCTATAAGCTTTCGTGATCCTTGTGGGTGACAAACTCCTTTGGCCACAAATAAGGTCACGAAACTTGCAAAAGCCCTCACTAGTGGTGCATGTAGTTCTTATTCAAATGGCGCGTATTTAGGATGTGCTCCATTTAGCTTTTCACGGAGATATATGATTGGCCTGTTTGCTAGCATCGAAGCAGCTCTTATACCTATTCCATTTGCATCACATTCAGTCTCAAAAGATCAATAAGAGTTAGAAAGAGCAAGACATGGTGCATTGGTCAAGTTTTCTTTTAATTCATTGGATGCTTTCTCTTGAATTTGCTTTCCTGAACATATATAACGAACTTATTAAGATGGGGAGGTTGTGCTCCAGAAAGTCTCGATAAACCTCCTGCAGAGAAACCAGCTAAAGCATTTAAGGATCTTACCTCCAGTAGCATCATCGTGGGTGTTGTTGCCGCCTTAGCACATGTCTCTTTTATAGCTTTGTTTTGCTCTAGAGATGCCTAAAAAGCTATCATGATCGATCTGTGTGGATGCCGAACTCCTTTGCCACAATTAAGGTTTCCAAACATCCAAAGCCCTTACAATTGCAATGCATGTAGTTCTTTCTCAATTGTCGCGTATTTAAGCTGTGTTTCCATTCAGTGTTTCACTAAAAGACACGATTGGCTTTTTTTTTTTCCTAGTATCGAAACAGCTCTTATACCCAATCACTTTCCAATAATTCGATCTCAAAAGATCGATCGAAGACAGGTGTAGCAAGGAGGTGCATCGCTTAATTGTTTCGCAAATACATTCAATGCCTTCTTTTGCTTTCATTTTCATTCAAATGTCACGGTTCTTTTAACACGTTCCTTCGATGGTTAGCGACGCCACTGAAATCCTTAATAAACCTCCAGAGAAACTGCTTTGGACCACGTAAGATCTTGCCTCGGTTGCATCTGCGGGTGTTGGCCACTTAGCATGTCTCGTGTTGAGCTTTGTTTGGCTCCTGAGATTCTTCAAGCTTCCATGATCTGTGTGGATGAAAAACTCTTTTTGCCACAAGTAAGGTGTCCAAACTTGCAAAGCCCCACACAAGTGCATGTGGTTCTTTCTCATATGGCACGTATTTGAGTAGCTCCTGTTTCGCTTTTTCTAATAAACAGGATTGCCCTTGTGTTGTGGCTTTGAAATAGCTCTTATGCCCGTTCCATTTGCATCTCATTAAATCTCAAATGATCGATCAAAGTTAGCGAGCATGACAAGGTGCATTGGTCGGTTTTTCTTTTAGTCCATCGAATGCGTTCTCTCGGCTTTTGATTCCATTAGAATTTGACAATCTTTTAAACCAGTTCATTCTACCTCGAGGCTATGCTAATGAAATCCTCAGTAAACCTCGTACATAAACTAGCTAAACCATGAAGGATCGTACCTCGGTTGAATTTGTGGGTGTTGTCCTCACTTAGAATGCCTCTTTGGGAGCTTTATTTGGCTCTCGAGGCGCTATAAGCTTTTCGTGATCCTTGTGGGTGACAAACTCCTTTGGCCACAAATAAGGTCACGAAACTTGCAAAAGCCCTCACTAGTGGTGCATGTAGTTCTTATTCAAATGGCGCGTATTTAGGATGTGCTCCATTTAGCTTTTCACGGAGATATATGATTGGCCTGTTTGCTAGCATCAGAAGCAGCTCTTATACCTATTCCATTTGCATCACATTCAGTCTCAAAAGATCAATAAGAGTTAGAAAGAGCAAGACATGGTGCATTGGTCAAGTTTTCTTTTAATTCATTGGATGCTTTCTCTTGAATTTGCTTTCTGAACATATATAACGAACTTATTAAGATGGGGAGGTTGTGCTCAGAGAAAGTCCCGATAAACCTCCTGCAGAAACCAGCTAAAGCATTTAAGGATCTTACCTCCAGTAGCATCTCGTGTGGTTGCCGCCTTAGCACATGTCTCTTTTATAGCTTTGTTTTGCTCTAGAGATGCCTAAAAAGCTATCATGATCGATCTGTGTGGATGCCGAACTCCTTTGCCACAATTAAGGTTTCCAAACATCCAAAGCCCTTACAATTGCAATGCATGTAGTTCTTTCTCAATTGTCGCGTATTTAAGCTGTGTTTCCATTCAGTGTTTCACTAAAAGACACGATTGGTCTTTTTTTTTTCCTAGTATCGAAACAGCTATTATACCCAATCACTTTCCAATAATTCGATCTCAAAAGATCGATCGAAGACAGGTGTAGCAAGGCGGTGCACTGCTTAATAGTTTGATAAGGCAACCCTAATTCTCAGCCCAAAGATCCAAGCTTATGATGAAGCAAGAACCCTTGAATTAAGAGATTAACACCTCCTTATAGATTTGGGAACAACCAAGAGAAAAGGCTAGAATTTGATTACCTCTTAAGATCAATGATCTAGAAGCAAGATATGGAAGATCTTGTTCTAGATTGAGTCACTCCACAATCAAGCTTGATCAAGGCTGGATTGAATGGCTCAAATGCATTCTATCACAAGATTGCAAGGGAAACTTAGAAAAAGAGACAAAGAACATGCCCAAAAATTCTAAGAAAATGATCTCTTGTAGAGAGCTAATTTTCATTCAATCAAAATCTGAGTTTTACAACTTACTTCATGGCTATTTATAGCCTATGAAAGTTAAACCTAAAATAAAGAAAATCAACATAATTACCATAATGCCATTGTTGCAAAATATAACCTAAAACATTAAAAACAAGATTTTAAACATAGACTTGCATAAAAGCTCCTAAAATCTGAAAATTGATTTTTGTGTTGCCAACTCTAACATTTGTATTTCCCCTTGTCGAATGATTAAGACATTTAAATCAAGTCAAATGTCATTAATTCCATGGACAACTTCAATCTTGCATACATTGACTTCCAAAGCATCAAATGGTTCCTCTTCCCTTGAAATGGTCTCTAGCACATGAAATGAATTTTGAATTGAAGCTATCCACTGTCGAAGGTGAAGAATGAATGCTTGTTGAATCTTCTTTGCTTTGGATCGTGTAATAGGTCCAAGTGCAACTTGTGGAACTCCATGATCCTTATCATCTTCCCCCTCTTCGAAAGGATTCGTCCTCGAATCTGGAAAATCATCACCTACATCAAAAGGACTCAAGTCAGCAACATTAAAAGTAGAACTCACTGAAAAGTCACATGGAAGATCGATTTTGTAGGCATTGTTGTTAATCCTCTCAAGAACTTGAAAATGACCATCTCCTCTTGGATGTAACTTGGTCTTCCTTTGAGATGGAAATCTCTCCTTTCAAAAATGAACCCAAACCCAATCTCCTGGTTTAAAAATGAGTTCCTTTCGTCCTTTGTTAATTCGCGAAGCAACTTGGAAATTTTGTTTCTCAATTCTCTCTTTCACATCCTTGTGCAAATTCTTGATCAAATCTGCCTTATTTATTGCTGCATCACTGACAAAAACATCAGACGGAATAGGAAGCAAATCAAGAGGTGTAAGTGGATTAAATTCATAAACACTTCAAAAGGAGAACAATGAGTGGTACTATGAATTGCTCTATTGTATGCAAACTCTACAAATGGCAAGCATTCCTCCCAAGACTTAATGTTCTTAGAAATAATAGCTCTAAGCAAAGTTCCTAAAGTTCTATTAACCACCTCAGTTTGCCCATCAGTTTGAGGATGACATGTGGTTGAAAACAGTAGTTTAGTGCCCAATTTACCCCATAATACTTTCCAAAAGTGACTTAAAAATTTAACATCTCTATCACTAACAATAGTTTTAGGAATTCCATGTAATCTTACTACTTCTCTAAAGAAAATATCAGCCACTTGCTTTGCATCATCCGTTTTGTTACATGCTATAAAATGAGTCATTTTACTAAATCTATCAACCACAACAAAAATACTATCTTTACCCCTTTTGGTTCGCGGCAAACCAAGGATACAATCCATAGATATATCAGTCCATGGTTCATTAGGTACATTCAAAGGAGTATATGATAAGCGCCGATCCTTGCTTGAATTTTACAAAGCTAGAGGTCCTTCTAGGATCCTTGTAAAAACTCACAATGATAGCTAACTTAGATCACACTCAAAATCTAAAATGGTCACTCTTAGATCCTAAGACAACTCACTCCAGAATTAGTTTGATCAAGACTAATCCAATGAATTGATTTAACTTCAAACCTAAAGCAAGATTTGAAAGAAATGAAACACCAAATGGGGTTCAAGAAAACACAAGTTTTTTCATTCATGAAATCTCTCCAAAATGATGTATTACAAGCCATTTTAAAGGCCAAAAATTCGTGCATGCCTTGGAATACAAAAGGACTCAAAAAGCTATTAAATGCATTTTGTAGAAAATAAGACATAAGAAGCCAAAAGTAAATTGCATGGCTTAAATGCTAGACAAAAGAGTAGATATGCTTTAAATACACTCAACCAACTCTTCTAGAATGTCCCTTGCAATAATGAGCATGGTTGGCAAGCATTGAAATCAAAGAGTCCCAAAATAAGAAATCTAGAAATTTCTTTATTTAAAATTCTGCCATTTAATTTTTATAATCCTCTTGGAATCTTCTTTTCCTTCTTCTTGTAATTGCTCCTTCATGTGAATGCAATAGGTTGGTAGTTGAATTCATATCATCCCCCCTTTCTTTAGAAGAATTTGTCCTCAAATCAAAATCTTTATGTCTTCTTTTGAACACTTTATGCTTGCTGCCATGGATGAACTTAGAAGAAAATTTGGAATATTTCATCATAATAAACAAGTTGTTGTGTTTGTGGACATTCTTTACTTTAGAAGGAATCTTCGCTTCGAGATGTTGTATAAGATCTTTTGCTTCCTGTAAGAACTCAAAAGAAACACTAGACAAACATGGTTTGAGCTCGCCCGTTAAATAACAAGTTCCTTTATATAAAAGTCTAAAAATATTTTGCTTTGAAAACAAAATAGATTTAACCTCATTGACTCTTTCACACGAGCTCACAATTTTGGCTTTTCTCTCATTTTTTTGTATAGGCCATAAACTAATCTCATGCTTATCTCTCACACTCATTTTCTCACAAGATTCTTTTTCCATAAATTCATTTGCTTTTGTTTTAGCCTTTTGTGCCTTTTTCCCAAACTCACACACATCAATATGTACATCATTAAGCATAGGTTTTACAATAGTCGAAGGGATACAAGAAAATAAGTCCTTACAATCCAATCCCCTACTAACCTCATTCGCATGTGTTGCAACTAAACCATAAAGCATTTCATTTTCAATTTTTCCACTTTCTACTTCAACCATCGGCTGAACTTCATCACATAAATTATCATTTTCCAAAGACAATTGAGTATTTGAAATTGGTTTAGGATTAGTGTACCTTGAAGACATCCTTTTGCGATGTGCTCTTCTTTCTTCCACATCTTCTCTCATCATTTCCAACATATCCTTAAGAGCTTCAAGAACGGTACTAAAATCTGGTACATGTTTTGCCGTTTCTTCATTATGTGACATGTTGAAAAGATTGTTTACCTTTAGGGTCGGCCAAGGAATGTCGACCAAATGCTCTGATACCAAATGATAAGCGCCGATCGTTGCTTGAATTTTACAAAGCTAGAGGTCCTTCTAGGATCCTTGTAAAAAACTCAAAATGATAGCTAACTTAGATCACACTCAAAATCTAAAATGGTCACTCTTAGATCCTAAGACAACTCACTCCAGAATTAGTTTGATCAAGACTAATCCAATGAATTGATTTAACTTCAAACCTAAAGCAAGATTTGAAAGAAATGAAACACCAAATGGGGTTCAAGAAAACACAAGTTTTTCATTCATGAAATCTGTCCAAAATGATGTATTACAAGCCATTTTAAAGGCCAAAAATTCGTGCATGCCTTGGAATACAAAAGGACTCAAAAAGCTATTAAATGCATTTTGTAGAAAATAAGACATAAGAAGCCAAAAGTAAATTGCATGGCTTAAATGCTAGACAAAAGAGTAGATATGCTTTAAATACACTCAACCAACTCTTCTAGAATGTCCCTTGCAATAATGAGCATGGTTGGCAAGCATTGAAATCAAAGAGTCCCAAAATAAGAAATCTAGAAATTTCTTTATTTAAAATTCTGCCATTTAATTTTTATAATCCTCTTGGAATCTTCTTTTCCTTCTTCTTGTAATTGCTCCTTCATGTGAATGCAATAGGTTGGTAGTTGAATTCATATCAGTATACAATCCATTTGGTTGGGTTCTAGACTTAGCCTCTTTGCATTTAAAACATTGACTACAAACCTTATGAACATCATGTTTCATCTTAGGCCAAAAAAAATGTTCATGCAACATATCATAAGTTTTATGAATCCCAAAATGTCTCATTAAGCCACCACCATTGTAACGGCCCGGAAGTTTCATCCTGGCCATCCCGGGTTGCCCAGGAGCATTTTGGTAATTTGGTCGGGCCGACAGGGCCGGTTATGTCTTTTCTAATTGCCGGAAAAATTATGAGATGATTTGAATGGGATCGGGAAGCTTTGTGAAGATATTTGGGCTTGGTAAAATGCAAAAAGAAATAGGGAATTAAATAGCGCGTCGAGCGGGATTCGAGCCAAGGCCACTTGGGAAGCTAGACGAATGTCTTTGCCACTTGAGCCACCGGGCGTGTTTGTTAATCTGAGCGCGCCATCTTTTATTTATGTGTGTTTGTCCCTGCCTTTGGTTTAAAAGCCAGCCCGCCCGAAGCCTTCTCCTTCATTTCTCCTCTTCTTCTTCTTCGCTATTGTTCCTCCGACCGACAGCGATTTTCTTCGCGATTTCTCTTCCGTCGCCGACCAGCAGTTCGTCAAATTCTTTCTCTCAATCCGAAGCCAATCCGCGTGCAGCTGGTAAGTCCTTCTTCTTCTTCTTCCCCATCAAATTCGATTCCCCTGTTTTTTATTTCCATTTTCCGGCCGAGTCGAGGTGAATCGCTGGGTGGTTTTTGTGCAGCTGGAGTAGAGGAGTTCGACCAACAACAAATTGCTCGTCGAATCTTCTCCAATCGCCCGAATTCGCGTTCTTCCTCCATCGCTCGAGTTCGCCAATTCGCTCGTCGTGTCTGCCCCTGTTCGCGCGCGAAGAGCCGGCCCCGCTGCGTGTCGCGGCGCTTGTCTCATTGACCCACCGCCGTGTCACGCGTGCGTGCATCTCGCCAGATCGCGTCTGCGCGCGCGCGCGCAAGCGCCACAGAGCCGCATCGCTAACGCTCTGCTCGTCCTCGCGCAGCCGCGCCCAGCCCTGTGCGCCAACGCGCCCATTCCTGCGCCCCAGCGCGCCCAGCTAGCCCTATTGCTGCCCCGCTCGTGCAATCGACTCGTTCGTGTGTCCGTCGCGCCTCGTGAGTTGCTTTCGAGCTGAGCCCTGTTTATTTTATTATATTTAGGCCTATTGTGTGATTTTTTGTTGTGATTGATAGGTTCTCGATAGCTAGTTCGGGTTCGTTCACAACTTAGGTTTTCGTGCCGAATCGTCCCCGGCCAAGGTAAGGATTTCTTACCGGGGTTGTGTGGGCCCTACGATATTATATGTGATTGCTGATTGTGTGCTTGTTTGTGTTTATTGACATATTTAGTAATAGGTGCTCGTTTTCGAATTCCGGTTAGCATGATTTTCCGATTAATTCTCATGTTAATCCATGCTAGGTTGTTCCTTCTCGCATGCTCAGATATCTGTTCCTTGCTTCGTAGTATCATGCTAGGCTCGTTGTATTCTTATTGAGCACGTATTGGATTTTATTAAATTGTTTGCTTGATTGCTAGGCGAGTTAGAGTTGCGGTAGATAGCATCATCCGGGCCCGATGCATAAAGTACCTTGCATCCATGGCGGGGACGTCGAGACGTTCTCCGATCCCCGACCCCGTGAGGGATTAGCTAACCCTACCGCAGAGGCCCTACAATCTGGGTGAGGGTGGCAGATCGTTAAATGCCCCAACGGTCGGGATGATGACTTGGCAATGCTCGCGTCCCGGCGATCGGCACGTCCTCGGCGTGTTCGGCCGTAGCCCTTGATTGCCACCTGTTAAGGTAAGGACGGCTTCCTGGTGTAAGCCTACCGCGACCCGTTCCTTAGCCTCAGGTGCGGTGGTTCAGGCTGACATAGTTTACGTGTCCGGTCTCACACCCCTATGTCAGTGACACCGATCCAGAGATTTAGTTAGGCGTGGTGACTGGACATGGGCAGCTTGCCACTAGACCCGGCACCCCCATAGTCTGCAGTAGCACGCGGTGCATGCTTACGCTCATTACAGCGCCGACTAGAGAGCTCCTCGGGATTGTGAGCCAGTGTACCTTTCCGATCGATGAGAGAGACAGCGCCGAGGCGGGACTTGTTTCTCGTATAGGGAGACTTGTGTGGTGATATCATTCCGGACTAAGACCCTAAGTTGGCATCCGAGGCCCAAGTGTGGGCTAAGCTATGTGCTCTATTCTGTGTTTATACTCATAGCTTGCATACGCTCATCGAGATGACCATGTATATCGTATTGTACCCTGGTTGGGGATTCTTCTCGAGTAATTCGTTACTCACCCTTATTATTGTGGTTTTCCACAGGTAACCGAGTTGCGAGACAGGATGGCTGAAGGAGGAGCTGTGATCATGGGGCCCAGTCATCAAACTCTGATTTTGTGTTATGACTCTTTATGTTTTATTTTCCCCTGAATGCATATAGCCGGGCACGGAGCCCTAGGATGTTTTCTAAATATTTTGTGGATTCCAGCATTATTGTATCTAGACATGTTTTGAATGATTTTAAGAAATCTCTGATCGGAGTATACTTTGGAAATGTATTTATCTTGGAACAGGTGCTTGGAGACAGGGACAGGTTCTAGGGAAATTGTCTAGTTTTTAAAGGGATTGTTTTGAATGTTTTGTTTTAATTGGAATCCGAAGTCATGTTTGTATAATGTCATTTACTTTGAATGCATGCATTGGGGTAAGGGCCCATTTAGAGCCCCATTCGGGTCGAATCCTTACAACCATGGGCCTCTTTCACAAGTAAATCTCTTATAGAACAATTAGGAACACAAAGTTTATTTTTCTTAAACAAATATTCATGAAAGACATAATAATCATCCAAAACTTTTCCAACTCGACAAGATGCAAAAATTGGTCCAAAATCTTTGTCAGATTTATATAGCTCTTTAATGTGCTCAAATCCAAGAACTTTTGCAGTAAGAGAAGTAAATAGATTGTACCTTCTTGACAATGCATCAACCACGATATTATCTTTACCTTTCTTATATTTGATCACATAGGGAAATGTTTCAATAAATTCTACCCACTTTGCATGCCGGCGGTTCAATTACTTTGACCCTTAAGATGCTTCAAGCTCTCACATGATCAGTGTGAATCACGAACTCTCTAGGCCATAAGTAGTGTTGCCATACCTGCAATGTACGAACTAAAGCAAACAATTCTTTATCATAGGTAGGATAGTTCAATGCTGCCCCATTTAGTTTTTCACTAAAGTACATCAAAGGCCTTCCATCTTGCATTAAAACAGCACCTATGCCCAAACCACTTGCATCACACTCAATTTCAAATGTCTTTTCAAAGTTAGGCAAGACAAGTAATGGTGCATTGGTTAATTTCTCCTTAAGTTCATTAAAGGCTTTATCTTGCATTTCCCCCCATTGGAACACAACATTTTTTTTTACAAAATCATTCAATGGTGCAGCTATGGTACTAAAGTCCTTTATAAACCGCCTATAAAAGCTAGCTAACCCATGAAAACTCCTTACCTCACTTGCATTTGTTGGTGTTGGCCAATCGCGAATTGCCTTAACTTTCTCAATGTCCACTTCTACTCCATTTTTACCAACTATAAAATTCAAGAAAGTTAACTTTTTCCATGCAAAAACAACACTTATTCAAATTAGCATAAAGTTCCTCATTTCTAAGTGTAGTTAGAACAGACCTAACATGTTCGACATGTTCAAGCAAAGTCTTTGAATAAATTAGAATATCATCAAAATACACAACAACATACTTTCCTAAATATTCTCTCAAAACATAGTTCATTAAACGCATAAATGTGCTAGGAGCATTAGTTAGTCCAAAAGGCATAACAAGCCATTCATACAACCCAAACTTAGTTTTGAAAGTTGTTTTCGATTCATCACCTACATGCATTCTAATTTGATGATATCCAGATTTTAAATCAATCTTTGTAAATAAGCACGAACCATGCAATTCATCAAACATATCATCTAGTCTAGGAATAGGATGTCGATACTTTACAGTGATTTTGTTGATGGCTCTACAATCCACACACATGCGCCAAGTTCCATCTTTCTTTGGCACCAATATGACAGGTACTGAGCATGGACTCAAACTCTCTCGTACACATAGCCTTTATCAATGAGCTCCTCCACTTGTCTTTGAATTTCCTTGATCTCGGTTGGATTGGCTCTATAAGCTGGCCTATTGGGAATGATGTACTGAATGAAGTCTATTTTGTGTTCAATTCTCGAATGGAAGGTAGTCCTTTAGGTACTTCATCTTGGAACACATCCTCAAATTCTGTAAAAGAGATTGAAACACACTAGGCAAAGAAAGAGTATTATCGTTAGAAGCCAAATATCCTTCCTTGTACATAAGCACAAAGATTGGTTTTTGGGAAAACATTGCCCTTCTCACCTCTCCCACTCTAGCAAAACAACTCACTTTTTTGACTTTTTTTCATTTTCATCACTTTTTTCACTCTCCCTACCACTTTCTTTCTCTCTTTTATTTTTCGCTATTTTCTCACTCACTTCTTTTTTTCTTTTAATTCTTTTCTTCATACCCTCTCTTTTTTCCTCCAACTTCAGTTGATCAATATATACATCATTAGAACTTAAAGGTACAAGAGTTGTTTTTCTTCCATCTTTTGTGAAAGAATACCTATTCAAATAACCATCATACATGACCTTCCTATCAAATTGCCAAGGTCTACCAAGCAATATATCTCCAGCGAGCATAGGTAACACATCACAAAGAATCTCATCTTGATATTTTCCTAAAGAAAAAGTAATTAAAGCTTGAGAAACTACCTTCATTGCCCCACTATCATTGAGCCATTGGAGCTTGTATGGTTTAGGATGGTGTTGAATTGGAATTTGCAACCTCTTGATAAAAATGTACTTACGACGTTGGTGCAACTTCCACTATCAGTAACAAGACTACAAGGAGTCCCATTAACGAGACATCGTGTATGGAATAAGTTGTCTCTTTGGTCATCAACATCATTCTCCTTAATTTGAGTGGTAAGGAGTCTTCTTGTTACAAGGGCCAAATGACTCCCATCTTCCAATTCCTCCTCATTCTCATTTTTCTTTTCATCAATTAACTCATCTTCGTCATTTGTCCTCTCCATCGGTGACAACTTGTCCATTTTTAATGATCATGACTCTCTTGTTAGGACAATCACGACTAATATGTCCACTCCCTTGACATTTCCAACATTTGATATCTCTATTTCTCTCTCGAACCTCCTTATATCCTTCCATTTTATCCTTGCCTTTAGAACTTTCGGCATTGTCCTTTTTGTCAAACTCATACTTGCCTTTAGGCTTCAAATCAACCTTAAAATTATTTGCATTCTTTTTCCAATTATTGGCAGAAAAAGTAGTAGACTTAGAAGAAGAGTACCTCTTGGAATTCTCCTTCTCCCATGCTAATTGTCCTTCAATTTTGACAGCAAGGTGTAACAATTCCTTCATATCAAAGTAAGGTTGTCTATCAACTTGATGAGCCAATTGTCGGTTCAACCCGCCAAGGAACCTAGCCATTGTATCCTCCTCATCTTCGTTAATGCATGCTCTGTTCATAAGGACCTCCATTTCCTTGTAATAATCCTCTACACTTTTGGATCCCTATTGCAAAGTATAGAGCTTTTGCTTGAGTTCTCGAGAATAATGTTTAGGAATGTACCTTTTTCTCATTAGTGTCTTCAACTCCTCCCATGTTTCAATTGGTTCTTCAAAATTTCTCCTCCATTCGGATTTCAAAGAAGCCCACCAAATATTGGCATAATCACAAAATTCAGCAACGGCAAGTTTCAACTTCCTTTCTTCACTAAAGTTGTTGCAATCGAAAACATGCTCAATTTTGCTCTCATATTGCAAATACTCCTCCGGATCAGATTTCCCATGGAAAGTAGGAATTTTAAGCTTTACTCCCCCTACTCATCTTTCATATTGGTTCTCCCTTTCGACCCTTCTAGGTGCTATAATTTCCCTACCCCCTCTTCTTCCTCCTCGTCCCCCTCGACCTAAAACTCTCCCTCCCCATGGATTGTATCCCGCTAAGAGGTTAACATCTGATTAAAGTTCCATTTGCTTCCTCCTCGTTCCATTTGCATCTCATTAAATCTCAAATGATCGATCAAAGTTAGGCAGAGCATGACAAGGTGCATTGGTCGGTTTTTCTTTTAGTCCATCGAATGCGTTCTCTGGCTTCTGATTCCATTAGAATTTGACAATCTTTTAAACCAGTTCATTCTACCTCGAGGCTATGCTAATGAAATCCTCGGTAAACCTCGTACAAAAACTAGCTAAACCATGAAGGATCATACCTCGGTTGAATTTGTGGGTGTTGTCCTCACTCAGAATGCCTCTTTGGGAGCTTTATTTGGCTCTCGAGGCGCTATAAGCTTTCGTGATCCTTGTGGGTGACAAACTCCTTAGGCCACAATTAAGGTCACGAAACTTGCAAAAGCCCTCACTAGTGGTGCATGTAGTTCTTATTCAAATGGCGCGTATTTAGGATGTGCTCCATTTAGCTTTTCACGGAGATATATGATTGGCCTGTTTGCTAGCATCAAAGCAGCTCTTATACCTATTCCATTTGCATCACATTCAGTCTCAAAAGATCAATAAGAGTTAGAAAGAGTAAGACATGGTGCATTGGTCAACTTTTCTTTTAATTCATTGGATGCTTTCTCTTGAATTTGCTTTCCTGAACATATATAACGAACTTATTAAGATGGGGAGGTTGTGCTCGAGAAAGTCCTGATAAACCTCCTGCAGAAACCAGCTAAAGCATTTAAGGATCTTACCTCCGTAGCATCTGTGGCTGTTGCCGCCTTAGCACATGTCTCTTTTATAGCTTTGTTTTGCTCTAGAGATGCCTAAAAAACTATCATGATCGATCTGTGTGGATGCCGAACTCCTTTGCCACAATTAAGGTTTCCAAACATCCAAAGCCCTTACAATTGCAATGCATGTAGTTCTTTCTCAATTGTCGTGTATTTAAGCTGTGTTTCCATTCAGTGTTTCACTAAAAGACACGATTGGCCTTTTTTTTTCCTAGTATCGAAACAGCTCTTATACCCAATCACTTTCCAATAATTCGATCTCAAAAGATCGATCGAAGACAGGTGTAGCAAGGCGGTGCACTGCTTAATTGTTCTTCAAATACATTGAATGCCTTCTTTTGCTTTCATTTTCATTCAAATTTCACGGTTCTTTTAACACGTTCCTTCGATGGTTAGGCGACGCCACTGAAATCCTTAATAAACCTCCGGTAGAAACTGCTGCACCACGTAAGATCTTGCCTCGGTTGCATCTGCGGGTGTTGGCCACTTAGCATGTCTCGTGTTGAGCTTTGTTTGGCTCCTGAGATTCTTCAAGCTTCCATGATCTGTGTGGATGACAAACTCTTTTTGCCACAAGTAAGGTGTCCAAACTTGCAAAGCCCCCACACAAGTGCATGTGGTTCTTTCTCATATGGCACGTATTTGAGTAGCTCCCTGTTTCGCTTTTTTCTAATAAACAGGACTGCCCTTGTGTTGTGGCTTTGAAATAGCTCTTATGCCCGTTCCATTTGCATCTCATTAAATCTCAAATGATCGATCAAAGTTAGGCAGAGCATGACAAGGTGCATTGGTCGGTTTTTCTTTTAGTCTATTGAATGCGTTCATTCTACCTCGAGGCTATGCTAATGAAATCCTCGGTAAACCTATTACAGAAACTAGCTAAACCATGAATGATATCAGGATCATGGAGTTCCACAAGTTTCACTTGGACCTATTACACGATCCAAAGCAAAGAAGATTCAACAAGCATTCATTCTTCACCTTCGACAGTGGATAGCCTCAATTCAAAATCCATTTCATGTGCTAGAGATCATTTGAAGGGAAGAGGAACCATTTGATGCTTTGGAAGTCAATGTATGCAAGATTGAAGTTGTCCATGGAATTAATGACATCTGACTTGATTTAAATGTCTTAATCATTGCACAAGGAGAAATACAAATGTTAGAGTTGGCAACATAAACATCAATTTTCAGATTTTAGGAGCTTTTATGCAATTCTATGTTTAAAATCTTGTTTTTAATGTTTTAGGTTATATTTTGCAACAATGGCATTATGGTAATTATTTTGGTTTCTTAAATTTAGGTTTTAACTTTCATAGGCTATAAATAGCCATGAAGTAAGTTGCAAAACTCAGATTTTGAATGAATGAAAATTAGCTCTCTACAATAGATCATTTTCTTAGAATTTTCGGGCATGTTCTTTTTCTCTTTTCTAAGTTTCCCTTGCAATCTTGTGATAGAATGCATTTGAGCCATTCAATCCAACCTTGATCAAGCTTGATTGTGGAGTAACTCAATCTAGAACAAGATCTTCCATATCTTGCGTCTAGATCATTGATCTTAAGAGGTAATCAAATTCTAGTGATAAGCGCCAAACGTTGCTTGAATTTTACAAAGCTAGAGGTCCTTCTAGGATCCTTGCAAAAACTCACAATGAAGGCTAACTTAGATCGCACTTAAAATCTAAAATAGTCACTCTTAGATCCCAAGACAACTCACTCCAGAATTAGCTTGATCAAGAATAATCCAATGAATTGATTTAACTTCAAACCTAAAGCAAGATTTGAAAGAAATGAAACACCAAATGGGGTTCAAGAAAACACAAGTTTTTTTCAATCATAAAATTTGTCCAAAATGATGAATTACAAGCCATTTTAAAGGCCAAAAATTCGTGCATGCCTTGAAATACAAAAGAACTCTAAAAGCTATTAAATGCATTTTGTAGAAAATAAGGCCTAGGAAACCAAAACGCAATTGCATGGCTTAAATGCTAGACAAAATGGTAGATAAGCTTTAAAAAGACTCAACCAACTCTTCTAGAAGGTCTCTTGCAATTATGAGCATGGTTGGCAAGCATTGAAATCAAAAAGTCCCTAGATAACAAATCTAGAAATTTCGTTATTTAAAATTATGCCATGTAATTGTTATAATCCTCTTGGAATCTTCTTTTCCCTCTTCTTGTAATTGCTCCTTCATGTGAATGCAATAAGTTGGTAGTTGAATTCATATCATCCCCCCTTTCTTTAGAAGGATTTGTCCTCAAATCAAAATCTTTATGTCTTCTTTTGAACACTTTATGCTTGCTGCCATGGATGAACTTAGAAGAAATTAAATTTGGAGTATTTCATCATAATAAACAAGTTGCCATTGTGTTTGTGGGCATTCTTTACTTTAGAAGGAATCTTCGCTTCGAGATGTTGTATAAGATCTTTTTCTTCCTGTAAGAACTCAAAAGAAACACTAGACAAACATGGTTTGAGCTCGCCCATTAAATAACAAGTTCCTTTATATAAAAGTGTAAAAATATTTTTCTTTGAAAGCAAAATAGATTTAACCTCATTGACTCTTTCACACGAGCTCACAATTTTGGCTTTTCTCTCTTTTTTTTTTGTATAGGCCATAAACTAATCTCATGCTTATCTCTCACACTCATTTTCTCACAAGATTCTTTTTCCATAAATTCATTTGCTTTTGTTTTAGCCTTTTGTGCCTTTTTCCCAGACCCACGCACATCAATATGTACATCATTAAGTATAGGTTTTACAATAGTCGAAGGGATAGAAGAAAATAAGTCTTTACAATCTAATCCCCTACTAACCTCATTGGCATGTGTTGCAACTAAACCATAAAGCATTTCATTTTCAATTTTTCCACTTTCTACTTCAACCATAGGCTGAACTTCATCACATAAATTATCATTTTCCAAAGACAATTGAGTATTTGAAATTGGTTTAGGATTAGTGTACCTTGAAGACATCATTTTGCGATGTGCTCTTCGTTCTTCCATATCTTCTCTCATCATTTCCAACATATCTTTAAGAGCTTCAAGAACGGTACTGAAACCCGGTACATGTGTTGAATTGTGTTCATTATGTGACATGTTAAAAAGATAGTTTACCTCTAGAGCCCAAGGAATGTCGACCAAATGCTCTGATACCAAATGATAAGCGCCAAACGTTGCTTTAATTTTACAAAGCTAGAGGTCATTCTAGGATCCTTGCAAAAACTCACAATGAAGACTAACTTAGATAACACTTAAAATCTAAAATAGTCACTCTTAGATCCTAAGACAACTCACTCCAGAATTAGCTTGATCAAGACTAATCCAATGAATTGATTTAACTTCAAACCTAAAGCAAGATTTGAAAGAAATGAAACACCAAATGGGGTTCAAGAAAACACAAGTTTTTTTCAATCATAAAATCTGTCCAAAATGATGAATTACAAGCCATTTTAAAGGCCAAAAATTCGTGCATGCCTTGAAATACAAAAAGACTCTAAAAGCTATTAAATGCATTTTGTAGAAAATAAGGCCTAGGAAACCAAAACGCAATTGCATGGCTTAAATACTAGACAAAATAGTAGATAAGCTTTAAAAAGACTAAACCAACTCTTCTAGAAGGTCCCTTGCAATTATGAGCATGGTTGGCAAGCATTGAAATAAAAAAGTCCCAAGATAAGAAATCTAGAAATTTCTTTATTTAAAATTCCGCCATGTAATTGTTATAATCCTCTTGGAATCTTCTTTTCCTTCTTCTTGTAATTGCTCCTTCATGTGCATGCAATAAGTTGGTAGTTGAATTCAAATCATCTAGCCTTTTCTCTTGGTTGTTCCCAAATCTATAAGGAGGTGTTAATCTCTTAATTCAAGGGTTCTTGCTTCATCATAAGCTTGGATCTTTGGGCTGAGAATTAGGGTTGTCTTATCATTTGGTATCAGAGCATAGGTTGCATCTTTGTGGCCGGCTCTAGATTTGATTTTATCTTTAACTTTCAGCAATTCGTTCATCTTCTTGTTCAGATCTTGTTTCTCTATTTTTTCATCATTGTTGGATCTATAAAAAAAAAAAAGTTCATGGTTCGATCTTGAATTATTCTTGTCCAATTTGCAACTGCTGCATTGAGTGCTTATATTTTCGATTGTAATACCTTGATAATGATCGAATTTAACAAACTGTTCTTCTGTAAAAATTTAGATCAGTGTGTTATCCTTTAATCCTTAAGAACACGACTTATTCAAATTAGTATCGTAAAGCATTCGTTTGTGGGTTTCTTTTTCAGTGTGTAATTTACCCGAAAAAAAAATTGCAAGATATTTATCTTCTTTTCCATCAAATTCCTTGTGTCCTACTCTAGATTTGATTTGATTTTATCCTTGTGGCCAACCCTATATTTGAATTGATTTTATCTTTTATTTTATCCTTGTGCCTACTGTTGTTTCTAGTTATAACACCTTGCTAACGACTGAATTTGTCAAATTGTCCATGTACAAAAATTTAGAACGGTGTGTTATCTATATTCTTCAAGAAGGCTATTTACTCAAATTAGTAATTTCACACGTTCATTTATTTGTTTCCTTTTGAGTGTTCAATAAATCCGAAAAAAGAAAAAAAGAATCTGAACATTTATCTTTCTTTCTATTTCTTTTTGTTCTTGATTTTGTTATTTCATAATTTTTTTTGTCTTGGCTGATTTGTAAGGCTCACTATTACAAGATTTGCTTTATCCAAATTAGCCTACCTTTATCAAAATTTAGCCACTTTCCCAAATAGCCTACCTTTGTGTGTGATAAACACGAGCGTTCCGAGTGTAAAATTCAGTGAGTTGAGTGTGTGAGGTCCTTCATATATATTTTATTATTTTACAACCATGAATCAAGATGGGAGAGATGGAGAGGAGATTAGTGAAGCTAGGTGGAGAGAAGCTCAATGTGGGGTCATTAATCATTTAACTCAAGTGGTTAATGCCTTAAGCCATAGGTTGGAGCGAATGGAAGTAGCTTTAGGAAATCCTCAAGGGAGGGAGGATAACTTTAATTATGAAGGAGTTGAAAATGAAGATGGAGAAGATAATGTTAACCTCTTAGCGGGATACAATCCACGGGGAGGGAGAGTTTTAGGTCGATGGGGACGAGGAGGAAGAAGAAGGGGTAGGGAAATTATAGCACCTAGAAGGATCGAAAGGGAGAACCAATATGAAAGAGAAGTAGTGTAAAGACCCGACCCGAATGGGGTCCTAAACTAGGCCTTTACCTCAATACATGCTTTTAAAATTTAACAACACGATGCAGGATTGTATTCTAGATTCTGAATTAAAACCAAAAACATACAACATCTGTTTTAAAAGACAAACATTTAATTCTTGAAACCTGTCTCTGTTTCCAAGCACCTATTCCAAGCCAAATACATTTCCAAAATATACTCCGATCAGAGATTTATTCAAACATTCAAAACTTCAAACGATTTACAGCAGTGTCAGAATCCAGAAACAATCAGAAAACATCCTAAGGGCTCCGTGCCCGACTACATGCGTTCAGAGGACAATAAAATATACAACATTAAAGACTCAGAGTTTAATCAGATGGTTTCCATGATCACAGCTCCTCCTTCAGCCATAACGAATTACTCAGTAAGAATCCCCAACCGGGGTACAATACGATATAAATGGTCATCTAGCAGAAAGGTATGCAAGCTATGAATATAAACACAGAAGAGAGCACATAGCTTAAATCCACACATAAACCTCGGATGCCATCTCAGGGTCTTACTCCGGAAAATCTACCACACGATACGATCCTATACGAGAAATTAGTCTCGGCCTCAGCCTGTCTTGTAACGGCCCGGAAATTTCATCCTGGTCTTCCCGGGAGGCCCAGGGGCATTTTGGTAATTTTGGGTCGGGCCGGTTATGAAATTGTTAATTGCCGGAAAAATTATGAGTCGATTTGAATAGGATCGGGAATTTTGGTGAAGACATTTGGGCTTGGGAAAAAGTAAAAATAAATAGGGAATTAAATAGCGCATCGAGTGAGATTCGAGCAAAGGACGTGCCGCATGCTAGGCGGAGGGCGCTACCAGACGAGCCACTGGGCGCGTTTGTTATCTTCATCGCACGATCTAATACATATGCCTGTTTGATGCGCGTTTTGGTTTAAAAGGCCAGCTCGCCCGAGCTTCTCCTTCTTCTTCCCCATTTCCTTCGCGATTTTCTTCTCCAACCGACTGCGTTCCTTCGCGATTTTCTCCCTCGCCGACCAGCCAATTCCGAGCTCCTTCTCTCCAATTCGAAGCCCATTCTCCCTCCGAGCAGCTGGTAAGTTCTTCCTCTTCTTCCTTTCCTTCGAAAAATCCAATTTCTTTCCCCCTGGTTCCGATTTCGTTCTGCCGGCCGTGGGAGTGAGGAGATTCGTGTGGTTTTTGTGCAGCTAGTGTAGGGGAAGTGGTCCAGCTTCAAATCGCGCGTCGAATCTTCTCCAATCGCCCGAAATCGAGCTCGTTTTCTCCGATCCTCTGTTCGCCTGTTCGCCTGTTCGCCGAGCTCGCGCGGCGCAGGCAGCCGATCGCCGCCGAGCTCGCGCGCGCTGCCGCGCGCGCGCCTCGCCTGATGTCACGCGCGCTGCGTCCCAGTGTCTTGCGCCGCGCCGCCGCGCCACGCCACGCCCCTACATCGCCCAGCATCCGTCCGCGCCCAGCACGCCCATTTCTGCGCCCCAGCGCGCCCAGCCAGCCCCGTTGCTGCCCCGTTCGTGCAATCGCTCGCTCGTTAAAGGCGTTAAATCGCGCCGTGAGAGTTGCTCAGCCGAGCCTCGTTTATTTTATTATATTTAGGCCTATTGTGTGATTTTTGTTGTGATTGATAGGTTCTCGGTAGCTAGTTCGGGTTAGATTCGTTCACGCTTAGGTTTTTGTGTCAAATCGTCCCCGACCAAGGTAAGGATTTCTTACCGGAGTTGTGTGGACCCTGCGATATTATATGTGATTGCTGACTGATTGCTTGTTTGTGTTTATTGACATGTATAGCTAGGTACTCAATTCTGAATTCCCGATTAGCATGTTTTTCCTGACTAATTCTCATGTTAATCCATGCTAGGTTGTTTCTTTCTAGCATGCTCGTATCTGTTCCTTGCTTCGTAGTATCATGCTAGGCTCGTTGTATTCTTATTGAGCACGTATTAAATTTTATGGAATTGTTTGTCGCTTGCTAGGCAGGAGTTAGAATTGCAGGTAGATAGCATCATCCGGGCCTGATGCATAAAGTACCTTGCATCCATGGCAGGGACGTCGAGCAAGTCATTCCGTCCCTAGACCCCGTGAGGGATTAGCTAACCCAAGCGATAGTCCCTGCAATCTTGGGTGAGGGTGGCAGACGGTTAAATGCCCCAACGGTCGGGATGATGACTTGGCATTGCCTCGTCCCCGGCAGCCGGCATGTCCTCAGCATGTTTGGTAGTAGCCCCTGATTGCCACCTGTTAAGGCAAGGATGACTTCCTGGTGTAAGCCTACCACGACCGTTCCTTTGCCCCAGGTGCGGTGGTTCAGGCTGACATAGTTTACGTGTCCAAGTCTCACACCCCTATGTCAGTGACACCGATCCAAAGATTTAGTTAGGCGTGGTGACTGGACATGGGCAGCTTGCCTCTAGACCCGGCACCCCCCATGGTCTGCAGTAGCACGCGGTGCATGCTTACGCTCATTACAGCGCCGACCGGAGAGCTCCTCGGGATCTTGAGCGATGTACCTTTTCGCCGACAAGAGATGAAGCCGAGGCCGGGACTTGTTTCTCGTATAGGCGACTTGTGTATTGGGCGTGTGGTGATATTATTCCGGACTAAGACCTTAAATTGGCATCCGAGGCCCAAGTGTGGGCTAAGCTATGTGCTCTATTCTGTGTTTATATTCATAGCTTGCATACGTTCATCGAGATGACCATGTATATCGTATTGTACCCCGGTTGGGGATTCTTACTAAGTAATTCGTTACTCACCCTTATTATTGTGGTTTTTCCACAGGTAACCAAGTTGCGAGACAGGATGGCTGAAGGAGGAGTTGTGATCATGGGGCTCAGTCATCAAACTCTGATTTTGTGTTATGACTCTTGATGTTTTTATTTTCCCCCTGAATGCATGTAGCAGGCACTGAGCCCTAGGATGTTTTCTCGAATATTTTGTGGATTCCAAAGATTATTGAATTTAGACATGTTTTGAATGATTTTAAGAAATCTCTGATCGGAGTATACTTTGGAAATGTATTTATCTTGGAACAGGTGCTTGGAAACAGGGACAGGTTCCAGGGAAATTGTTTAGTTTTTAAAGAAGTTATTTTGAATGTTTTGTTTTAATTGGAATCTGAAATCATGTCTGTTTTAAATGTCCTTTACTTTGAATGCATGCATTGGGGTAAGGGCCCATTTAGTGCCCTATTCGGGTCGGTCCCTTACATGTCTACTGTCGATACGAAAGGTGCACTGAACTCAAGATCTCGAGGAGCTCTCTGATCGGCGCTGTAATGAGCGTGTGCGCGCACCGCATGCTGCTGCAAACCAGGGGGTGCCGCGTCTAGTGGCAAGTCGCCTCCTAGTCCAAAGACTCATGCCTAACTAATCTCGGATCGGTGTCACTGACATAGGGGTGTGAGACCTGGACACGAGAACTATGTCAGCATGTACCACCGCACCTGAGGCTAAGGAACCGGTCGTGGTAGGCTTACACCAGGAAACGGTCCTTGCCCTATCAGGTGATGATGCACGGCAAGGAGCTTGGGGAGAGGAAGCTTGGGCGGCTAAGGTGGATTTGGAGAAGAAAGCATAAACAAACCTAATTTCCCTTCATTTCGTCAAATGCACCAAAACCCCAAAGACCCAAAGCTAAACAAGACATGCCGCGGAAAGAGCAACAAGAGCACCCAATGGCTCAACTGGCACACATCCCAACAAATTTCCCGGAGACTTGGGTTCGAACCCCAATTGTTATAGTTTTATTTCTCAATTTTACTTTTGCATCTCACCATGCCCAAACACAACCACAAAGCATCAAAATCCTACATAAGACCATCCAATAATTTTGATAGCTGAAAAAGACATAAACGGCCCTGACGGCCCGACCAAATTACCAAAATACCCCTAGGGCATACCTAGAAGATCGGGATGAAAACCTGGGCCATTACAAGTAGGGGGAGTAAAGCTTAAAATTCCTACTTTCTATGGGAAATCTGATCCGGAGGAGTATTTGCAATATGAGAGCAAAATTGAGCATATTTTCGATTGCAACAACTTTAGTGAAGAAAGGAAGTTGAAACTTGCCGTTGCTGAATTTTGTGCTTATGCCAATATTTGGTGGGCTTCTTTGAAATCCGAATGGAGGAGAAATTTTGAAGAACCAATTGAAATATGGGAGGAGTTGAAGACACTATGAGAAAAAGGTACATTCCTAAACATTATTCTCGAGAACTCAAGCAAAAGCTCTATACTTTGCAATAGGGATCCAAAAGTGTAGAGGATTATTACAAGGAAATGGAGGTCCTTATGAATAGAGCATGCATTAACGAAGATGAGGAGGATACAATGGCTAGGTTCCTTGGCGGGTTGAACAGACAATTGGCTCATCAAGTTGATAGACAACCTTACTTTGATATGAAGGAATTGTTACACCTTGCTGTCAAAATTGAAGGACAATTAGCATGGGAGAAAGAGAATTCCAAGAGGTACTCTTCTTCTAAGTCTACTACTTTTTCTGCCAATACTTGGAAAAAGAATGCAAATAATGTTAAGGTTGATTTGAAGCCAAAAGGCAAGTATGAGTTTGACAAAAAGGACAAAGCCGAAAGTTCTAAAGGCAAGGAGAAAATGGAAGGATGTAGGGAGGTTCGAGAGAGAAATAGAGATATCAAATGTTGGAAATGTCAAGGGAGTGGACATATTAGTCGTGATTGTCCTAACAAGAGAGTCATGATCATTAAAAATGGAGAAGTTGTCACTGATGGAGAGGACAGCGACGAAGACGAGTTAATTGATGAAGAAGAAAATGAGAATGAGGAGGAATTGGAAGATGGGTGTAAAGACCCGACCCAAAAAGGGCTCTAAATAGGCCTTTACCCCAATGCATGCATTCAAAGTAAAGGACAATATGCAAATAAATTTTTGGATTCCCAATTAAAACAAAACAATCAAGGTTCAATCAGAAATCAATACAGTTTGTTGAAACCTGTCCCTGTCTCCAAGCACCTGTTTCAAGGCAAATACATTTCCAAAACGTACACTCTGATCAGAGATTTATTAAAACATTTGAAACATCCTCAAATTCAATAAAGCGGGAATCCACAAAAACATTCAGAAAACATCCTAGGGCTCCGTGCCCGGCTACATGCATTCAGGGGAAAATAAAAAGACAAGAGTCATAGAAATAAAAAGTCGAGAGACAAAGAGTTCCCATGATCACAGCTCCTCCTTCAGCCATCCTGTCTCGCCCCTTGGTTACCTGTGGAAAACCACAAAATAAGGGTGAGTAACGAATTACTCAATAAGAATCCCCAACCGGGGTACAATACGATGCACATGGTCATCTAGGTGAGTGTATGCAAGCTATGAATATAAACACAGAATAGAGCACATAGCTTAAGTCCACACTTGGACCTCGGATGCCAACTCAGGGTCTTAGTCCGGAAATAAATCACCACACAATACGCCCTATACGAGAAACAAGTCTCGGCCTCACCGTCTCATCGTCGACACGAAAGGTGCACTCGCTCACAATCCCGAGGAGCTCTCCAAATCGGCGCCAGTAATGAGCGTATGCGCGCGCACCGCATGCTACCGCAACTCGGGGTTGCAGGGTCTAGTGGCAAGTCGCCTGTGTCCACCACCATGCCTAACTAAATCTCCGGATCGGTGTCACCGACATAGGGGTGTGAGACTCGACACGTGAACTATGTCGGCTGAACCACCGCACTGAGGCTAAGGAATCGGTCGTGGTAGGCTTACACCAGAAGCCGCCCTTGCCCTAACAGTGGCAATCGGGGCTCTCGCCGAACACGCCGAGGACGTGACGGCCGCCGGGACGAGGCAATGCCAAGTCATCATCCCGACCGTTGGGGCATCGCGCAGACTACCAACCTCACCCAAGATTGCGGGGCCTACCGGTCGGGTTAGCTAAACCCCCTCACGGGTCCAGGGACTGAGTATTACCTCGTGCACGCCCCCGCCATGGATGCAAGATACTTTATGCATCAGGCCCGGATGATGCTACCTACCTACACTCTAACCTATCATAACAATAACATACAATCCAATACAATCCAAAACGTGCTCAACAGATACAACGAACCTAGCATGGTACTATGAAGCAAGAATGAGATATGAGCACGCCGTAAGCGGAACAACCTAGCATGGACTAACATGAGAGAACAACATACGAAGTCATGCTAGTCAGAATTGAACAGAGCACCTAAACTATACATGCCGATAATCACAAACAAACACACAAACAACAATCACATAGAACATCGCAGGTCCACACAACTCCGGTAAGAAATCCTTACGCCGCCGGAGGTAACTACACACAAAATCCTAAGCCGCGATCGAACCCGAGCTAGCAAACGAGAACCTAACAAACATAATAATAATCACAATCCATATGCCTAAATATAATAAAATAAACAAGGCTCGGCTCGGGAGCAACTCACGCGGCTCGGGTGACACGCTGGACGCGGCGGCAGTAAAGACGGGCGGGCTGGCTGGGGCCGATGGGCGTAGGGTCGGGCGCTGGCGCTGACGGCGCAGATGGGGGTGGAGCTGGCGCGCGCGCATGGCGACGGCCTGGCCGGGCGCAGCGCACGGCGCGGACAAGCTGGGACGGCGACGGCGCGGCAGACGCAAGACGCTGGGCGCGGCGCGATGCGCGCTGATTGACGGCGACGGCGCGCGCGGCGCTGAGCGCGACGCGACGCGGGCGAGAGGCGCCGCTGGCCGCGATGACGTGCGCGCGGACATCGGGCGAACCACGGCTGGGCGCTTGGCGCCGCGCGGCACTGGCGCTCGGGCGCGCTCTTCGCCGGGCGCCGGGCCGCTTCTGTGCGATCCGGCCGGGCCGCTCGACTGGTGGGCTCATTGTGGTCGCTTGGCTGGCCGGAACGGCGCCGGGCCGCAAGGGAAGAAAATCACGGCAAGGGGCTTGGGAGAGAAGAGGGTTGGGCGGCCATGGAGATTTGGAGAAGAAAACACAAAACCCTATTTCCTTTCATTTAATCAAATGCACCAAACTCCAAGGATCCAAGGCTAACATAGATGTGATGTAGAAAGAGCAACAAGAGCTCTCCATGGCTCAACTGGCACACGCATCCCCACAGACTTTCCCGGAGACCCTGGTTCGAATCCTAACTGCAACACAATTTTCCTATATTTTTACTTTTGCATCTATCCATGCTCAAACCCATCCACAAAAGCCTCAAAAACTTACATAAATCCATCCAATAATTTTAGCAACTGGAAAAAGACATAAACGGCCCTGACGGCCTGACCAAATTACCAAAATGCCCCTAGGGCACACCTGGAAGACCGGGATGAAAACCTGGGCCGTTACAATGGGAGTCATTTGGCCCTTGTAACAAGAAGACTCCTTACCACTCAAATTAAGGGGAATGATGTTGATGACCAAAGAGACAACTTATTCCATACACGATGTCTCGTTAATGGGACTCCTTGTAGTCTTGTTATTGATAGTGGAAGTTGCACTAACGTTGTAAGTACATTTTTGATCAAGAGGTTGCAAATTTCAATTCAACACCATCATAAACCATACAAGCTCCAATGGCTCAATGATAGTGGGGAAATGAAGGTAGCTTCTCAAGCTTTAATTACTTTTTCTTTAGGAAAATATCAAGATGAGATTCTTTGTGATGTGTTACCTATGCTCGCTAGAGATATATTGCTTGGTAGACCTTGGCAATTTGATAGGAAGGTCATGTATGATGGTTATTTGAATAGGTATTCTTACACAAAAGATGGAAGAAAAATAACTCTTGTACCTTTAAGTTCTAATGATGTATATATTGATCAACTGAAGTTGGAGAAAAAAAAAAGAGAGAGTATGAAGAAAAAGAATTAAAAGAAAAAAAAATTGAGTGAGAAAATAGAGAAAAATAAAAGAGAGAAAAAAAGTGGAAGGGAGAGTGAAAAAAGTGATGAAATTGAAAAAAAGTCAAAAAAAGTGAGCTGTTTTGCTAGAGTGGGAGAGGTGAGAAGGGCAATGTTTTCCCAAAAACCAATCTTTGTGCTTATGTACAAGGAAGAGTATTTGGCTTCTAACGATAATACTCTTTCTTTGCCTAGTGTGTTTCTATCTCTTTTACAGGAATTTGAGGATGTGTTCCAAGATGAAGTACCTAAAGGACTACCTCCCATTCGAGGAATTGAACACAAAATAGACTTCATTCCAGGGGTTGTCATTCCCAATAGGCCAGCTTATAAAGACAATCCAACCGAGACCAAGGAAATTCAAAGACAAATGGAGGAGCTCATTGATAAAGGCTATGTACGAGAAAGTTTGAGTCCATGCTCAGTACCTGTCTTATTGGTGCCAAAGTGTAAGGGGCCGACCCGAATGGGGCACTAAATGGGCCCTTACCCCAATGCATGCATTCAAAGTAAAGGACATTAAACAGACATGATTTTGGATTCCAATTAAAACAAAACATTCAAAATAACCCCTTTAAAAACTAGGCAATTTCCTCGAACTCGTCCTGTTTCCAAGCACTGCTCCAAGATAAATACATTTCCAAAGTTTACTCGATCAGAGATTTACTAAAAATCATTCAAAAACTGCTCGGATACAAAATGCTTTGGAATCCACAAAACATTTACAAAACATCCTAGGGCTCCGTGCCCACTACATGCATTGGGGGAAACAAAACATAAAGAGTCATAATACAAAAATCAGAGTTGGAAGACTGGGCCCCATGATCACAGCTCCTCCTCCTTCACCATCCTGTCTCGCATTCGATTTATTTGTGGAAAAACCACAATAATAAGGGTGAGTAACGAATTACTCAGTAAGAATCCCCAACCGGGGTACAATACGATATACATGGTCATCTCGATGAATGTATGCAAGCTATGAGTATAAACACAGAATAGAGCACATAGTTTAGCCCACACTTGGGCCTCGGATGCCAATTTAGGGTCTTAGTTCGGAAATAATATCACCATACAAGTCGCCCTATACGAGAAACAAGTCCCGGCCTCACTGTCTCATCGTCGACGAAAGGTACATCGCTCACAATCCCGAGGAGCTCTCCGGTCGGGCGCAGTAATGAGCGTAAGCATGCACCGCGTGCTACACCGCACCATGGGGGTGCCGGTCCAGAGGCAAGTCGCCCATGTCCATCCACCACGCCTAACTAATTCTTTGGATCGGTGTCACTGACATAGGGGTGTGAGACCTGGACACGTAAACTATGTCAGCCTGAACCACCGCACATGAGGCTAAGGAAACGGGTCGTGGTAGGCTAACACCAGGAAGCCGCCCTTACCTTAACAGGTGGCAATCAGGGGCTACGGCCGAACACGCTGAGGACGTGCCGACTGCCGGGGACGAGGCAATGCCAAGTCATCATCCCGACGGTTGGGGCATTTAACAGTCTGCCACCCTCACCCAAGATTGCAGGGCCAGCCGTTAGGGTTAGCTATTCCCTAACGGGATCAGGGCGGAGCTCCATCTCATACGTCCCTGTCGTGGATGCAAGGTACTTTATGCACCCGGCCCAGATGATGCTATCTACCTGCCACTCTAACCTACCTTAGCAATCAGCAAACAATCCATAAAATCCAATACGTGCTCAATAAGAATACAACGAGCCTAGCATGATACTACGAAGCAAGGAACAGATACGAGCATGCCAGAAAGGAACAACCTAGCATGGATTAACATGAGAATAAATCAGGAAGATCATGCTAACCGGGAATTCAGAAACGAGCACCTATTACTAAATATGTCAATAAACACAAACAAGCAATCAATCAGCAATCACATATAATATCGCAGGGTCCACACAACTCCGGTAAGAAATCCTTACCTTGGTCGGGGACGATTTGACACGAAAACCTAAATGGCGAACGAACCTGAACTAGCTATCGAGAACCTATCAATCACAACAAAAATCACACAATAGGCCTAAATATAATAAAATAAACAAGGCTCAGCTCGGGAGCAACTCACGAGTCGCGACAAACGCACGAACGAGCCGATTGCAAGAACGGGGCAGCAACAGGGCTGGCTGGGCGCGCTATGGCGCAGAAATGGGTGCATGGGCACGCTGGCTGCGCGCGCTGGCGCGCGGATGGGCGCTGGGGCGCGAGCTGCGCGCGGACGAACAGGGCGTTGGGGATGCGGCTCGGCTGGGCGCTGGCGAGGACGCGCACGCGCGGACGCGAGCGGCATTGGGCGACACAGGGGCGCTTGGGTGCGGCGTGGCTCGGCGGCAGGGGGCGCGACAGGCGCCTGGACCATCTTCTGCGCGCGGACGGACAGCACGTTGGCGAGCTCGGCGTCTGGCTCTATTTCTGCGCGTGAACAGGGGCGATGGAGAAAATCCGAAATCTAGTGATCCGAGAGGATTCGCCGAGCGATTCGTTGATGGCGAACTCCCCTACACTAGCTAGACAAAACCCATACCTCAAATCACCTCGACTCAGCCTGAAATGGCACAGCCCGAAACAGGGTAGAAGAAATTGAATTTTGAAGGAGAAGAAGAAGAAGAAGATGTACCTGCTGCTCGGGGTGAGATCGACTTCGAATTTGGGAGAGGAAACTCGGTCGAACACGCTGGAGAAGGAAGAAATCGCGAAGGAGATTCGCTGGTCGGTCGGAGAAGAGTCGCGAAGGAAATGGGGAAGAAGAAGGAGAAGCTCGGCCTTTAAACCAAAACTCGCGTCGAACAGGCTCATATAGAAGATCGCAAGTTTAGAAGCACAAGAGCGCTCAGTGGCTCGATTGGCAGCGACCCTTGCCTAGCTTGCAGCGCGTCCTTGGCTCGAATCTCACTCGACGCGCTATTTAATTACCTATTTATTTTTACCTTTTTCCAAGCCCAAATGCTTTCACCAAAATTCCCGATCCCATTCAAATTGACTCATAATTTTTCCGGCAATTAACAATTACATAACTACCGCGGCCCGACCAAAATTACCAAAATGCCCATGGGCCTCCCGGGAAAACCGGGATGAAATTTCCGGGCCGTTACAATATTCCCCCCTTATAAGACTTTCGTCTTCGAAAGTCCCTTAAGACTAGAACAGCTCGGGATACTGCAATCTCATCTCATCCTCCCGCTCCCAAGTGGCTTCCTCTGAACTCTGACTCCTCCACTGAACTTTTACCAACCGGATTTCACAATTACGCAGTGTCTTTGTCTCGAAAGCAAGAATCCTCCGCTTTTCCTCAAGCTCAACTCCTCATTCACCGCAACGGCTCAAAGTCAACAATGTGCGACGGATCCAAGACGCATCGTCTCAACATCGAAACATGAAAACAACGCTGCATCGCCGACAATGACGGAGGCAAGGCTAATCGATAAGCAACCTTGTCGATCCTCTCCGTAATCTCAAACGGACCAACAAAACGGGGACTCGGCTTTCCACGCTTGTCAAACCTCAAAACACCTCGTGACGGTGCGACCTTTAGGAATACATGTTGACCAACCTCAAACTCCAAATCTCGACGCTAACATCGGCAGAACTCTTCATGTCTCGCTCCGAAATGCCAACATACGAGCTCTAATCTTCTGCAGACGGCACCATTGGTCAATCGCAGAATCTCGGGACCCAAAACTCGCCTATCAAACCTCTTCCTGCAACACGTGAGATCGGCAACGCTTACTGCATAAAGCCTCGAATGGAGCCATCTGACCGCCGATCGATAATCGTTGTTATATGCAAACTCCATCGTAAATGTGCATCGGGTCCCAATCGCCGGAAATCCAACACACAAGCCCTCGAATCACGGCCGATACGATCCTCACAGCACACCGTGATAACGAAATGATCTCGCTCCAAAAACAATCGCGCCACTGCTCCACAAAGATAAGTGTCTCTACCGGGAATGAAGTGTGCGCCTTAGTCAATCGATCGACTATCACCCAAATCGAGAGAACTTCCTGATTCTCGGCAAACCGTAAATAAAGTCCATGGAGATCTCTTCCCATTTCCATCGAGGTACACTCACGGCTACAACAAACCTACTGGGTCTCGCTGGGTGCCTTCACTAGCCGACAAGTGAGACATCGATCGACAAACTCCGCAACATCTCTTTTCATACCCATCCACCGTAATGTTCGCTTAAGATCTCGATACATCTTGGTACCCCAGGGTGCCAAGCAAACGAGAATCGTGGGCCTCTAAGAGCAACTCGCTTTCGCAATCTCGCAACATCCGGAACACACAACCGCCTCAGACGTCCACCCACCGTCTCGTGAATACACAAAGTCAAAATCTCCATCAAGACTAACTCGCTACCCAATTTCTTAAGCGCGGGGTCACTCGGTGACTATCAATAATCTGTCACAATCGAGCTACTCGCGCAAGAACCTCACCCAACAACATCGCAATCTCAGCCCGCTCAAACTCTCGCTGCAAATTGGGCTGGAAACTCAACAACACCGCGGAGTGCGACGTCTTCCTACTCAAAGCATCAGCTACAACATTTGCTTTGCCCGGATGATACAACATCTCGCAGTCATAATCTTTTACCAACTCTAACCATCTCCTCTGCCTCATATTCAGCTCCTTCGAGTAAACAGATACTTGAGGCTCGTGATCGGTGAAAGTCTGAATCCGCTCACCATACAGGTAATGCCTCCAAATCTTCAGTGCAAACACCACTGCTGCCAACACCAAATCATGAGTCAGATAGTTCTGCTCATATGGCTTCAGCTGACGGGAAGCATAAGCAATGACCTTCCCGTGCTGCATCAACACGCAACCCAACCCGAACTTGGAAGCATCGCTGTAAACCACGAAACCACCTATCTCTCTCGGATCGCCAACATCGGGTGTCAAGTCAAATCGCGCTTGAGCACAGCAAGCTCTCATCACACTTATCGTTTCCAAATAAACTCGACACCCTTCCTCGCCGACGAGTGAGGGGCGAGGCTATGGCGGAAAAATCCTTAACAAACCGACGGTAGCAAACCGCCAAACCTGTAAAGAAACGGCTCCTACGAGCAGAGAACCGAAGGACAGAGAGCTCCACATACACTCACTGTCTTGCTCCACTAAAGCAACCAGATCAAAATCTCACGGGGTAGCAACAGGGGTTTACCACGGATTGAACCTCCAAATACCAACGGGGCAACTCTCAACCTCCTAGAAACAGGAAGACAATCAACAGGGCACGAACCATTCGCCCCACGAGCAAACTGACTTCTAGAAATTCCAATCCACACCTTGGTCAATCACCAAGCATCAACTTGTTCCCACACCGGAACCAATCCGGACTCCACTACAAACAAATACCAACTTGCTAGGCTACCAAGACCGCCAACAACTCACCCGAGGCTACAAACTACACGGCTTCAACTCGCCAACTGAAACTCACTATCTGGGCCTGATTGAGCTCTAGAGAGGTTCTCCACAACCTAGGGTTCTCCGACAACCCTCGACACCTACTGCCCACTAACGGCCTAACAACCAACTGCCTGAACAAACAACAACTCCATTTTCCAGCATCATAACCATGCTGGCCAACTCCAACTCCTTGGGAACCAAGAGGATCCAAAACGCTACCGAATGCGTCATCCTCCTACTCTGACATCAACCACAACATAACTTCTACCCAAGGAAGGATCCGAACAACTCTCTTAGTCATGACGATCAACAAAAAGATCCGCCAACCAAGCTTAGGTCCACTTAACAAATCTTACCTAAGCAACAACCTGATACCACGAGCATGGTATCCTTACCACCTCACTAAAGCCTTACCACATCCACCTGAAGTCCAACTTTTCCAAGAACTGAGCACCAGATCCCCAAAGCAAACCCTACATGGATCTGAAACTCTTGCCCCAGAACGAACCACACATAACACACTTGTGTGCACAACTCCCAACCTTCATTTAGCGATCCAAGACTAACAAATTCTTTTCCCAAAAGCCACACTAGCTCCTGGCAGAGATACAACCAATCAACGGAACATCCAAAGTTCCATCTCCACCCGATGCTCGAAGCTGTGGCAACCTTGCTCTACCAAAGCATAACCATGCCAAACCAAACTTACTTTATACCAAGCCTCTACCAAGGGTGCTTACCCATAAGGCATCCAACTCCTCTCACAAGGCATCCTACTCACCTCATAGGCATCCAACTCATGGTCCCTCAACTGGACCCAAACTTGCTTCTACGATGCTCAACTCTCCTGAGATTTAGGCACTCGAAGGTAGTTGACCGCACTACCAACCACAAGGATCTCTTGGCCTTAACACTAGCGGGAGATGCACGCGCACTAACACTTACCAACCGCCAACCTGCTTGACTTACTCAACCTCCAGTAGCACTAGGAAAAAGGCTCCGGCTCCTCTTGAACATCCTTTCGCTTGAAATCTTTCGATTACCACTGAACTAGCCCTTTTTGCACGACCTCCACAGGTGCAACTACCATAAACGGATCCAAGGCTAAAGGAGTGCGCTAAACTCCAAACGGCATAGAACCATCTGCTATGCCCATGCCAAACTCAGGCCTGAACCAGATTTAGTGCCAAAGCGGCACACCAACCAATGCACCTCAAGTGCCACTACTACCAAATCCACATCTTACTACCAACGGGGCCAACAAGGTCACAACCTCAAGTGACACGAACTCTGGCTAGGCATATAAGGGCTCAACTCCAACAACCATGCCTAAGGCATCTCATCAAGCTGAAGGCTCACAGCCTACTCTTGCATCTCCACATGATGCTCAACAAACTCGGCGGCTCTCTCAACATGCAAAGCAGCCTAGCCCTACTCTAGGGCTTACCAAAAGAAGAGTGTTCAATTCTACCAAACAATCGAGGAAATCACCAACGGATCCAAATCCGTAGGGAACACCGCTTTGTCGCACCCTTAACTACTGTGGTTCCGCCATCGGGTCGCAAACAACCACACTTCACAGAAGCACAAAGATGCCTCATCAACCTCCTCGAAGGGTACCAACTTTGCAACCACTCTCTGGGCAACCAAATAATCTATCAAGGCTCAAGATCAACACTTGAGCTACCTGTGCTAGTCCACACGGGGACTCGCTCCACAAACATCCACATCAAAGACAACCACGCCTAACTCCTCTCTTGGAGTGGCATTCCAAGGCAAAGCACCTCCACCCTCTCACTAGGGGAAAACCATCAACCGGGCCACAGCTTGGCTTATGCGAGTCCAATCTCTACCTCCTCTCGAACGATGTCCCATGGCATCCGAATCTACCTGGATACCACAACAAGCCACAACATACATCACACACTGCGGGAAGTTGGCATGATGGTGCTCTATACCCAAACCAATAACGAGTCAGAACCTGCTCGTCTCCGCTCCACAACACTACACAAGGCATACACTAGATGACAGGTATTGTAAATTCTTAACCCTTTTTCTACAACAAATAGTAAACTTAGGCGTGCACTGATGAGTGTGGAGTGCTAGTGATCATGGAAAAACGACCTACAACAAAAGGTCAATCTACAGAATTTATGACTCTGAGCTCTGATACCAACTGTAAGGGACCGACCCGAATGGGGCACTAAATGGGCCCTTACCCCAATGCATGCATTCAAAGTAAAGGACATTAAACAGACGTGATTTCGGATTCCAATTAAAACAAAACATTCAAAATAACCCCTTTAAAAACTAGGCAATTTCCTAGAACCGCCCTCTGTTTCCAAGCACTGCTCCAAGATAAATACATTTCCAAAGTTTACTCGATCGAGATTTACTAAAAATCATTCAAAACTGTTCAGATACAAAATGTTGGAATCCACAAAACATTTACAAAACATCCTAGGGCTCGTGTCGTGCTACATGCATTGTGTGTGGAAACAAAACATAAAGAGTCATAATACAAAAATCGAGTTGGAAGATCTGGGCCCCATGATCACAGCTCCTCTTTCACCATCCCTGTCTCGCACTCGGTTACTGTGGAAAAACCACAATAATAAGGGTGAGTAACGAATTACTCAAGAAGAATCCCAACCAGGGTACAATACGATATACATGGTCATCTCGATGAATGTATGCAAGCTATGAGTATAAACACATAATAGAGCACATAGCTTAGCCCACACTTGGGCCTCGGATGCCAATTTAGGGTCTTAGTCCGGAAATAATATCACCACACAAGTCGCCCTATACGAGAAACAAAGTCCTCGCCACTGCTTCATCGGCCGACGAAAGGTACACGGCTCACAATCCCGAGGAGCTCTCCGGCCGGCGCTGTAATGAGCGTAAGCATGCACCGCGTGCTACACGCACCATGGGGGTGCCGGTCTAGAGGCAAGCCGCCCATGTCCATCCACCACGCCTAACTAATTCTTTGGATCGGTGTCACTGACATAGGGGTGTGAGACCTGGACACGTAAACTATGTCAGCCTGAACCACCGCACATGAGGCTAAGGAAACGGGTCGTGGTAGGCTTACACCAGGAAGCCGCCCTTACCTTAACAGGTGGCAATCGGGGCTACGGCCGAACACGCCGAGGACGTGCCGATCGCCGGGACGAGGCAATGCCAAGTCATCATCCCGACGGTTGGGGCATTTAACGATCGCCACCTCACCCAAGATTGCGGGGCCACCGTTAGGGTTAGCTATTCCCTCAACGGGATCGGGGCATAAGCTCCATCTCATACGCCCCGTCGTGGATGCAAGGTACTTTATGCACCCGCCCGGATGATGCTATCTACCTGCCACTCTAACCTGCCTTAGCAATCAGCAAACAATTCCATAAAATCCAATACGTGCTCAATAAGAATACAACGAGCCTAGCATGATACTACAAAGCAAGGAACAGATACGAGCATGCCAGAAAGGAACAACCTAGCATGGATTAACATGAGAATAAATCAGGAAGATCATGCTAACCGGGAATTCAGAAACGAGCACCTATTACTAAATATGTCAATAAACACAAACAAACAATCAATCAGCAATCACATATAATATCGCAGGGTCCACACAACTCCGATAAGAAATCCTTACCTTGGTCGGGGACGATTTGACACGAAAACCTAAATGGCGAACGAACCCGAACTAGCTATCGAGAACCTATCAATCACAACAAAAATCACACAATATGCCTAAATATAATAAAATAAACAAGGCTCAACTCGGGAGCAACTCACGAGGCGCAACGAAAGCACGAACGAGCTGATTGCACGAACGGGGCAGCAACGGGGCTGGCTGGGCGCGCTGGGGCGCAGAAATGGGCGCGTGGGCGCGCTGGCGCGCGGACGGGCGCTAGGGCGCGAGCTGCGCGCGGACGAACAGGGCGTTGGCGATGCGGCTCGGCTGGGCGCTGGTGAGAACGAGCGCGCGCGGACGCGAGCGGCACTGGGCGACACAGGGGCGCTTGGGCGCGGCGTGGCTCGGCGACAGGCGCCTAGACCATCTTCTGCGCGCGGACGGACAGCACGTTGGCGAGCTCAGTGCCTGGCTCTGTTTCTGCGTGTGAACAGGGGCGATGGAGAAAATCCGAAATCGAGCGATCCGAGAGGATTCGCCGAGCGATTCGTTGATGGCGAACTCCCCTACACTAGCTGCACAAAACCCATACCTCAAATCACCTCGACTCGGCCAAAAATGGCACAGCCTGAAACAGGGGAGAAGAAATCGAATTTTGAAGGAGAAGAAGAAGAAGAAGATGTACCTGCTGCTCGGGGTGAGATCGACTTCGAATTTGGGAGAGGAAACTCGGTCGAACACGCTGGAGAAGGAAGAAATCGCGAAGGAGATTCGTTGGTCGGTCGGAGAAGAGTCGCGAAGGAAATGGGGAAGAAAAAGGAGAAGCTCGGCCTTTAAACCAAAACTCGCGTCGAACAGGCTCATATAGAACATCGCGCGTTTAAAAGCACAAGAGCGCTCAGTGGCTCGATTGGCAGGGACCCTTGCCTAGCTTGCAGCGCGTCCTTGGCTCGAATCTCACTCGACGCGCTATTTAATTCCCTATTTATTTTTACCGGATTGTAGAGCCATCAACAAAATCACTGTAAAGTATCGACATCCTATTCCTAGACTAGATGATATGTTTGATGAATTGCATGGTTCATTGATAAGGCAACCCTAATTCTCAGCCCAAAGATCCAAGTTTATGATGAAGCAAGAACCCTTGAATTAAGAGATTAACACCTCCTTATAGATTTGGGAACAACCAAGAGAAAAGGCTAGAATTTGATTACCTATTAAGATCAATGATCTAGAAGCAAGATATGGAAGATCTTGTTCTAGATTGAGTCACTCCACAATCAAGCTTGATCAAGGCTGGATTGAATGGCTAAAATGCATTCTATCACAAGATTGCAAGGGAAACTTAGAAAAAGAGACAAAGAACATGCCCTAAAATTCTAAGAAAATGATTTCTTGTAGAGAGCTAATTTTCATTCAATCAAAATATGAGTTTTACAACTTACTTCATGGCTATTTATAGCCTATGAAAGTTAAACCTAAAATAAAGAAACCAACATAATTACCATAACGCCATTGTTGCAAAATATAACCTAAAACATTAAAAACAAGATTTTAAACATAGACTTGCATAAAAGCTCCTAAAATCTGAAAATTGATGTTTGTGTTGCCAACTCTAACATTTTATATTTCCCCTTGTGGAATGATTGAGACATTTAAATCAAGTCAAATGTCATTAATTCCATGGACAACTTCAATCTTGCATACATTGACTTCCAAAGCATCAAATGGTTCCTCTTCCCTTGAAATGGTCTCTAGCACATGAAATGGATTTTGAATTGAAGTTATCCACTGTCGAAGGTGAAGAATGAATGCTTGTTGAATCTTCTTTGCTTTGGATCGTGTAATAGGTTCAAGTGAAACTTGTGGAACTCCATGATCCTTATCATTCATGCTTATGTACAAAGATTGATTTAAATCTGGATATCATCAAATTAGAATGCATGTAGGAGATGAATGGAAAGCAGCTTTCAAAACTAAGTTTGGGTTGTATGAATGGTTTGTTATGCCTTTTGGACTAACTAATGCTCCTAGCACATTTATGTGTTTAATGAACTATGTTTTGAGAGAATATTTAGGAAAGTATGTTGTTGTGTATTTTGATGATATTCTAATTTATTCAAAGACTTTGCTTGAACATGTCGAACATGTTAGGTCTGTTCTAACTACACTTAGAAATGAAGAACTTTATGCTAATTTGAATAAGTGTTGTTTTTGCATGGAAAAGGTTAACTTTCTTGGAATTATAGTTGGTAAAAATGGAGCAGAAGTAGACATTGAGAAAGTTAAGGAAATTCGCGATTGGCCAACACCAACAAATGCAAGTGAGGTAAGGAGTTTTCATGGGTTAGCTAGCTTTTATAGGAGGTTTATAAAGGACTTTAGTTGATACGAATCAAACAACTGATCCATTGCATGTACCTGAAGGACCTATTACAAGGAGTAAGGCGAAGAAGATTCAAGAGGAATATATATTACATCTTCAAAAGCTTGCCAATGCACAAGAAGAGACAAAACTTTTTCATCCCGAATTTATTTACAACATTAGCACAACAAGTGAAGAAGAGATTGAAGTGAAGATGGCATGAGAATAGTCATTTTATTTTGGAAGATGACAACATGGCAGAATTTTAAATAAAGAAATGTCCCTCAACATTTTCAAAATTTGAAATTAGAAATGTTATTATCTTTATAAAAAAAAATTTAATTTGATATTTATATACAAATTATATGTAACGGCCCCGAATTTTCATCCCGGTCTTCCCGGGAGGCCCAGGGGCATTTTGGTAATTTTGGGTCGGGCCGACAGGGCCGGTTATGTAATTGAAAATTGCTGGAAAAATTATGAGTCGATTTGAATAGGATCGGGAATTTTGGTGAAGACATTTGGGCTTGGAAAAAGGTAAAAATAAATAGGGAATTAAATAGCATGTCGAGTGAGATTCGAGCCAAGGACGCGCTGCATGCTAGGCGAAGGTCGTTGCCAGTCGAGCCACTGGGCGTGTTTGTTAATCTTCGGGCGCGATCTGGTATATGACCGTGTCTTCGTGCGTCTTATTTATAAGCAGAAAATCGCCGAGCTTCTTCCCCTTTCTTCTCCTTTCTTCTTCGCAAATCTCCATCGACCGACAACGTTTTCCTTCGCGATTTTTCCTCCCTCCAGCTCCATTTTCGACCGAGTTCCTCTCCCAAATTCGAAGTCGATCTCCCGAGCAAAGCAGTACATCTTCTCTTCTTCTTCTCCTTCCCTTTTTCCGTCAAGCTCTCCCCTGTTTTCGCTCTTCCATTTTCCGGCCGAGTCGAGGTGAAATGCTGGGTGGGTTTTGTGCAGCTGGAGTAGGGGAGTTCGTCCATCAAAGAATCGCTCGTCGAATCCCCTCGGATCGCTAGAATTCGAGTTTCCCCTTCACCCCTGTTCGCGCGCAGAAATAGAGCCCCTGCCTCCAAGTCGCGACGCGCATCGCCTCGCCCAGCTCCGTGTCACGCCCAGCGCCGTCCCAGCTGTGCCGCTTGCGTCGCGGCGCGCTCACGCCTGCTCTCAGATTGCTCGCGCGCGCGCGTCTGCGCTTAACGCCTGCTGTTCGTCTCGCAGCTCGCGCTTCTGGGCCGCCGCCCGTCGCGCTTTCTGGGCAGCGCACCAGCCAGCGCCAAAGACGCCCATTTGCGCCCGTAGCGCTGCGCCAGCCACCAAACACTTCTTTGCCGTTCTGCTCAGGTAATCGCCTCGTTCGTGCGTTCGTCGCGCCTCGTGAGTTGCTCCCTAGCTGAGCCTCGTTTATTTTATTATATTTAGGTCTATTGTGTGGTTTTTTTTGTGATTGATAGGTTCTCGGTAGCTAGTTCGGGTTCGTTCGCCACTTAGGTTTTCGTGTCAATTCGTCCCCGACCAAGGTAAGGATTTCTTACCGGAGTTGTGTGGACCCTGCGATATATTATGCGATTGCTGATTGACTGCTTGCTTGTGTTTATTGACATGTGTAGCTAGGTATTCTATTTTGAATTCCCGATTAGCATGATTTTCCTGATTTAATTCTCATGTTAATCCATGCTAGGTTGTTCCTTTCTAGCATGCTCGTATCTGTTCCTTGCTTCGTAGTATCATGCTAGGCTCGTTTTATTCTTATTGAGCACGTATTGGATTTTATGGATTTGTTTGCTGATTGCTAGGGCAGGTTAGAGTTGCAGGTAGATAGCATCATCCGGGCCTGATGCATAAAGTACCTTGCATCCATGGCAGGGACGTCGAGCAAGTCATTCCGTCCCTAGACCCCGTGAGGGATTAGCTAACCAAGCGGTAGGCCCCCGCAATCTTGGGTGAGGGTGGCGATCGTTAAATGCCCCAACCGTCGGGATGATGACTTGGCATTGCCTCGCCCCCGGCGATCGGCACGCGTCCGCCGCGTGTTGGTCGTAGCCCCGATTGTCACTGTTAAGGTAAGGGCGGCTTCTGGTGTAAGCCTACCACGACCCGCTTCTTAGCCTCAAAGTGCGGTGGTTCAGCCGACATAGTTTACGTGTCCAAGTCTCACACCCCTATGTCGGTGACACCGATCCAAAGAATTAGTTAGGCGTGGTGGATTTGGACATGGGCGACTTGCCTCTAGACCCGCAGCACCCATAGTTCTGCAGAGCGCGGTGCATGCTTACGCCATTACATACGCCGACCAGGAGAGCTTTCGTGATCTTGAGCGGTGTACCTTTTCGTCGACAGTGACAGCAGCCGAGGCCGGGACTTGTTTCTCGTATAGGCGACTTATGTATTGGATCGTGTGGTGATATTATTCTCGACTAAGACCTTAAATTGGCATCCGAGGCCCAAGTGTGGGCTAAGCTATGTGCTTTATTCGTGTTTATATTCATAGCTTGCATACGCTCATCGAGATGACCATGTATATCGTATTGTACCGGTTGCCAGATTCTTCTTGAGTAATTCGTTACTCACCCTTATTGTGGTTTTTCCACAGGTAACCAAGTTAAGTAGACAGGATGGTCAAGGAGGAGCTGTGATCATGGGGCTCGATCATCAAACTCGATTTTGTGTTATGACTCTTTATGTTTTATTTTCCCCTGAATGCATGTGACAGCACACTGAGCCCTAGGATGTTTTTCGAATATTTTGTGGATTCCAAAGATTATTGTATCTAGACATGTTTTGAATGATTTTAAGAAATCTCTGATCGGAGTATACTTTGGAAATGTATTTATCTTGGAACAGGTGCTTAGAAACAGGGACAGGTTCCAGGGAAATTGTTTAGTTTTTAAAGGGGTTATTTTGAATGTTTTGTTTTAATTGGAATCTGAAATCATGTCTATTTTAAATGTCCTTTACTTTGAATGCATGCATTGGGGTAAGGGCCCATTTAGTGCCCCATTCGGGTCGGTCCCTTACATTATATATCTTTTAGGTAGTTACAACAAAGTCTTATTTTAAGGATAGTTAAAATACCATTTTGATCTCTCAAGTATCAAGTTTGTTCCATTTTGGTCCCTCAACATTCAAAAGTTCAATTTTAGTCCCTCAACTGTCAAGTTTGTTCCATTTTGGTCCCTAGACTTTCAAAATTTTAATTTTGGTCCTTCAACTTTGCAAAAAGTTTAAAAATAGTCATTGGGGTTAAAAAAAGTTTAACCATGGTTAGAAATATTAAAATTAATTTTTTTTTAACAAAAAAACTAATAATCTTCATCTTCTTCACTTCCTCTTCTTCCTCATCTTTTTTATTTCACCCATTTTTTCCCATTCATCTTACGAAAATAATTCCTAACTTTCATTACAAAGACTACTTAAATTTATTTAAAATAACAAAACACAAACATCAAATTAAGAAAATTCAATCAATCTTAATGAATTTTCTTAATTCTCTCTCACTCCGGTGTAGAGTTTTGAACATTACAGACAAAAGAGATTATAAATTTCTCACCCAACATCTCCTTTCTTCATTCCAAAACTTTCTTTCTTTTACTCTTTCAGATATAAAGCTCATCATACCCTTCCTTCCATGGCCCAACCTTCTCATCTTCTTAATCTTTGCTTCTTCTACATTGCTTCACGCTTTCTCTATTTTTTCTTCAACTCCCGTCAATGAAGGTACATTTCTTTGTTTTCCATTTCCCCTTTTGGGCTTTCTTTTTCTCCTTTCTCTACAAGAGTATGGTTTGTAAAACTCTCTTCGGTTTTTTTTTTTTTTTTATAGATTTCCCACTTTTTTGGGTTTTCAGGTTTCATCTTCTACAACAATGATGAGAGCAGAGAAAACCGAAAAATTTGTTAATATCGATGAAATTTGTTAATTTGATGTTTGTGGTTTGTTATTTTGAAGAAATTTAAGTAATCTTTGTAATGGAAATTAGGAATTATTTGCATAAGATAAAAAGAAAAAAATGCGTGAAATAAAATATTAAGGAAGAAGAAGTGTAGAAGATGAAGATTATTAGTTTTTTTTTTAAAAGAAAATAATTTTAATATTTCTAACTATGGTTAAACTTTTTTTTAACTCTAAGGACTATTTTGAACTTTTTTGCAAAGTTGAGGGATTGAAAACTTTTGAAAGTCTAGGGACCAAAATGGAACAAACTTCATAGTTGATGGACTAAAATTGAACTTTTGAAAGTCGAGGGACCAAAATGGAACAAACTTGATACTTGAGGGACCAAAATGGTATTTTAACCTTTAAAGATTTTAACAAAAAAAAAATTTATAAATTAAATGGGCATTTTGGTCTATTATATAATTAATTACCTATATTTAAAAAAATCAAATTAGACATTCATTTAAGTTTAATTATTTTTAGATATTTTCTTAATATATTTCCCAAATTTACACATTTACATAGTTTGCTCATATGCTAACTCATCTAACTTTATGCATTAAAGAAACTCAATCCATATACTTTTGAGTTAAGTTAAATTGGATTTTTGGTTGCATTTGTCTCATTTTTCATCTTTAAGGTCATGCCCATGGTCATAGATTTATAATCTATATAATATTCATAGTTCAGGTTAGGTTGAACAAGAATTTTTTTTTTCCAACAACTCAATTTGAAGAAACTTACAAAATTATAGTCTAACCTAATCTCATAAAAATTATGGGTGATAATAATAATCGAAAACCGACAAAATTGAACTAGACCAAATCGATTCATTGAATTGGTTCGAATTTTTCACATAATATTGGACATATCAATTTTTATTTTGAGAAAACTGAAAGTTATTGATTTGGTTTGGTTTCTATTGATAGACGTTGCAGGTACAAATTTTATGTTATGATATTTTAAATTTTAAGCATAACATATCATTTGAATAAATCACATGATATAAACCCGTATGAAAGTAAATGCACTAGAATTTTTCACAACTTGGTAAAAAAAATCTATTAAATTTTAAAACTTTTCAAAACCAACCACAAACATAATTTTCTTTCATTTTCAAAATTTGAAATTAGAAATGTTATTATATTTATTAAAAAAAAATTAATTTGATATTTATGTACAAATTATATATCTTTTAGGTAGTTACAACAAAGTCTTATTTTAAGGATAGTTAAAATACCATTTTGATCTCTCAAGTATCAAGTTTGTTCCATTTTCGTCCATCAACATTCAAAAGTTCAATTTTAGTCCTTCAACTATCAAGTTTGTTCCATTTTTGTATCTAGACTTTCAAAATTTTAATTTTGGTCCTTCAACTTTGCAAAAAGTTTAAAAATAGCCATTGGGGTTAAAAAAAGTTTAACCATGGTTAGAAATATTAAAATTAATTTTTTTAAAAAAAAACTAATAATCTTCATCTTCTTCACTTCCTCTTCTTCCTCATCTTTTTTTATTTCACCCATTTTTTCCCATTCATCTTACGAAAATAATTCCTAACTTTCATTACAAAGACTACTTAAATTTATTTAAAATAACAAAGCACAAACATCAAATTAAGAAAATTCAATCAATCTTAATGAATTTTCTTAATTCTCTCTCACTCCGGTGTAGAGTTTTGAACATTACAGACAAAAGAGATTATAAATTTCTCACCCAACATCTCCTTTCTTCATTCCAAAACTTTCTTTCTTTTACTCTTTCAGATATAAAGCTCATCATACCCTTCCTTCCATGGCCCAACCTTCTCATCTTCTTAATCTTTGCTTCTTCTTCATTGCTTCACGCTTTCCCTATTTTTTCTTCAACTCCCGTCAATGAAGGTACATTGCTTTGTTTTCCATTTCCCCTTTTGGGCTTTCTTTTTGTAACGTCCCGAAAATTTCATCCCGGTCTTCCCGGGAGGCCTAGGGGCATTTTGGTAATTTTGGGTCGGGCCGACAGGGCCGGTTTTGTATTTGTTAATTGCCGAAAAAATTATGAGTCGATTAGAATGGGATCGGGAATTTTGGTGAAGACTTTTGGGCTTGGGAAAGAGTAAAAATAAATAGGGAATTAAATAGCGCGTCGAGTGAGATTCGAGCCAAAGACGTGTCGCATGCTAGGCAGGGGTCGCTGCTAGTCGAGCCACTGAGCGCTCTTGTGCCTCTAAACGCGCCATCTTCTATATGAGCCTGTTTGATGATGATTTTGGTTTAAAAGGCCAGCCCGCCCGAGAGCCTTCTTCTTCCTTCTCTTTTCTTCCTCGACCAACCCGAGCTCCCTCTCGCGATTCTCCCTCGCCGACCCCAGTTCAACCGAGCTTCTTCTCCTTTTCAAGGTCGTTTTTCTTGTTCCGAGCAGCAGGTACGTGTTCTCTTCTCTTCTTCTTCTTCTTCTCCCCCAATTCTTTCCCGTTCTCCCCTGTTTCCAATTTCTTCCTTGCCGGCCGAATTGAAGCGAGTGGCTTGTAGGTTTCGTGCGGCCAGCCAAGGGGAAGTGGTCCAGCAGAAAATCGCGCGTCGAATCCTCTCCAATCTCCCGGAATCAAGCTCGTTTTCTCCAGTGCTCTGCTCGCCCCTGTTCGCCCGGTCGCACGTGTGCAGAAGCTTGCCTCAGCGCCAACGCATCGCGTCGCGCCGAGCCCCCCGCTCGTCGAGTCGTCGCCGCGTCGCCCGATCGCGCTCCGTTCTCGGCGCCACCGATCGCATCGCTAACGCCTCGTTTCGTCCGCGCGCGGCTTCGCTCCCAGCGCCCGTCCGCGCGCCACTCCTGCGCCCTCCGCGCCAGCCACCAACCATTCATTTTGCCCGTTAAATGCGTTAAATCGCGCCTCGTGAGTTGCTCCGAGCTGAGCCTTGTTTGTTTTATTATATTTAGGCCTATTGTGTGATTTTTGTTGTGATTGATAGGTTCTCGATAGCTAGTTCGGGTTCGTTCGCCACCTAAGTTTTTGTAACGGCCCAGTTTTCTATTTCGGTTACCCAGGTGATTTCGGGTCATTATTCGGATGTTCGGATGGGCCGTTAGAGCTATTTTAACCCTTAGGGGTATTTTGGTCTTTTTGCCCCCGATCAGGGTTTTGAGGATTTTCAAGATTTCAGGGCCATTCCTACCTTTGTCGAAGCTTAATGGTTGTTGGTTGCAAGACCCGAGAGGTTTGGGCAAGTTGTTTGGAAGTTTGGAGGTGTTTTAGAAAATGGCAAAATTAATTGTAATTTTGGTGCTTCCATTGGGTTTTGAGCCCTTGCCCTAAATGGTCTTGGGGAGTTCGTAGGAAAAGAGAGTTTTATTTTTAAAATAAGTTTACTTCGGCCGGGTTTGGAGAGAGGAAGCTTTGGGAAGGGATTTTAGACCTATTTAATTAGGGAAAAAGGAAAGAAAATCAAGAAAATCCCTTTTCCCCTTGTTTTGCAATCTCTCTCTCTCTCTCTCTCTCTCTCTCTCTCTCTCTCTCTCTCTCTCTCTCTCTCTCTCTCTCTCTCTCTCTCTCTCTCTCTCTCTCTCTCTCTCTACCCAGAGCCTCACCAAGAAACCCTAGCCGCCTAGCGCACCTTCGCCGCTCAGCCACTCGGCAAATTTCAGCGCACCAGCAGACCAGCCGTCGATCCAGCGCACGAGACAGCCAACCGCTCCGCGCACCAGGCGCCCAGACGCTACGCCGCACCGGACCAGATCGGGTCGCCAGACGCGCGCCGCACCGACCGCATCGGGTCGCCCGAGATGCGTCGCGCGCATCCCGCAGCAGCCGCCGCCGCGCGCGCCGCAGACGCTGTCGCTTCGCCGCGCGCGCTTACGCCCAAAGACCGTCCGCGTCTGCGTGCCCGTACCGCTCTTCCGCGTCCGCCCGCCAGCGCGCCTGCGCCCTGTCGCAGTCCGCGTGAAGCCCAGCGCCAGCGCCCGTCCCCTGCCGCGCCAGCGCGCCCAGCAGCGCCCAAAACTGCCCCCTTGCTGCCGAGACCCCGTGCCTTCTCGGTTGGTAATTCCCGAACCTATCCCTTTTAGATTTTTAAGCTACGGCTCTTTGTATATTTATTTAGGATGCTTTAAAAATGCTTAGGTTGCTCGGTTTCGCTTTAAAGCTCGAGGGTCACTATTTGATTGTGAAAGTTATTTCTACTCGTTTCGTGTAAGGATTTCTTACCGTGGTTGTGTGGACTCTTGCGATGCTATCATGATTGTGCCTTGTATGCTTGGTTGTTGTTATGAGTATGTTAGCTATTGAACAGCTTGTGTTTGAAATCTTGCTAGCATGTTGCTTGTTGTTCAGGTTAGTGTCATGCTAGGTTTGTTCTTCCAGCATGCCATGTCTTGTGATTGTATGAAATTTCCAGTGGATAGGTTACATGTTTTCTCTTGCTTCCATATCGTGTTGCTCTTGTGTCCCCTGATATATTCTGTTAGTTCCATGCAAGGGGTTTAATTATCTTGGCATACCTTGTTCTATTTTATCCTGTTAGTTCCGTGCCATGCATAGGCGGGTGATGTATAGTGTAGAAGACTGTAGGGGTAACTAGTTTAGGTCCCGCTCGGGTAAGACCCCGATGGACATCTGGAGGTGTAAGGCCCCGATGGGCATCCTAGCTGTGTAAGGCCCCATTGGGCATCACTGATTCTGGAGGTGTAAGGCTCCGATAGGCATCCTAGCTGTGTATGGCCCCACTGGGCATCACTGATTCTGAAGGTGTAAGGCCCCGATGGGCATCCTAGCTGTGTAAGGCCCCACTGGGCATCACTGATTCTGAAGGTGTAAGGCCCTGATGGGCATCCTAGCTATGTAAGGCCCCATTGGGCATCACTGATTCTGGAGGTGTAAGGCCCCGATGGGCATCCTAGCTGTGTAAGGCCCCACAGGGCATCACTGATTCTGGAGGTGTAAGGCCCCGATGGGCATCCTAGGTGTGTAAGGCCCCACTGGGCATCACTGAGTCCTAGGTTGTGTAAGGCCCGAAGGGCATCCAAGTGTAGAACCTAGGATAGGCAGTAGATGAAAGCCCTTGAATAGGCTCGCTCTAGAAGTAGCTCATAGCCTAATTCAACCGTTTTGCTCTAAGTCATTGTTTTATTTGCATGTATACTAGGGTGCTAGATGACTGATGTATATTTATTGTACCCGGTTGGGGATTCTTACCGAGTATGTTTATACTCACCCTTATTTCTGTGGTTTTTCCACCGGGTAACTTGGGACAACACCGGGATGGCTAGCTGAGGAGGAGTTTGTTTGATCATGGGGTCACAGACACTGCTGCGTTTATTGTTTGCAATCATTTATTCAGCATGTAGTTGGACAGGAGTCCTAGGGGAATGATGTTTAAGTTGTTTAAACTGTTTTGAATGTTCTTTTATAAATACTGGCCAGGCTTATTTTACCTTGATTGGATTTGCTTATGAAAATTGTTGGTTACGTTTTAAGTGTTCCCCGTTTCCAAATGTTTTGAAAAAGTTTTAAATATGAGCACTAAACCGCTTGTTGAAAAATTTAACTTGCATGCTGAGTGAGGACCTAGGTTTAGGACCGTATTCCAGGTCGGGTCCTTACAGTTTTCGTGTCAAATCGTCCCCGACCAAGGTAAGGATTTCTTACCGGAGTTGTGTGGACCCTGCGATATATTATGCGATTGCTGATTGACTGCTTGTTTGTGTTTATTGACATGTGTAGCTAGGTATTCTATTCTGAATTCCCGATTAGCATGATTTTCCTGATTTAATTCTCATGTTAATCCATGCTAGGTTGTTCCTTTCTAGCATGCTCGTATCTTTTCCTTGCTTCGTAGTATCATGCTAGGCTCATTGTATTCTTATTGAGCACGTTTTGGATTTTATGGAATTGTTTGCTGATTGCTAGGGCAGGTTAGAGTTGCAGGTAGATAGCATCATCCAGGCCTGATGCATAAAGTACCTTGCATCCATGGCAGGGACGTCGAGCAAGTCATTCCGTCCCTGGACCACGTGAGGGATTAGCTAACCCAAGCGGTAGGCCCTGCAATCTTGGGTGAGGGTGGCAGACTGTTAAATGCCACAACGATCGGGATGATGACTTGGCATTGCCTGCGCCCGGCGGCCGGCATGTCCTCGGCATGTTTGGCAAGAGGCCACGATTGCCACTGTTAAGGCAAGGACGACTTCACGGTGTAAGCCTACCACGACCGTTCCTTGGCCCTGAAAAGTGCGGTGGTTCAAAGTTGACATAGTTTACGTGTTCGAGTCTCACACCCTATGTCAGTGACACTGATCCAAAGATTTAGTTAGGTGTGGTGACTGGACATGGGCAGCTTGCCTCTAGACCCGGCACCCCCCATGGTCTGCAGTAGCACGCGGTGCATGTTTACGCTCATTGCAGCGCCGACTGGAGAGCTCCTCGGGATTGTGAGCCAGTGTACCTTTCGTTGATAGTAGACAGGCTGAGGCCGGGACTTGTTTCTCGTATAGGGCGACTTATGTATTGGACTGTGTGGTGATATTATTCCGGACTAAGACCTTAAATTGGCATCCGAGGCCCAAGTGTGGGCTAAGCTATGTGCTCTACTTGCATACGCTCATCGAGATGACCATGTATATCGTATTGAACCCCGGTTGGGGATTCTTACTGAGCAATTCGTTGCTCACCCTTATTACTGTGGTTTTTCCACAGGTAACCAAGTTGCGAGACAGGATGGCTGAAGGAGGAGCTGTGATCATGGGGTCCAGTCTTCCAACTCTGATTTTTGTATTATGACTCTTTATGTTTTGTTTCCCCTGAATGCATGTAGCCGGGCACGGAGCCCTAGGATGTTTGTAAATGTTTTGTGGATTCCAGCATTTTGTATCTGAACAGGTTTTGAATGGTTTTTAGTAAATCTCTGATCAGAGTAAACTTTGGAAATGTATTTATCTTGGAACAGGTGCTTGGAAACAGGGACAGGTTCCAGGGAAATTGTCTAGTTTTTAAATTGGTTATTTTGAATGTTTTGTTTTATTTGGAATCCGAAATCATGTCTGTTTAAATGTTCTTTACTTTGAATGCATGCATTGGGGTAAGGGCCCATTTAGTGCCCCATTCGGGTCGGTCCCTTACAGTTGGTATCAGAGCTCAGAGTCATAAATTATGTAGTTTGACCTTTTATTGTAGGTCGTTTTTCCCATGATCACTAGCACTCCGACAGTCATCAGGTACGCCTAAGTTTGCTTTTTATTGTAAGAAAAAGGGTTAAGAATTTACAATACATGTCATCTAGTGTATGCCTTGTGTAGTGTTGTGGAGCGGAGACGAGCAGGTTCTGACTCGTTATTGGTTTGGGTTTAGAGCGCCATCATGCCAACTTCCCGCAGTGTGTGATGTATGTTGTGGCTTGTTGTGGTATCCAGATAGATTCGGATGCCCTGGGACATCGTTCCAGAGGGAGGTAGAGATTGGACTCCAGCCAGGCCAAGCTGTGGCCCGATTGATGGTTTTCCCCTAGTGAGAGGGTGGAGGTGCTTTGCCTTGGAATGCCACTCCAAGAGAGGAGTTAGCGTGGTTGTCTTTGATGTGGATGTTTGTGGAGCAGTCCTCGTGTGGACTAGCACAGGTAGCTCAAGTGTTGATCTTGAGCCTTGTTAGATTATTTGGTTGCCCAGAGAATGGTCGCAAAGTTGGTAGCCTTCGAGGAGGTTGATGAGGCATCTTTGTGCTTCTGTGAAGTGTGGTTGTTTGCAGCCAGTAAGCCGGAACCCTGTAGTTAAGGGTGCAAAGAAGCAAGTGTTCCCTTGGATTTGGATCCGTTGGTGGTTTCCTCAGTTGTTTGGTAGAATTGAACACTCTTCTTTTGGTAAGCCCTAGAGTAGGGCTAGCTGCTGCATGTTGAGAGAGACGGCCAGAGTTTGTTGAGCATCATGTGGAGATGCAAGAGTAGGCTGTGAGCCTTCAGCTTGATGAGATGCCTTAGGCATGGTTGTTGGAGTTGAGCCCTTGTATGCCGAGCCAGAGTTCGTGTCACTTGAGGTTGTGACTTTGTTGGCCCCGTTGGTAGTAAGTTGTGGATTTGGTAGTAGTGGCACTTGAGGTGCATTGGTTGGTGTGCCGCTTTGGCACTAAATCTGGTTCAGGCCTGAGTTTGGCATGGGCATAGCAGACGGTTCTATGCCGTTCGGAGTTCAGCGTACTCCTTTAGCCTTGGATCCGTTTATGGTAGTTGCACCTGTGAAGGTCGTGCAAAAGGGCTAGTTCAGTGGTAATCGAAAGATTTCAAGCGAAAGGATGTTCGAGAGGAGCCAGAGCCTTTTCCCAGTGTTACTAGAGGTTGAGAAAGTCAAGCAGGTTGACGGTTGGTAAGTGTTAATGCGCGTGTATCTCACGCTAGTGTTAAGGCCAAGAGATCCTTGTGGTTGGTAGTGCGGTCAACTACCTTCGAGTGCCTAAATCCGAGGAGAGTTGAGCATCGTAGAAGCAAGTTGGGTCCAGCTGAGGGACCATGAGTTGGATGCCTATGAGGTGAATAGGATGCCTTGTGAGAGGAGTTGGATGCCTTATGGGTAAGCACCCTTGGTAGAGGCTTGGTATAAAGTAAGTTTGGTTGGCATGGTTATGCTTTGGTAGAGCAAGGTTGCCACAGCTTCGAGCATCGTGTGGAGATGGAACTTTGGGTGTTCCGTTGATTGGTTGTATCTCTGCCAGGAGCTAGTGTGGCTTTTGGGAAAAGCATTTGTTAGTCTTGGATCGCTAAATGAAGGTTGGGAGTTGTGCACACAAGTGTGTTATGTGTGGTTCGTTCTGTGGCGAGAGTTTCAGATCCATGTAGGATTTGCTTTGGGGATCTCGTGCTCAGTTCTTGAAAAAGTTGGACTCCAGGTGGATGTTGTAAGGCTTTAGTGAGGCTGTAAGGATACCATGCTCGTGGTATCAGGTTGTTGCTTAGGTAAGATTTGTTAAGTTGGACCTAAGCTTGGTTGGCGGATCTTCTTGTTGACCGTCATGGCTGAGAGAGTTGTTCGGATCCTTCCTTGGATATGAGTTATGTTGTGGTTGACGTCTGAGTAGGAGGATGACGCATTCGGTAGCGTTTCGGGTCCTCTTGGTTTCCAAGGAGTTGGAGTTGGCCAGCATGGTTGTGTTGCTGGAAATAGGAGTTGTTGTTGTTCAGGCAGTTGGCTGTTAGTCCGTTAGTTGGCAGTGGGTGTCGAGGGTTGTCGGAGAACCTTAAGTTGTGGAGAGCCTCTCTAGAACTCAATCAGGCCCTGATAGTGAGTTTCAGTTGGCAAGTTGAAGCCGTGTAGTTTGTAGCCTCGGGGGAATTGCTGGCAGTCTTGGTAGCCTAGCAAGATTAAATTTGTTTGGAGTAGAGTCCGGATTGGTTCCGGTATGGTGACAAGTTGATGCTTGGTGTTGACCAAGGTGTGGATTGAAATTGCTTGAAGTCAGTTTTGCTCGTGGGGCGAATGGTTCGAGCCCTGTTGGTTGTCTTCCTGTTTCTAGGGAAGTTGAGAGTTGCCCCGTTGGTATTTGGAGGTTCAGTCCGTGGTGAACCCCTGTTGCTACCCCGTGAGATTTTGATTTTGTTGCTTCAGTGGAGCAAGACAGTGAGTGTATGTGGAGCTCTTTGTCCTTCGGTTGTCTGCTCGTAGGAGCCGTTTCTTTCTAGGTTTGGCAGGTTACTACCGTCAGTTTGTTAAGGACTTTTCCGCCATAGCCTCGCCCCTCACTCGTCTGACGAGGAAGGGTGTCGAGTTTGTTTGGGATGGTAGGTGTGATGAGAGCTTTGCGAGCTCAAGCCCGGTTTGACGGCAAGACTGTTGGCGATCCCGGAGGGACAGTGGTTTCGTGGTTTCTGATGATGCTTCCAAGTTTGGGTTGGGTTGTGTGTTGATGCAAAGACGGGAAGGTCATTGCTTATGCTTCCGTCATTTGAAGCCATATGAGCGAGAACTATCCGACTCATGATATGGAGTTGGCAGTGGTGGTGTTTGCAACGAAGATTTGGAGGCATTACGTATGGTGAGCCGATCCAGATGTTTACCGATCACGAGCCTCAAGTATCATTTACTCGAGAATGAGCTGAATATGAGACACAGGAGATGGTTAGAGTTAGTGAAAGATTATGACTGCGAGATTCTGTACCATCCGGTAAAGCCAATGTTGTAGCCGATGCTCCGAGTAGGAAGACGTCGCGACTCGCGGTGTTGTTGAGTTCCCGGCCAGATTATGAGAGAGAGTTCGAGCGGGTGAGATTGCAGTGTTGTTGGGTGAGGATTCTTGCAGAGTAGTTCGATTGTGATCAACCCAAACCATCGATTAGACAAATGGATTATTGATAGTCGGTTGAGTGACCCCGCACTTAAGAGATTATTTGACAGAGTTAGTCTTGATGGAGATTTTGACTTTGTGTATTCACGAGACATGGGTGACGCCCAGAGGGCTTTGTGTGTTCGGATGTCGCAGGATTGCAAACAGAGTTGCTCTTAGAGGCCCACATTCTCGTTTGCTTGGCACCCCGGGTACCAAGATGTATCGAGATCTTAAGCGAGACATTCGGTGGATGGGTATGAAAAGAGATGTTGCGGAGTTTGTCATCGATGTCTCACTTGTCGCAAGTGAAGGCACCTGGCAGAGAGACCACCGGTTTGTTGCGTACCACTGAGTGTACCTCGATGGAAGTGGGAAGAGATCTCCATGGACTTTATTTCGGTTTGCCGAGGACTCGAGGAAGTTCTCTCAGATTTGGGTGATAGTCGATCGATTGACTAAGAGCGCACACTTCATTCCCGGTAGAGACACTTATACCGTGGAACAAAGGCGCAGATTGTTTTTGGAGCAGATCATTCGTTATCACGGTGTGCTTGTGAGGATCGTATCTCACCGTGATTCGAGGTTCACTTCGTTTTCGAGAGCGCTCGAGAAGGGGTTTAGGCGCGAGTGCGCCAAAGCCTGACTTTTCACCCTCGCACCGATGGAGCGGATCGAGAGGGTGAACCAGATTCTCAAGATATGTTGAGGGCTTGTGTGTTGGATTTCGGCGATTGGGACGAGATTCAGATTCGATGGAGTTTGCGTATAACAACGATTATCGATCGGCGTCGAGATGGCTCCATTCGAGGCTTTGTATGGTAAGCGTTGCCGATCTCCCGTGTTCGGGAAGAGGTTGGTGATAGGCGAGTTTTGGGTCCCGATTTGCTGCAGATTGACCAATGGTGCCGTGCGAGAAGATTAGAGCTCGTATGTTGACAAACTGAGCAGCACATGAAGAGTTATGCCGATGTTCGGCGCCGGGATTTGGAGTTTGAGGTTGGCCAACATGTATTCCTAAAGGTCGCACCGATGCGAGGTGTTTTGAGGTTTGGCAAGCGTGGAAAGCTGAGTCCCCATTTTGTTGGTCCGTTTGAGATTCTGGAGAGGATCGGCAGGGTCGCTTATCGATTAGCCTTGCCTCCGTCATTTTCGGCAGTGCACAGTGTTTTTCATGTTTCGATGTTGAGGCAGTACGTGTCGGACCCGTCGCACATTGTTGATTTTGAGACTTTGCAGCTGAATGAGGATTTGAGCTTCGAAGAGAAGCCAGTGGGGATTCTTGCTTTTGAGACAAAGACACTGCGTAATCGTGAAATCCGGTTGGTAAAGGTTCAGTGGAGAAGTCAGAGTTCAGAGGAAGTCACTTGGGAGCGGGAGGATGAGATGAGATTGCAGTATCCCGAGCTGTTCCAATCTTAAGTGACTTTCGAGGACGAAAGTCTTATAAGGGGGGAATATTGTAACGGCCCGGAAATTTCATCCCGGTCTTCCCGGGAGGCCCAGGGGCATTTTGGTAATTTTGGGTCGGGCCGACAGGGCCGGTTTTGTATTTTTTAATTGCCGGAAAAATTATGAGTCGATTAGAATGGGATCGGGAATTTTGGTGAAGACTTTTGGGCTTGGGAAAGAGTAAAAATAAATAGGGAATTAAATAGCGCGTCAAGTGAGATTCGAGCCAAAGACGTGTCGCATGCTAGGCAGGGGTCGCTTCCAATCGAGCCACTGAGCACTCTTATGCCTTTAAACGCTCCATCTTCTATATGAGCCTGTTTAATGATGATTTTGGTTTAAAAGGCCAGCCCGCCCGAGAGCCTTCTTCTTCCTTCTCTTTTCTTCCTCGACCAACCCGAGCTCCCTCTCGCGATTCTCCCTCGCCGACCCCAGTTCAACCGAGAGCTTCTTCTACTTTTCAAGGTCGTTTTTCTTGTTCCGAGCAAAGCAGCACGTGTTCTCTCTCTTCTTCTTCTTCTTCTACCCCAATTCTTTCCCGTTCTCCCCTGTTTCCGATTTCTTCCTTGCCGGCCGAATTGAAGCGAGTGGCTTGTAGGTTTCGTGCGGCCAGCCAAGGGGAAGTGGTCCAGCAGCAAATCGCGCGTCAAATCCTCTCCAATCTCCCGGAATCGAGCTCGTTTTCTCAAAGGCTCGTTCGCCTCGCTCGCCCGGCCGCGACGCGGCGCAGAAGCTTGCCTCGGCGCCCCCGCATCGCGTCGCCCGAGCCCCTGCTCGCCGAAGTTGTCTTGCGCCGCCGCGTGATCGCGCCGCGTCGTCGACGCGTCGCGTCCTCTCCAGCGCCACCGAGCCAGCGCGCATCGCTAACGCCTGTTCGTCCGCGCGCTACGCGCGCCAGCGCCCGTCCGCGCGCCCAGCCAGCCCCATTGCTGCCCCGTTCGTGAGTTCGTCGCGCCTCGTGAGTTGCTCCCGAGCTGAGCCTTGTTTGTTTTATTATATTTAGGCCTATTGTGTGATTTTTGTTGTGATTGATAGGTTCTCGATAGCTAGTTCGGGTTCGTTCGCCACCTAGGTTTTCGTGTCAAATCGTCCCCGACCAAGGTAAGGATTTCTTACCGGAGTTGTGTGGACCCTGCGATATATTATGCGATTGTTGATTGACTGCTTGTTTGTGTTTATTGACATGTGTAGCTAGGTATTCTATTCTGAATTCCCGATTAGCATGATTTTCCTGATTTAATTCTCATGTTAATCCATGCTAGGTTGTTCCTTTCTAGCATGCTCGTATCTTTTCCTTGCTTCGTAGTATCATGCTAGGCTCGTTGTATTCTTATTGAGCACGTTTTGGATTTTATGGAATTGTTTCTTCGATTGCTAGGCGGAGTTAGAGTTGCAGTGTAGATAGCATCATCCGGCCCGATGCATAAAGTACCTTGCATCCATGGGGGGACGTCGAGCAAGTCATTCCGTCCCAAGACCCCGTGAGGATTAGCTAACCAAGCGGTAGGCCCCGCAATCTTGGGTGAGGGTGGCAGATCGTTAAATGCCCCAACGGTCGGGATGATGACTTGGCATTGCCTCGCCCCGGCGCCGCATGTCCTCGGCATGTTTGGCAAGTAGCCCTCATTGCCACTGTTAAGGCAAGGACGGCTTCCCGGTGTAAGTCTACCACGACCGTTCCTTGGCCCCATGTGCGGTGGTTCAGGCTGACATAGTTTACGTGTTCAGTCTCTCACACCCCTATGTCGGTGACACCGATCCAAAGATTTAGTTAGGCGTGGTGATCGAACATGGGCGCTTTGCTCTAGACCCAGCACCCCATGGTCTGCAGAGCACGCGGTGCATGCATGTTTACGCTCATTACAGCACGACTAGAGAGCTCATCGGGATTGTGAGCGATGTACCTTTCGTCGACGATGAGACAGCCGAGGCCGGGACTTGTTTCTCGTATAGGCGACTTATGTATTGGATCGTGTGGTGATATTATTCCGGACTAAGACCTTAAATTGGCATCCGAGGCCCAAGTGTGGGCTAAGCTATGTGCTCTATTCGTGTTTATATTCATAGCTTGCATACGCTCATCAAGATGACCATGTATATCGTATTGTACCCGGTTGGGGATTCTTACTGAGCAATTCTTTGTTCACCATTATTACGTGGTTTTTCCACAGTAACCAAGTGCGAGACAAGATGGTCAAGGAGGAGCCGTGATCATGGGGCCCAGTCTTCCAACTCGATTTTTGTATTATGACTCTTTATGTTTTGTTTCCGAATGCATGTAGTCAAGCACTGAGCCCTAGGATGTTTGTAAATGTTTTGTGGATTCGAGCATTTTGTATCCAACAGTGTTTTGAATGGTTTTTAGTAAATCTCTCGATCGAGTAAACTTTGGAAATGTATTTATCTTGGAGCAGTGCTTGGAAACAGAGGGACGAGTTCCAGGAAATTGTCTAGTTTTTAAAGGGGTTATTTTGAATGTTTTGTTTTATTTGGAATCCGAAATCATGTCTGTTTAAATGTTCTTTACTTTGAATGCATGCATTGGGGTAAGGGCCCATTTAGTGCCCCATTCGGGTCGGTCCCTTACACTTTTTCTCCTTTCTCTACAAGAGTATGGTTTGTAAAACTCTCTTCGGTTTTTTTTTTTTTTTTTTTTTTTTTATAGATTTCCCACTTTTTTGGGTTTTCAGGTTTCATCTTCTACAACAATGATGAGAGCAGAGAAAACCGAAAAATTTGTTAATATCGATGAAATTTGTTAATTTGATGTTTGTGGTTTGTTATTTTGAAGAAATTTAAGTAATCTTTGTAATGGAAATTAGGAATTATTTGCATAAGATAAAAATAAAAAAAAATGGGTGAAATAAAAAATTAAGGAAGAAGAAGTGTAGAAGATGAAGATTATTAGTTTTTTTTTTAAAAGAAAATAATTTTAATATTTCTAACTATGGTTAAACTTTTTTTTAACTCTAAGGACTATTTTGAACTTTTTTGCAAAGTTGAGGGATTGAAAACTTTTGAAAGTCTAGGGACCAAAATGGAACAAACTTCATAGTTGATGGACTAAAATTGAACTTTTGAAAGTCGAGGGACCAAAATGGAACAAACTTGATACTTGAGGGACCAAAATGGTATTTTAACCTTTAAAGATTTTAACAAAAAAAAAATTTATAAATTAAATGGGCATTTTGGTCTATTATATAATTAATTACCTATATTTAAAAAAATCAAATTAGACATTCATTTAAGTTTAATTATTTTTAGATATTTTCTTAATATATTTCCCAAATTTACACATTTACATAGTTTGCTCATATGCTAACTCATCTAACTCTATGCATTAAAGAAACTCAATCCATATACTTTTGAGTTAAGTTAAATTGGATTTTTGGTTGCATTTGTCTCATTTTTCATCTTTAAGGTCATGCCCATGGTCATAGATTTATAATCTATATAATATTCATAGTTCAGGTTAGGTTGAACAAGAATTTTTTTTTCCAACAACTCAATTTGAAGAAACTTACAAAATTATAGTCTAACCTAATCTCATAAAAATTATGGGTGATAATAATAATCGAAAACCGACAAAATTGAACTGGACCAAATCGATTCATTGAATTGGTTCGAATTTTTCACATAATATTGGACATATCAATTTTTATTTTGAGAAAACTGAAAATTATTGATTTGGTTTGGTTTCTATTGATAGACGTTGCAGGTACAAATTTTATGTTATGATATTTTAAATTTTAAGCATAACATATCATTTGAATAAATCACATGATATAAACCCGTATGAAAGTAAATGCACTAGAATTTTTCACAACTTGGTAAAAAAAATCTATTAAATTTTAAAACTTTTCAAAACCAACCACAAACATAATTTTCTTTCATTTTCAAAATTTGAAATTAGAAATGTTATTATCTTTATAAAAAAAAATTAATTTGATATTTATGTACAAATTATATATCTTTTAGGTAGTTACAACAAAGTCTTATTTTAAGGATAGTTAAAATACCATTTTGATCTCTCAAGTATCAAGTTTGTTCCATTTTCGTCCATCAACATTCAAAAGTTCAATTTCAGTCCCTCAACTATCAAGTTTGTTCCATTTTTGTCCCTAGACTTTCAAAATTTTAATTTTGGTCCTTCAACTTTGCAAAAAGTTTAAAAATAGCCATTGAGGTTAAAAAAAGTTTAACCATGGTTAGAAATATTAAAATTAATTTTTTTTAAAAAAAACTAATAATCTTCATCTTCTTCACTTCCTCTTCTTCCTCATCTTTTTTATTTCACCCATTTTTTCCCATTCATCTTACGAAAATAATTCCTAACTTTCATTACAAAGACTACTTAAATTTATTTAAAATAACAAAACACAAACATCAAATTAAGAAAATTCAATCAATCTTAATGAATTTTCTTAATTCTCTCTCACTCCGGTGTAGAGTTTTGAACATTACAGACAAAAGAGATTATAAATTTCTCACCCAACATCTCCTTTCTTTATTCCAAAACTTTCTTTCTTTTACTCTTTCAGATATAAAGCTCATCATACCCTTCCTTCCATGGCCCAACCTTCTCATCTTCTTAATCTTTGCTTCTTCTTCATTGCTTCACACTTTTCCTATTTTTTCTTCAACTCCCGTCAATGAAGGTACATTGCTTTGTTTTCCATTTCCCCTTTTGGGCTTTCTTTTTCTCCTTTCTCTACAAGAGTATGGTTTGTAAAACTCTCTTCGGTTCTTTTTTTTTTTTTTTTTTTATAGATTTCCCACTTTTTTGGGTTTTCAGGTTTCATCTTCTACAACAATGATGAGAGCAGAGAAAACTGAAAAATTTGTTAATATCGATGAAATTTGTTAATTTGATGTTTGTGGTTTGTTATTTTGAAGAAATTTAAGTAATCTTTGTAATGGAAATTAGGAATTATTTGCATAAGATAAAAAGAAAAAAATGGGTGAAATAAAAAATTAAGGAAGAAGAAGTGTAGAAGATGAAGATTATTAGTTTTTTTTTTAAAAGAAAATAATTTTAATATTTCTAACTATGGTTAAACTTTTTTTTAACTCTAAGGACTATTTTGAACTTTTTGCAAAGTTGAGGATTGAAAACTTTTTGAAAGTCTAGGGACCAAAATGGAACAAACTTCATAGTTGATGGACTAAAATTGAACTTTTGAAAGTCGAGGGACCAAAATGGAACAAACTTGATACTTGAGGGACCAAAATGGTATTTTAACCTTTAAAGATTTTAACAAAAAAAAAATTTATAAATTAAATGGGCATTTTGGTCTATTATATAATTAATTACCTATATTTAAAAAAATCAAATTAGACATTCATTTAAGTTTAATTATTTTTAGATATTTTCTTAATATATTTCCCAAATTTACACATTTACATAGTTTGCTCATATGCTAACTCATCTAACTCTATGCATTAAAGAAACTCAATCCATATACTTTTGAGTTAAGTTAAATTGGATTTTTGGTTGCATTTGTCTCATTTTTCATCTTTAAGGTCATGCCCATGGTCATAGATTTATAATCTATATAATATTCATAGTTCAGGTTAGGTTGAACAAGAATTTTTTTTTTCCAACAACTCAATTTGAAGAAACTTACAAAATTATAGTCTAACCTAATCTCATAAAAATTATGGGTGATAATAATAATCGAAAACCGACAAAATTGAACTAGACCAAATCGATTCATTGAATTGGTTCGAATTTTTCACATAATATTGGACATATCAATTTTTATTTTGAGAAAACTGAAAGTTATTGATTTGGTTCGGTTTCTCTTTTTGTCAAATCAATTTGAACGGATCGATTTTCGATTTGGCCTAAAAATCAAGGAAAATCAAACCAATGATTTTGCCTTATTGTACCTTAGTTCGATTTTTTTTTTGTTAAATTGATTAAATCGATTCAATCCTCAATTTAACCTAAAATCGAATGAAACTAAACCAATAATATAGTACGAGCTACTTCGGTTGTCGGTTTTTTTTATACGATCACAATCTAAATAGGATTTTGGTTCGATTTTTGAATACAGTCCTAATCCAAATAGGGTTTCAGTTCAGACCTAGCGGATGCCAATATGAACGGGTGGAGCTTCATTCGACAAAATTGGGACCTTAACTTTTCTCGCTTTTGTCTCCTTTTCTCTATTCCTCGAATTGATTCAATGATCTGATCGCTCCCATTGCTTCGATCCAATTCACGAATCTCAATATCTAATTCTTCTGTTTCTTCGTTCAATTCGCTTCTCTAAGCACTGAATTCTTGAATTCGATTCTGCTTGTTCGAGCTGTGATCGCTCTCTCATGGCGAACGTATCAGTTGCTGCGGAATGGCAGCTCCTCCATAATCGCTACTACCGGAAGCCGGAGCTCTATCCTATGAAATGGAAGCATCTTGATCTTGGCCGGAATAAGGTAGCCTGTGCTCCGTTCGGCGGTCCGATCGCCATTATCCGCGACGATTCCAAGATCGTTCAGCTCTACGCAGAATCCGCCCTCAGGAAACTACGGATCTTCAACTCTGCAGGTGTTCAGCTGGCGGAGACAGTTTGGCGTAACCCTGGGGGACGATTGATCGGCATGTCGTGGACCGATGATCAGAATTTGGTCTGTGTGGTGCAGGACGGCACTGTTTACCGCTACAACATTCATGCCGAGCTTCTCGAACCTAATTTTTCGATGGGTAAGGAGTGTTTTGAGCAGAATGTGGTGGAATGTGTGTTTTGGGGCAATGGTGTTGTGTGCATAACCGAGGCATATCAGATCTTTTGCATATTGGATTTCAATAATCCAAAATCGTGTAAGCTTTCGGACCCGGGAATTGATGATTTACCACACTGTATGGCGGTAATCGAGCCGAAATACACCATGTCTGGGAATGTGGAGGTGTTGCTTGGAGTTGGGGACGAGTGTGTGATTGCAGTGGAGGAGGATGGAGTGCAGCGCCTTGGCAAGGGCGTGCTCGAAGGGCCGCTGCAGAGGATGGCCGTATCCTTAGATGGAAAGTGGTTGGCTGCGTTTACTCACGACGGGAGGCTTTTGGTTTTGACTTCAGACTTGCAGAAAACTATTTTGGATCGTGAGTGTGAGGTTAGCGATGTGTTTCTTGCAATTTGAGATTGTTCTTACGAAATGGATAAAAGTTATATAAGTTGCCAGTCCTATTCTATTTTGTGGCTCATACTTAAGCATAATGACAACTCTCCTCACTTGATTTTTTGATGATCGGGAATTGGAGTTTTAGTCCTATATACCCTGGGGCACCCGCATGCATCCCAAGGCCCGGACCCAAGAGACAACAATAAATTTTACGTCTCGAGCCAAAGAACCTCAAGTGAGCATATCTTGAAAGCCCCCTCCCTTGGGGACTAACTCTCCTCACTTGATTGGAATGTTTAAATTTTCTCTAGAATATCCTTGATTTGAAATCAAGATGATTCCACGTTTTATCCCATTCTCCCATTTCCGTGATGAAGCATGGTGGACTAGGACAATTAGTTTGTTTAGTTTACAAGCATTCATTCATTTGGAATTTTTTTGAAGTTCTCCATTTATCATTGCATGTATTTTTCTTTTGTTTTCTTGAATGGATTGGGCTTAGATCATGTTTATTCATGTCTTTGTCTTGTTTTATGGCTGCAGTCAGCTCTTCCTCCTGAGCAATTAGCTTGGTGTGGAATGGACAGCGTACTTCTTTATTGGGATGATATGCTTTTGATGATGGGTCCAGATGGAGATCCTGTTCGTTACCTGTATGACGAACCAGTCATTCTTATTCCCGAGTGTGATGGGGTGAGGATATTATCTAATACCAGTATGGAATTTCTTCAAAGAGTACCCGACTCCACAGAAACAATCTTCAGGATTGGAAGTACATCTCCTGCAGCTCTTCTGTATGATGCGTTGGATCATTTTGACAGGCGTAGTGCAAAGGTAATGACATTGTTACTTTTCCCTCTTTCTTGTGAAAAATGTTGCGTTGTTTTGCTGATTCTTACTCTTAGAAGTTGGATAACTAGCTTAAGTTTGTTCCCTCACTAATATCCTTCAGTAATTTTACAATGAGGATTAAAAAGCTCTTTTGAGATCTATTGAGGATATACTGCTGGCAGAATCAGACAAAAAAATTATCTTCTAGTAATTTATTTTTGAGTGAATAGTTATATTTTGTCATTTTCCATATTTTATAGCTTTAATAGCCATAGTCTTATTGATTATAGATCATTGAAACAGTTTTTTGTTTGTGATGTTTGCAAGTGTGATATGATCCAAGATCTAGATTATATAAAGAGGTAAAAAAATACAAGATAAACCAAGATTTGATAGGTCTTGGAATCTCCCCTCTCAAGAGAATATTCTCTATGAGCCCTACACTAATTCACTCAATATTTGGATGCCTAAACCCTACTCTAACCCTCTCTATTTATAATTGAAGAAACTCTATTTTTTTTTCTTATTAGATTTCTTCTCAAAGGGTTCAATAAATATACATCAGGAGCAAGAAAAACTCCTTAAAAGGTTCAACAACCTAACCACCTAAAGACAAATTCAAATAAGCAACCTAACCACCTATAGAAATAGTCAAATACTTTATTCATTATTACAAAATTGTCCTAACTTTCAATACTCCCCCTCAAGCTGAATTGTAGATGTTATACAAACCCAGCTTGTTATTCAGGTCTTCGAAGTTAGGTCTTTGTAATGGTTTGGTGAGGATGTCTGCCACTTGCTGCTTGGTGGACACATAGGAAAGCTAAATCACTTCATTGGTAATTTTCTCAGAAATAAAGTGACGGTCAATCTCAATGTGTTTCGTTCGATCATGATGAACAAGATTCTTGGCAATACTTATGGCAGCTTGACTATCACACAACAGATTGATCGGTTCACGACAAACTGTTCCCAGCTCAGTCAGGACCCTCTTGATCCATATGCCTTCACAGATCCCTTGGGCCAAAGCTTGATACTCGGCTTCTGCACTACTTCTTGCCACTACAGGTTGTTTTTTACTCCTCCAGGTGACAAGGTTGCCCCATACAAATGAGCAATAACCGGAGGTGGATCTTCTGTCTGTGGTATCACCTGCCCAATCTGCATCAGAGTATACTGTAATGTTTTTGTCGTCGGCTCGTTTGAATAGTAGACATTTTCCAGGAGTCATCTTCAGATATCGAAGAATTCTATATACGGCCTCCATATGACTTTCATTGGGACTATGCACTTACTGCCAATGAAATATTTGGCCGAGTATAAGACAGATATATAAGGCGTCCCACCAGTTGTTGGTATCTCCCCCTGTCGACCGGACTGGTCTCAGGTTCTAGCCCAAGTTTCTTGCGAGGATCCATAAGGGTTGCTTCTAGTTTACATCCCAACATGCCTGTCTCGGTAAGGAGATCTAACACATATTTTCTCTGAGATACCATTATGCCTGGCGACTTCCATGCCTAGGAAATACTTGAGCTTTCCAAGATCTTTTACTTCAAACTCATGTGCTAAGTGATCTTCTAACGCTAGCAGCTCTGACTCATCATTTCTAGAAATAATGATATCATCCACATACACAATCAACAGGGCAAGAGATGTTTCTGACCTTCGTTTGACAAACAGTGTGTCGTCTGACTGCATTGTGAGTACCCCAAGCTAAGGACAAAGGTTGCAAATCTGCCAAACCAAGCACGAGGAGATTGCTTAAGTCTATAAAGGGATTTTTTTAGTAGACATGCTTTGGTTGGGTCAGAATTGGTCGAATACCCAGGTGGAATTTGCATGTACACCTCTTCCTCTAAATCTCCGTTTAAAAAGGCATTTTTTATGTCCAGTGTCTAAGACCCCACTCGAGATTTACTGCAAGGGACAAAATTATCCGTATGGTGTTGAGTTTAGCCACAGGTGCAAAGGCCTCCTGGTAATCAATCCCATAAGATTGGGTAAATCCTTTGGCCACCAGTCTTGCCTTCAATCTCTCAATGCTTCCATCTGCATTATGCTTTACCGTGAATATCCACTTGCACCCAACGGGTCGTTTTCCACTGGGTAGTTTAGTTACTGTCCATGTATCGTTTTTTCTAGAGCCGCTATTTCATCTTGTACCGCCTTCCTGCAACGAAGATTTTGCAATGCTTCATCAGCCACATTGGTCAGAATCCATGTGTTATCAAGGGTGGATACAAAGGCACGGTAAGAGTCAGACAAATTGTCATATGAAACGTAATTCCGTATGGGATGCATAGCCCCATCATTTGTCTCATCAACGGGTTGTCCAGAATTTGGAGTCGGATCTGACGATTGAGAATCTTGATTTGCTTGAGTGTCTACCTGCTCAAAGTGTTTTTTTCTTTGAGTATAGATGAGGGGACTACACTGACAATCGAAGGCAAAGAGGAAGGTGGAACAAGAGGAGGGGAAGACCCAAGAGGATGTCAAGAGGAATCAAGTACAAGAGGAGGGGAAGTCCCAAGAGGATGTGGAGAGGAATCAGGTACAAGAGGAAGAGGAGAATCAGGTATGGAGGTTTCAAGGGGTATGGAGATAGTAGGAGAAAGAGGAGAGTCAGGTACGAAGGTCTCAAAAGGTATGGAGGAAGAAACGGAGGGAGGAGCAATCGGAGCCGAAGCTTGAGTTGTTGTGTCAAGGATGGATGACCACAACTGAGTGTCACTCAATTTCTCCCCCTGACAGTCAGGCTTGCAGTAAAATGGTAGGTGTTCGAAGAATGTGACATCCATGGTGATGTACACACGTTTCGTTGTAGGAGAGTAGCATTTATACCCTTTCTGAGTTGGAGAGTAACCCAGGAAGATACATTTAAGTGCCCGACGATCCAACTTGCTACGATGTTGGGAATGGACATGAACAAATGCACTGCATCCAAAGACATTAGGAGCCAAGTCAAAGGATGGGAGACGAAGGTGAGGGAAAGTTTGAAGAAAGGTGTGGTGTGGATTGGAGAATTTAAGAACACGAGAAGGCATTCGGTTGATAAGGTAGGTAGCTGTGAGAAGCGCTTCCCCCCAATAAAATTTAGGGACATGTGTGGAAAACATGAGACACCGAGTGACTTCTAGAAGATGACGATTCTTCCATTCCGCCACTCCATTTTGTTGTGGAGTGTCCACACAAGAGCTTAGATGTATAATCCCTTCTTTTGACAAGTATTCTCCCAGAGATATGCTAAAGAATTTGTTGCATTATGCCTTGAACGCACTAATGCCCCACGATTAGTAGTCGGGGGTCTCGCTGTGTAATTAGCATTATGTAATTAGGTTTTAATTAGAGCGCATATATAAGCTCGAATTAAAACCCTAGCCGTTTTCATGACATTTTACCTCTGTAATTCGCCTCTCTGAATAAAACTCTTTCTCCTCTCCTGCCCGTGGACTAGCCAACACAACGTTGGTGAACCACGTAAATCCTTGTGTGATTTCTGCTTCTCTTCTTCTTTTACATTTTACTTGTTTTCGTTATTGATTGTTGATTTCCGTTTCATAACAGAATTCTTTCGCATTGTCTGTTTTGAGACCACGGATTTTGCTCTGATATTGGTTCTGAATCATGGCATGGAAGTGTTTAAAAAGTGAGTATACTTCAGACTTTTCTTTCATCAGATAAACCCACGTAATTCGTGTGTGGTCATCGATGAAAGATACAAACCAACGAGCCCCAGATATATTCTTTATTTTGGAGGGTCCCTAGACGTCACTATGAATGAGTGAAAAAGGACTAGAAGGTTTATATTCGAGATGTGGGTAGGAGTTTCGAGTATGTTTTGCAAGTTGACAGATTTCACACGAGAATGAATTTGGATTCTTATTACTGAATAGGTTTGGAAACAGTTTAGATAAGTATACGAAATTGGGGTGACCTAGACGATAATGTAACAAGATGATGTCATCATCGTTTTTTATGCTAAGGGAAACTAAACTACTGGAAACAAAGGAAGATAAATGGGAAGACTTGTCTCCGATCGTCAGTGAGGTTGGATCAATGTTGAGACAGTAGAGCCTCGAGCAGACTTCAGCATTGCCAATCGTCTTCCCCGATTCCAAATCCTAAAAAACACATTGATTTGGATAAAATTTAGTCACACAATTTAGGTCACGTGCCAACATGAGCAGTTGCTCAGCGGCACTAGTGTATGCTCAATGACCAGAGGTCTTGGGTTCGAGTCCCCCCACCCTCAATTGTTGTAATCTAAAAAAAAAACAATTTAGGTCACGTGTTAACTTGCTAATTGAAAGCAAGTTACAGTCCAAATCTGGTACATGGAAAACATATTTAAGATATAAGTTTTGAGTGATACAAATGGAACCTGTCCCTGCTACTTTTGAGTGTGTCCCATCAGCAATCTTCACAGAAGAGTTGGATGTGTCTGCTTGATACTGTTGAACAACGACTTGTCCCCTATCATATGATTTGATGCTTCTGTATCGACGATCCAGGATTGATTCCCTCTTTTTGCAGTGAGTGCAGTTGGTGTGACTTTCTGGGCAACAAGGCCTGTTCCCTGGATCGTGTTACCAATGATCTTCTGTAGCGCATCGATTTGTTCTTTGTTGAATGGAAATGATTCTCCCCCTGAATTGTGTTCTGAAGGAGCAACAGTCACAAATGCCTTACTGTCACGATCATTGCGATTTCTTGGTTTCCAATCAACTGGTTTTTCATGGATCTTCCAGCAAGTCTCCTTCGTATGACCTGGTTTTTTGCAATGGTCATACCAGGGTCTTTCTCGCCTCTGTTTGTTTTCCCCTGTAGAGTTATAGTTCCTAGAGACAAGGGCGGATGCCTAAAGGATTGGAACTGATTCTGACTTGCCTATCATAATATTTTTCCAGCTTTCCTCGCGTTGTACCTCAGAAAATGCTTCACGGAGGGAAGCCAGCGGCTTGACGCCCATAAGTCCTCCTCGAACCTCATCAAGGTTATTGTTCAGACCAAAAAGAAACTTAAATGTTCTTTTTTGTTCCACAATTTTTGCATATTGCGCAGTATCATCAACACACTTCCATGTATGGAGTTCAAACAGGTCTAACTGTTGCCAATGGTGAGAGAGATTGTTGAAGTACTCGGTGACTGACTGTTCTCCTTGACGAAGATCATGTAGGATCGACTCAATTCGAAATAACTCCGAGGTATTTTCCCTACTTGAGTAGGTAAAGAAACTCTTGTTTTCTTATTTTTATTCCAATTTCAATAACGTATTAATACAGATCAAAAGAAATCAAATGCAAGATTTTCTCCTATAAACTCTCACCTACCTAACAAACCTACATCAGAATTAAATTAACATATTTACAAATTACTAAACTACCCCTAACTTCCAACAGTAGGTTTCCCTAGTTGCTTCCCAGATTTGGTATATTGTATTATATAGTAGGAAATTTTCACCTATTTCGGTGGTCATAGAGTTGATTAGTTAAGACTTAACCATGTTCTCTATTTTCCACTATTTGAATTCTGGTTCCTTTGATCCTGGTTGAGTCTTATCTTTTGACAGATAGTCATCTTTGCCCTTTCCACAAATAAACATATTTATCGCTTGAGACCATTGGACGTAGTTATGCCCATTTAATCTATGACCCGTGATATACGACGATGATGAATCAAGTGTGGGCTCACTAGATTTCAAGGAGGCCATTGTACAGTAATGAACCAGATATCAAGACAACTGTATGTGGATCACAAAAAAAGGATAAAAATCAGTACGTCGCGAAGAACTTCAGAGAAGGTTTCACAGCAGCAAAATTAGAAGCGGCAGAAGAGTTCGGCGAATGAGAGGGCAACAACAAAGTCGATCGCCCGAGCAAATGAGACGATCGATGTTGCGAAGGTGAGGAGATCGGTAGCACAACAGTGAGGGTTCGCACGAGCGATTGGAGATCGGACGTTGTCGCGGCAGTTCGCACGATCGAATAGGGCGACTGACGATAGAAAATGATCGATGTAGCACAACAGTGAGGGTTCGCACGAGCGAATAGGGTGACTGACGATCGGAAATGATCGATGTAGCAAGATGTTGGCGACAACTTGCGATGTTGAAACGATGATCTGAGTGATCGAGGGCGTAGCAGCAGTGAGAGGTCGATCGATCGGGTGTGATCGATTGTGCAAGGGCGACGCTGGGGGGTTTAGCTGCGGCGAAGGTCAGGGCGGCCAAGTGAAGAAGAAAAAAAAATTGTTTTTTTTTTTGTGTTTTAACTCAGCTCTGATCCCAAAAAACTCTGCTTTTTTTTCTTATTAGATTTCTTCTCAAAGGGTTCAATAAATATACATCAGGAGCAAGAAAAACTCCTTAAAAGGCTCAACAACCTAACCACCTAAAGACAAATTCAAATAAGCAACCTAACCACCTAAAGAAACAGTCAAATACTTCATTCATTATTACAAAATTGTCCTAACTTTCAATAATAATAAAATACCCTAACTTACTCCCCGAGTAATTGCTAACATATCCTTATTTTATTCTTATTTCTACTAAGACCCAACCCTATCAAAGTGATAAGCAACAAAACAAACCTACGTTACTACTGGACATTGACATCCAAAATGAACAATAAGTTTATACAAATATAAATCACATTTTACCAATTTCATTCTCATTAACCAGACAGTCATTCTATTCCTAGGCTTCCCATTCCCATATACTATATGCCCTCCATGAGAGTTTTTTAGGATAGAGTTACTTGAAATAAAAACTCGGGGCCATCTCTTCTCTGGATGTCGGTTTGCTTGAACATTTTGGGAGTACATATGCCCCCTTTGATCTCCTTACAATGATTGAATACTTTCTTGGAGGTCACCCCTTCAGGAACACAGCTAATCCTATGGGAGTACTTTGTTAAAGCTTTCTTTTTTGGATAAGAAACAATTTCATTATGATTATGAAATTACAAAGATAAGGTCCCCAAGGAATTACAAAAGAGCTCTCCAATTATAAATAAGGGAGTCATAGCTATAAGAATCAAAAGGGGGATGAAGTTTGATCCAAGAGACCACAGATATAGTAATATAGTCCATAAATTTGTCAAATGTATTAGCTTTATCCTGGAAAGTACGGTAGTTTCTCTCCTTCCAAATATGCCAACAAAAAGCCTTCATAAAGTTTTCCCATAAGATCCTCTTTTTCTTCTTAAAAGGATGGTCAGTGAGGACAATCAACAGCAGAGTTGAGGGCTGTTGTGGCAAATGGAAGCTCCATTGAAAAGCCGATCGGATTAGGTTCCAAAATGAAGTCGCAAATGAGCATGTAATCATCAAATGATGATTCTGCGTCTTTTTGGCAGAGGGGGCACCAATGTGGAGAGATGTGTAGGAGAGGCAACCTTCTTTGTAGCTTGTCATGTGTGTTGATAGCTCCATGGCCTAGTTCCCATAGAAAACAATTAACCTTTTTTGGGCATTTATCCTTCCAGATAGCATAAAAAATCTTGGGAGATTCTTGTGTGGTTTGGCATGTACAATCTCTAATCAGGGATTTAATAGAGAATCCTTCATTCGGATGTGGTTTCCATATGCTTTGGTCTTCACTAGTGACAAGACTTGTTGTACTAAGGATATCAATTAAGGCTGAAATTCCAGGATCTCCTCCTCTTTCAGATTTCTTCTTAGAGCAAGGTTCTAGAAATTCTGTTCAGTTGACCATGCCTCCTTAACAGTCATCTCTTTCTTAGCAGATAGGTTGAATAGCAACGGATATAGGTTGCCAAGGGGACCGCCATTCACCCAATTGACTCTCCAAAAAGAGGTGGAAGCTCCATCTTTAACATTATATAATGTTCTGTCCTGAATCAATGGTGCTAGGTTAATAATAGATTTCCATGGGCCTCTGGTTGTTTTAGCCGAATGATGACCTAGGTGATTGGATGCAGAGATCCTCCGTATTTGGCAGTAATCACTCTTCTCCAAAGGACAGTTTTTTCTTTATCGTATCTCCAAATCCATTTGGCTAGAAGAGCATTATTTTGGTCCTTCGTGTTATAGATACCAAGGCCACCTGTTTCCAGTGGAAGAATAATGTCGTTCCATTTTACTAGGTGAAGCCCTTTGGTGTCTGAGTTTCCTTTCCACAAAAAGTGTCTAATAAGCTTCTCCACTTTGCAAGCCACCTTAGATGGCATTTTGTAGATAGACATATAATAATATGTTGGAAGGTTTGCCAGGGTTGCTTGAATAAGTGTGAGTCTACCACCTTTAGAAATGTGGTTATGCTTCCATGAAGAAATCTTCTTTTCAACTCTCTCAATTAGATCGTCCCAAAAACGAATGGATTTTGGTTTCCCATAAAGAGGTAGCCCTAGGTAGGTAGAAGGCCAAAAACCTATCTTGCAGCCGATTTTGTTAGACAAATCGGTGATGACAGAATCATCCAAATTGATGCCCAACAATTCAGTTTTGTTAATATTGATTCTTAGTCCGGAGAGAGATTCAAACGACGATACAGTATCAAGGAGAGCGTCGATAGCTTCATCACTATAGTTGGAGCAGAGAAGGGTATCGTCAGCGAATTGTAAGTGAGTGATCTTGATATCACCAATACTGAAGCCTTGAATTCTATTTTCGATCTCTGCATGTATTAACATTCTGCTCAGACAATCAGCTATAGAATAAACAGGAAAGGGGAAAGAGGGTCACCCTGTCTGAGGCCTCTAGAAGCTCTGATTTTCCCTCTAGGCTTTCCATTGATAATAATGGAAAAGTTAGGGGAGGAAATACAACCATGGATCCATCTCCTCCACACAAGCCCAAAACCTTTGGCATGAAGGATCTCATCGAGGAAATCCCAATCAACTGTATCGAACGCTATTTCAATGTCCAGTTTTAGAACAATACCTTTCTTGTGCCTCCTTTTTCACTCATCAATGATTTCATTAGCGATGAGGATGGCATCAATAATCTGTCTCTTTTCAACAAATGCAGATTGGAAATCAGTAATGGTATCAGGGAGAACCTTCTTATGGAATGAAATGCAGTAGGAGGATCTTTCACGAAAAAGAGTTGTCTTTTGTTTCTTTTATGGAAAAGATTGTGTTTATGGTTGTACCTTGGATAAAAAGATCCCCTATTTTCTTTGTTTATTGCTTTTCTACCCTCGTTAATTTGAGTGGTCTTGTGTAATTGCCCATGCGGCCCCTTTTCTCTCCTTTCATCCATCAGCGAGATTGTTTCTTCTCCAGAAAAAAAAAAAAAAGCAATAAAAACTCAGTGCTGGTTTCACATTTGGTGTCATTCAACTATATTTTATTTTCTATATATATTTGAGAAGTTTACTTGAAATAGAACTCAGTGCATGTTTTATAATGGGATTTTTTATATAAGAATTATAATGGTACTTTTAATTTTAGTTTTGGAGCTACTTTCTTTTAGCTGGGCGTGTTTGGAAATTCATCTTCTTGATTGTATTGGTACCTATGAAATACAGTGAAATAATTTTTATGATTCATTATTATTCACTTAATTTAATTTATGTGACCAGGCAGATGAAAACTTAAGGTTGATACGTCCAGCATTACATGAAGCTGTTGAAGCATGTGTAGATGCTGCTGGCCATGAATTTGACATTTCCCGTCAGCAGACCCTGCTAAGAGCTGCCAGCTATGGCCAAGCCTTTTGCGGGTCAGTAATTATAGTGTTACATTTTAATTATTTTTTTATGTTGCTTGTTCTTATTCTTTTTCATGTAAATGTGGGAAATTTTCTTTCTAATTTATATAGGTAGGTGCCGACTATTTTTACTTATTATTTGGTAATAATAGATTTAAGTGGTAGTATGTTTGAGGATTAAGTAAAATGATCCCTCCAAACAAGCACAAGCTTAGCCTATTTAACCTGTTTATAGTTTGGTACATTGTTTGCGGTATGCCATGTGCTGTGGGTGGTTAGAACAAAAAGTGTCTTTCTAAGCTTTTTGTGATGTTTGTATACCGTCCTTGATTTGATTCCATCGGATGTAACTTCTTTAGCCAGGTTTTTGGAGGATGCCTTAACCTTTTACATATTTCACCCTTCAGTGAAATTTGTTTCTTAAAAAATATAAAGATCTTTTAATGTTATCTCTGATTTTGCTCTCCATAATGATATCCAGTTGGCTTTGGCAGCAATTTTAATCGGGAACGAATACAAGAGATGTGCAGACTATTGCGAGTTTTAAATGCTGTTCGCAACCCAGATATAGGCATCCCTCTCAGTATACAACAGTTTAAGGTCCTCTATGATTGCTGATAAAAGTTTCCAGTTTCTTGAACACTTGAACTATAATGGATCTTTTTACTAAATAAACTTGTTCCTTTCAGCTTCTTACACCATCTGTTCTGATTGCTCGTTTGATCAATGCCCACCAACACTTGCTTGCATTACGGGTTTCTGAGTACCTTGGTAGGAGTCAGGTGAATATAATCCTATAATTTGCGGATCAAACTACATGGGGATTTTTCTTGTTTCTTATAATTTGCGGCGCCCCCATAGCTGTGAAAATATTAAGAAGTGCTTCCTGGTTTAAACTTATTCTTATAGAATTTATGCTATTCTTGTTCGAATGACTCGTGCTAAATTTAATAGTTTTATTGGTTCTTACAATAATGATAAATTGAAGTAAAGGTCTCCAAGGGGTGGCACAGTGGTTGAAGACATGGGCATTGAGGGTATGCTCCCCTCAAGGTCCCGAGTTTGAGTCTTCCCTGTAACAGTACTCCTTCGATGTCTCCGGTGCCTGGCCTAAGGACGGGCGTGATTACCTTGTTTCAAAAAAAAAAAAAGACAGATAAATTGAAATAAAGATGAAAGTATAGCTAATAGTTTTCATTTCAGAAGCAGAGTACTTTTACTTAAGAGTCAATGAGGAATCAGAATTAAAATTTCCATTTGTTAAATTTACTTTTGAGTGTAAATTGTGAAACTAACTTTCTTTTTATGGCTAACCCCACTCATGTGGAAAAGAAGGTTCTTTGAGATTCTGACTTTTAACAACTGTTGCTTGTCGATTAAAGATATTTAGGTCTTTAATTAGACGTAAGAGGTGCACAAATAAGAAATAAATGTGTACTTTGAGGAGTTATAATTCTAGGAAGTACGGGACACATACCCTTAAAAGATTTTGAAGTTGTTACAGTTGGAAAAAACTGCCAATTCTTGCTCCATTTAATATCATGTGCCCCTCAGTGACCCAATTCAACTAAAATTGAAGCACGGAATTCCTAGAAAGAATATTTATACCCATTTTTTGGCCTGTTGCGTATGCTCTCAACTAGTTCAACAGATTCTTATTCATTTTATACAGGAGGTGGTGATAATGCACTGGGCATGTTCAAAGATAACAGCTTCAGCTAATACTCCTGATGTCACCCTTCTTGGAGTTCTACTTGATAAGGTTTTATATTTCAAATATATACTATTGAGATTCCCTTTTTTAGTATCATGCAATGGGATCTGAAATGAACTCTTGTGAAATTCAGCTGAAGTTGTGTAAAGGCATATCATATGCTGCAGTTGCTGGTCATGCTGATAAAATTGGTCGCAGGAAATTAGCTGCTATGCTTGTTGATCATGAACCACGATCCTCCAAACAGGTCTTTATTTCATTGCATTATGTTTCCTCTTTTTGGATTCTGTTATTTTTGTCATAAAAAACATTTATATTAAGAGAAAATCTAAGAATATACAGCAATGTGATTACCTCCTTTGAAAGGGGTCTTCTTTTCCCCTGCCCCTAGGTTGTTTGGTTGGACATGAGAGTGTTTTCTTTGGCAAACCAAGATTGTTTGGTTGGACAGTACGGAAGAAATTCTTTGGATGAACCTAAAGAAGGGTCAGATGTGCTAAAATGCACCAAATTCCTAAACTTTCCTCCCATAACCTTCTTGACGGCAGAGTCCTTGAAAGGTTCATCACTGGGACTACCCCACAAGGGAGGTCCAAAATATTCCAAGGCATTTACTAACCAAGCTAGATAGAGCTCCTCCATCTTTCTGATACGATCCCGAGGCCGCTAAAAGTATATTCGAGGCGGAGCAAGAAGTGACGGAAGAAGATTTAATATTTATTATTATTATATTTATTGTTAATTGAATTGCATTAGTCTTTAAATGTTTTATTAGAGAATTACTATTATTAGGGTTAATTCTAGGTCTACTATAAATAGGAATAGTTAGGTCATTATTCATTATTCAATCAGTTGTCGTCTTTGTACTCTGGCTCTTAGAGAGATCCTCTTTGGAGATTTATCTTATTTTAATAGAAAAGTGTGGTAGATTCTATCATTTTGGTATCAGAGCTGTTTGTCGATCTGGAAATGGTGAGTACTAAGATGGAGACAAGGATGCAAGATTTCGAGGAAAGTGGGGTCGAGATGCTGAAGAAACAGAGGGAATTTGAGGCTCAGTTGGCGGCGATGGGAATTCGATTGGACCAGGAGTTGGGACAAATGAATCTAAATATACAGAAGCTGTTGGAGCGAACACTGGAACAATCGAAACCCGACACGAGTGGCTTGGACAAGGGGAAGGGAGTGACGGCTGATTCGAAAGAGGCGAGCGCGGCTAAGGGAGCGGTGACGGCGTCTGCGGGGGATCCGAGCAGTGTGGGTGCCGGGCCGGCAGGGCTGATGGTCGACCCGGGAGGCGCAAGCGGCGAAGGGGGATGCGCAGGCAGTGCAGGGCCGAGCGGAGGGGGTCGGCGTGAGGGCACGGGGGCGTACGGAAACTTTCGGGCGGCGCTGGGGAGCGGGGCTGCTGGAGTGGTCCGGCGTGGGCGAGCGCGAGTGCGGCGCGGGACCAGGCGGCGAAGGCCGTGGCTGGGGTTCGGGGAAGTCAGGTCGGGGTGGGCCGGTCGGACCGAGTCGGTTTGGGCTAATTGGGTTGGATCGAAGGGAGAGTTTTTAGGGGTTGCTCGATGGGGAAAATTGTATAGGCTCAGACTTCGATCGACGGGGAGATTCTTGGTTCGATGGAAGGGGAAACGGGTTTTCGGAGGAGAGGATGGTGCGCATCGGCTATGAAAGGCCGTTAGCGCATTGACGGTTGGAACGATCGGGGTTGGGATAGTTGCAATTGGGATAGGGAGCGGGAGGATTGGAGAGATAGGCAGGATCATTTTGAGCGAGGGGGACCAGGAGTAGGTGGTAGGGATGGACCGATGTTGATAGGAGGTTACGGAAATTGGAGATGCCTGTGTTCAAAGGACTTGCGGATGAGGACCCGGATGGGTGGCTATGCCGAGTTGAGAGGTACTTTTGGGTTAATCGTTTGACAGGACACGAAGGGTGGATGCCGCAACTTTGTGTATGGAAGGGGAAGCATTAGAGTGGTTGCAGTATGAAGAAGACCGAGCACTGATTGCTTCGTGGGAAGAATTCCGAGAATTTTTGTTGCATCGTTTCCAACCAACGATCAATGACAATAGATACGCCAATTTGATGAGTCTACAACAAGTGGGAACGGTAAAAGAGTATCGCCGACTATTTGAAAAATATGCAAAAGGTATATGCGACATCAGTGCGAGTGCTTTGGAGGGGAAATGGGAGAGTGGCCTGAAGGGTGAAATACGGAGTGAGATGAGAAAACTGCGACCAATTGGGATTCAAGACAAGAAATTTATGGCACAGGTAATTGAAGTTGACCTTGCTTTCTGAAATCAAGCAAAAGGAGTGGGCATGTCGACAGCGGTTAAACCGAGTATGGGATCAGGGGCTGTAAATGCAAGAGGGGCTGGAAGTTCAAACCTAAGAACTCTCGCTTTCACTCCCAACAGATCAACACCATCGAACACCCTCATTTCCACCGTGCCTTATAAACGATTAACAGATAGTGAGATTCGCATACGTAAAGACAAGGGGTTGTGTTTTAGGTGTGACAAGAAGTTCGTTTCGGGTCACCGGTGTAAAAAGGAGCTACAGGCTTTAGAGATACTTGTAGTACGCGATGCAATAGAATATCTAGAAAACAAAGAAATCGTTGGCTTACAAGATTTTGTGCCCGACGATGAGCTTATTGATGACACTGTGGATACACCGAATATAGCAGCGCTATCCTTGCATTCAATGGCAGGTCTGAGTTCCCCAAAAATGTTGAAGGTCACAGGCTCGATACAGGGTCAGAAGTAGTAGTTCTGATCGACAGTGGGGCCACACATAACTTCATATCAGATGACATTGTCGCTAAGTTGAAATTACCGGTGGAGCCTTCAGATGATTATGGTATCATGTTGGGGACTGGTGATTCCGCGAGAACAGTTGGTATCTGTAAGAATGTAGAACTTCAGTTGGCAGAATTGAGAATAGTGAACGATTTCTTACCCTTACCCACTGGGCAGCGCAGATGTGATATTGGGTGTTGTTTGGCTGGCCACATTGGGGAAAATTGAATTCGATTATCGCTCGTTGAAAATGCAATTTAAGTTGGGTTTAGGAAAGGTTGAGTTGCAGGGCGAGCCGCGATTGGTCAAGGCTCAGGTCTCATTAAAATCCATGATGAAGTCGATACGACCAGAGGATCAGGGGCTCCTGGTCGAGTTGAACATGATTGAGACATCGACACCTACTCGTGTATAGACCGGCGCTCTACCAGATTTGTCTTAGGTACCCCAAGAACTACACTGTGTACTTCACATTTACTCATCGATTTTTGAATCATTGACAGGTCTACTTCCGGAACGTAATTGTGACCATGGGATTGAATTATTTGCGGGAAAGGAATCAGTGAATGTGCGCCCATACCGGTACCCACAGTACCAAAAGAATGAAATTGAAAAATTGGTGCGAGAAATGTTGTTGGCAGGAATTTTTCGCCCGAGCACGAGTTCGTTTTCGAGCCCGGTCTTGTTGGTTAAGAAAAAGGATGGGAGTTGGCATTTTTGCGTCGACTATCGCACTTTGAATCAAGCAACAGTGCCTGATAAATATTCGATACCACTGGTTGACGAGTTACGGGATGAACTGCATAGGGCAATAGTGTTTTCAAAAATTGATCTTAAGGCAGGCTACCATCAGATCCGCGTTAAGCCAAACGATGTACATAAAACGGCCTTTAGAACTCATGAGGGCCATTATGAATTTATAGTCATGCCTTTCGGATTACGAAATGCTCTTGCAACGTTTCAGTCAGTCATGAATGAGATCTTGCAACCGTTTCTACGCCAGTTTGTGCTCGTATTTTTTATGATATCCTTATCTATAGCCTGTCCATCCAAGAACACAAAGAACATCTGGTTCAAGTTTTTGAAGCCTTACAGACCCATGCCTTTGTAGCCAATGTCAAGAAATGCCAGTTTGGGCTGTACCGTATTGAATATTTGGAGCACTTCATACCCGCTGAAGGTGTGAAAGCTGATCCAGAGAAAATTGTGGCAATGGTACGTTGGACAAGCCCTAAGAATATTAAGGATCTACGGGGTTTCCTCGGACTGACGGGATACTACCATCGTTTCGTGGCAAATTATGGTTCTATTGACCTAGTTACTAAAAAAGGGAAAGTTTGAATGGGGGCCGGTGGTGGAAGATTGTTTTCAGAGACTTAAACATGCGATAAGTAGTGTACCAGTCCTACGGTTGCCAGATTTTGACCAGTTGTTCGTTGTAGAAACTGATGCTTCGGGTATTGGTGTGGGCACAGTCTTGATGCAATAGGGGCAACCATTGGCCTATTTTAGTAAGGCTTTACCTATAACCCACCGTATGAAGCCTGTTTATGAGCGCGAGTTGATGGCCATCGTGTTCGCAGTACAGTGTTGGCGAGCATACTTATTAGGACACCATTTTGTCGTACATACTGACCAGAAGAGCCTTAAGTTTCTGCTAGAATAGCGTGTTGTTGACGGTGAGTATCAGCGGTGGATTGCTAAGCTTATGGGTTATGAATTTCATATTGAATAGAAGAAGGGCCTAGAAAACAGGGCGGCTGATGCTCTTTCTCGAATGCCAACAACGTGCGAATTGAGCGTGTTGAGTTGTGTGGCTGGCGTTAACACAGCGGTGTTCACTCAGCTAGTGCGGGAGGACGAAAAGTTGTTAGCTATCTATACTGCTGTTGTGGTTGCAGGTGAAGCGAGTCCACTGGGTTATTCTGTCGTAGGCGATGTGCTATTATACCAGGGCCGACTGGTGCTGCCTCCGACATCCCCTACGATCCCACTGTTATTGATTGAGTTCCACGGGGGTGCCATTGGTGGGCATTTTGGTGTCCTAAAGACTTATCAGCGCCTTGCTAAGGAAGTGTATTGGTCAGGAATGAAGGCCCGCGTACGTATGTTTGTGGCCGAGTGTTCGATGTGCATGCAAGCAAAACATTTATCGTTGTCACCAGCCGATCTGTTACAACCATTACCGATTCCGGAAAGAATTTGGGAGGACATTTCGATGGATTTTGTAGAAGGACTTCCCCATTCGGAGGGTTATGACACTATTTTTGTGGTGGTCGATCAACTTTCTAAGTATGCCCACTTCATACCCCTTCGACATCCATTCACTTCTCTTACTGTGTTATAGGTTTTTATCAGGGAGGTAGTCTGTTTGCATGGGATCCCTAAGAGTATTGTGTCGGATCGTGACAAGATCTTTACTAGCCTGCCCTGGGAGGAAATCTTCAAGGCTTTTGGAACACAGCTCCGTCGCAGTACCACTTATCACCCACAGATTGACGGTCAAACTGAGGTCGTGAACCGTTGTTTGGAATCATACTTACGTTGCTTTGTGTTGACATAACCGAAGGCATGGTACCAGTGGCTTGCTTGGGCTGAGTTCAGTTTTAATACATCGTATCATTCAACCACGGGTATGACACCTTTTGAGATTGTTTATGGGCGTTCTCCGCCAACGATTTTGGGTTATGATTATGGGGCTAGCCCGGTTGCTACCGTGGATTCATTGATGCTAGCTCGCGATAGAATGTTGGAGAAGCTTAAGGCTAATTTGTTGCGCGCACAACAATTGATGTCGGATCGTGCAAATGCCAAACGTCGGGATGTTCAGTTTGATGTGGATGATTTGGTTTATATTAAGCTCCGACCTTACTGCCAATCCTCCTTGGCGAAATTTAAACACCCCAAGTTAGCACCACGATTTATTGGACCATACTGTGTGTTAGCTCGAGTGGGGCCCGTTGCATACCGGTTAGAGTTACCTCAGACTGTGAGGATTCACCCGATTTTTCATGTGTCCGTGCTGCAAAGCGGTGGGTTCGTCGGTTCTAGTCTTTCCTACACCGTCTATGGTGGGAGATGATTTAGGCGTGTTGGTTTGTCCTAAGGCTATTTTGGGCATACACGAGAACCCGCAGGATGGAGGATCGCGCCAAATTTTTGTTTAGTGGGAGGGGTCCACTCCTGACGATGTTACTTGGGAGTTCGCTGCTTATCTGGAACTACAATTTCTGGACTTTCACCTTGAGGACAAGGTGACCTGTTGGGGGGGAAGTATTGATACGATCTCGATGCCGCTAAAAGTATATTCGAGGCGGAGCAAGAAGTGACGGAAGAAGATTTAATATTTATTATTATTATATTTATTGTTAATTGAATTACATTAGTCTTTAAATGTTTTATTAGAGAATTACTATTATTAGGGTTAATTCTAGGTCTACTATAAATAGGAATAGTTAGGTCATTATTTATTATTCAATCAGTTGTCGTCTTTGTACTCTGGCTCTTAGAGAGATTTTCTCTGGAGATTTATCTTATTTTAATAGAAAAGTGTGATAGATTCTATCACTTTCCTTTGGTGTATTCAATACTGGCAGTATTGCTTTTGAACATTCATTTTCAAACAGCAAGATTGGTTCAATCAAGCTGAAGAATTTTAAAATGGACATGATTGGTTTCCATGGTTGTCGACAATGTTTTAAAAGGCTTAAGGCGGCCTCGAGGCGTTTTCTTCGAGAGAGGCGAGGCGGTATGAGGCGTAAGCCTCATTTTTTATTAAAAAATACATATTTAAATCATAAATCATAAAACATTTTGTATTTATAACCATTTAATACTTCTTAAAACTTAAAAAAATAAAAATAAACTGAATATCAATATAAATTTCCTTATAAATAATGTAAAATAGATTATAGTAAACAAATATATATATATAAAAAAAAATAGTAAATGGTTATTCTAAGATATGAAAGAATTCATAACAATAAATAAATATATCTTATCTAATATTAAGCAAAAAAAAATTATAAGAAATATAGTAAATGTATTATTTAGATAATAATAGTGATAATAAAATATAAAAAGAAACTGTAAAAAGGAAAAACTCATGATATAATAATAATATCTTATTTAATAATAAAAATTTAAAAATATCAAATAATAATAATATGGTAAATAGTAAAACATTTGAACATTTAATAAAAAACAAATTTAAAAGCAAAAAAAACCATAAATTTAAAGAATATCAAAAGTTAATTGTCTTGAGCCATGTGTATGTCAGTCAAAGTTTAATTTAAATAATATATTAGTACATTTTTTCAGTTTTCTATGTATATGTCTTTTCATTTTACATTTTTTTCCTTTTATATTATTTTTTCTTTAACTCAACTTTTTCATTGCACGATTGTCCTTCTTCCTCCCTCATTTTCTTTCACATTCTTCTTCCTCTGGTTTTATCACTTTCTTTCTTCTTCTCCAATGTTTTGTCGTCAAAGCTTATCAAAGGTTTCAGGTTGGTGCATTTTTTAAAGTTTTTTTTTTTTTTTACAAAATCAAATCGTTGCCCAACACGTTCAAAAGTCGAGGCTTACGCCTTTAAGCCTCTGAGGCAGTAGCTCCGAGGCATACGCCTTTGTTCCAAGAGGCGTAGGCCTCATTTCTTACTCTCAAGGCGTAAGCCTCAAGGCTTTTTAGTTCCGCCTTGCCTCAAGGCGTACGCCTCTTTCGATTTTTAAAACATTGGTTGTCGATGCTATCTTTTTTTGGATAAGAAACAATTTCATTAAGGGCGCGTTTGAAGTACCGGTTTGGTTACTATAGACGAAAGGTTATGATAAATGGTGAGTTATAATAAACGATGTGTTATTATAAATGGTGTATGAGGGGCAAGTTATTGTAATTGAGATTATGATAAACGATGTTTGAGGGGCTGGTTATGTAACAAAAAGTAATATATTTAAGGTGTAGATAAACGGGCACGTAGGTTTAGATAAATGAGCACGTAGGTTTAGGTAACCACCATTTATAATAAACGGTAGGGCAAACATCGGTTGAATTATTATAACCAACTCGGCCGTTTACATAAACGGTGGCCCAAACACACCCTGAAGATGAAATTAGAGATTACATCAATATAGAGTACCCCATCATTACAAAATAGATTTCCAACAATTAAGGAGGGTATCATAGCTATAATTACAAAACAGGGGAGATTGCTTAGACCAAAATACGACCGTATTGGTAATATTATCAATGAAACGTTCAAAGGTGTTCGACTTTGAATGTAAATCAATGCATTTTTGTTATACTATGGAAGGGGACTGTAGTTACAAGAGGATTTATCATCATTATGAAAATATTTATCATGTAAACTCGTTTCCTTTTTCCTTTTTCCTTATTTTTCATTTAGGTACCTCTCTTGTTAAGCATAGGAGAAGAAGACACGGCATTAATCAAAGCAACTGAAAGTGGCGATACTGATCTTGTTTATCTTGTTCTCTTCCATATCTGGGAAAAGGTAACTCTTCAATAATATCTAATATGTGTACGATTTCTTGTGACACTTCTGTAAACGATGGATTGAGCTAGTGGTCCATAAAAGTCTTAAGAGTTAGAGGGAATGGGTTTAAGCCACCTACCTAAGAATTAATTTTCTATAAATTTTCTTGGCAATCAAATATATAAGAGTCGAACAATTGTCCTGTGAAAGGTGCATGTAAGTTGGCCAAACATTCACAGATATCTCAAATACACATGAAGCTCCAAGTGATTTGTACAACTTTTGAATAGATTGCATGTTCCAATGAATGCTTGGTTTTTCATAAATTTGAATCACTTGCATCATTGGCTTTGCTGCAGAGGCAACCATTGGAATTCTTTGGAATGATACAAGCCAGAATTCAAGCACGAGATTTATTTATTACTTATGCCCGGTATGCACGAACATTTCTACTCCTCCAGTAATAAATTTGATGCCAAAAGCTTAATACTTTATTTTTAGATTGCTGGATTCTTCAATTTACTACTCTGTGATTAGTTTTTCCTTTTTTAATCTATATGAGTTAGTTTCTCTTTGTTTTTATTTTTTCTTTTAACTTGAGGATTTCTCGTCCTCCACTATATTTGTCTATATTTTCATTTTGATGTAAACTATTTTTTTCCATTAAAATACATGAATTACAATAAGAAGTTGGTGTCTGCAAATCTGTGGTCTAACAACAGTAACTCATTTAATATAACAGTTATGCAATAAGTTCGCACATATGGTTTTAAAAAAAAAAACATTGTGAGTGAATATGGTCTGGTACCTATGACTAGACCAATAAGAACCGACCAACAGTATTCTGATTACGAATTGTTTGCCAATTAAAAGGTTACATAGGTTGGTTGGAGATATCATTTTTCTTCCTTGCATGCTTACACTAATGGGTTGGGTTACATAAGATTGTTGTCAGGTATCAGATGGAACATAAAATGAACATTCAGACTGCTCACAGGGCTCATAGATGTGAACAATAAAAAAAATAGCATGGATGCAGATGCTGATTATGACACTAAGAGTATCCTACTCGAGATCTACCAAACTTTTAATGTTTATCACGGACACATGAGCTCATCTCTTTTTTTTTTTTAACTTGTCTCGTATTTTAAAATGCATTTGTACTTAGGCAATGTACTTTTTATTTGCTTGACTGATTATGTTATCTCCTTCAGGTGCTATAAGCATGAATTCCTGAAGGACTTTTTCCTGTCAACTGGACAACTTCATGTACGTTTTATGTTCAATATTTGGTTACATCTTTATTGCTGGTTGAGGTTGCATCTTTATTGTTAGTTTATTCCAGCCTATCGGTTTAAGTTTTTGGATTGATTTATAATTTAACATGATTCAACATTGTATCACGGGAGGTCCTGTGTTCAAATGGCCAATTCGTTCGTTTCATCCCTAATTAATATTAATTTTTTCTTTTGTTGGATATTTCAAATTTTCAAGCAAGCCTAGTAAGAGTAAGTGTTGGTTTATATAATTGAATTTACCCCAACCTATCAACTTAAGTTCTATCAACTTAAGTTTTTGGATTGATTGATAATTTAACATTTATTTTTTTCAATTTACATCAACACATATCTCGAGTTAGTTTAGTATTTTTTTTTTTTTTACATGGATTAGAGAAACTGTAGATCTGTTGCCCTTTCAGAACTAGGTTTCTAAAAGGGCTACTCACCAAAAAAATACCCACAAAAGGATAGTCCACGAGGACTAGTTTTGTGAAAGAAGGCTACATTCTTCTTTTGACCTTGTCTACGTGTGGCTTAAACACAGTAGACAAAATCCAGAATTTGAAATTCTACGTACTGCCTTCCTCCTAACTAGCGCTTCCTCTTTAAATATTCAAGCATAGGACCAACTTCCGTTCATATCTCCTTAAATTGCATTGTACCCAGTCTTTCTGTTTATTTCGAATGAATTTTTTTTTAGTTTCTTTGAAAGAAAAAGGAAAGGATAAAGAAAAATGAAGTGCGTCAAAATGGCCTCCTTTTGGTTGCGATCAGCCATGTTGATACCTTCATGAGTCTGGGACTGAGGACCAAATAGAAAACCTTATTCTTTGAATATTTGCGCTTTCCTATGGCTAATTGCATATGGATTTAATTTCCTATGGGCCTTGACAGCCAAATGTTGTAGGAACAGGCGATTATTTCATGTTGAGGTGTGTGTAAGTAAACCTGAACACTCATGGATATTAAAAGAACACAGCTAAAATCAAGGGTTTACTTGGAATTTCATCTTTAGTCCTGAGCTGTGAGATGGACTAAAAGGGACAAAGACATCTCTTAAAACTCAAATTCCCCTGCCCTCTTTCTGGTTAAGACAATTTTTTCTTTAACCTAAACAATACGCACCTTTCCGACAGTAATTATTAATTATATTCCATCAACCACGATCAGATAAGTCGGTTAAAGATAAACATCAACCACGATTTTTCATTAGTATTAAATCTTTCTGTGAACGACACTTCAAGGTCCATTCTCCTTTTTTTTTAAAAAAAATAAAGTCCATTCTCCTATTTTCAGGAATAAAAAAGGTCCATTCTCCTATCCTCATTCTAATATAACTTATTTATTATTACAGGAGGTAGCTTTTCTTCTCTGGAAAGAGTCGTGGAAGCTAGGGGAAAATCCAATGGCTAGTAAAGGATCTCCACTCCATGGTCCACGCACAAAACTTATTGAGAAGGCCCACAGTCTTTTTGCAGAGACCAAGGAACACGTTTTTGAGTCAAAAGCTGCTGAAGAGCATGCAAAATTGTTGAAGTTAGTATAAGTTCGGTTATTTTTTTTCTTAAAATGAAGACAAAGCACTACTAAACCATTCTCTGATCTCGTTTGCAGAATACAACATGAGCTGGAGGTGAGTACAAAGCAGGCCATTTTTGTTGATTCAAGTGTTAATGATACAATTCGAACATGTATTGTGTTGGGAAATCATCGAGCTGCACTAAAAGTTAAAACAGAATTCAAGGTCTGTGAACTTCTCTTTGCTGTTTCCTTGAAGTTTAAGAAACTTTTTTATAACTGGTGACCGGAGCTTCACTCCACTACACATACCCGTGTCACTTGCATTTTGCACTCATCCCAAGGCCCAGACTCGAGAAACAACAATGTATTTTAAAATTAAGAAAAGCCATTGTATTAACAAAAGGTTTCTGCCCTGCATGGAAAGTCTTAGTTATTTCTTTTCATATGTCTGTTCATTAACACTCGACTGTATTTTTTATGTTATGCCTCAGGTTTCTGAGAAAAGATGGTACTGGCTTAAAGTTTTTGCTTTGGCTACTACAAGAGATTGGGTTGCATTGGAGACGTTCTCAAAGGAGAAAAGACCAGCGATTGGTAAATTTCCAATCAGCCTTCATTTATCTGCTTTCATGGAGAAATTACTTTTTCCTATTAAAATGACACATATTTTGCATCCTTATTCTGCCTAGATATTGCTGATTCATGTTTTAGAAAAGAACAATTTACAAAAAAACAATCCTTGATTAGCATTCTAATATTTAATTAATATCTTCATTCTCACTCTCGTTTTATTTCTTCTTCTTCCAACAGGTTTCAAGCCATTTGTGGAGGCTTGCATTGAAGCAGATGAAAAGGCTGAAGCAGTGAAATATATTCCTAAACTTGCAGATCTACGAGAAAGAGCAGAGGTACTGAAACATTCTAACCCATGCATTTTATAGCTTCTTTTCTTTCTTTTGACATTTAATTTTTAAGATTAAATTTCAAATTTGGTCTCTATTGTTGGAAGAAAGTTAGAATTGAGTCTCTTTGATGAAAGCTAAAAAATAGTCCATGTCGTTAGTAATCGCTAACAAATTAAATATGTAAGTTAGAGATTAATATGTAAGTTAGTTATCTCTTTGTCAATGATAACAACATGGGTTGAGTAGTCAACTGGATAAACAATTTATTGAACACTAACAAGTTAATGCAACTTCTTTAGAAAAAAATCAACTCGATTTTGTCCAATACAAAGCAACAGGCTACTTAATTTGCCATCAACAAAAGACTACATCATTACACATGAACTATCTATTACATACTTGATTCATCAACAATTATTACTAACAATATGGACCAGTGTTTAGCTTTTATAAAAACTAAATTCTCACTTTATTTGAATCATAGAGATCAAATTTGTAATTTAACTAAATTCTTAGCATTTAAATCCTAAAATTTCCGGGTAGTGGCACTTGAAAAACCAAAGTTATCTTATTGAATCGAACTTTAAACACAATCGCCCAATGGGGCAGCTATCAAGCAATATGTGCAGATTGTCATATCCTTAGTTTGTTTTCGTGTACAGGCTTATGCTCGGATCGGCATGGCCAAGGAAGCAGCTGATGCCGCTTCACAAGCAAAGGATGGAGAATTACTAGGTCGATTAAAATTAACATTTGCGCAAAATTCAGCAGCATCCTCAATTTTTGACACTCTTCGAGATAGATTATCTTTTCCTGGGGTTTCATAGTCTCACTTTTTTTCCTCGTGATCTTATTTGATTTCCTTCCAAAGAATCTGCTGGTGCTTTTTGTGTGCAATTTTTATCAATATGATTGGTGTATATTATGATTAAATTTCTCTCTGATTCGAACTTTTGTATTTGATAATTATTCGGGCTCTGCCCTTTTTGGTTTTACCCCTCTTTAAACCTTGATTTTTGTCTGTTTGTATAATACCCCAAGTAACCAACATTTCAGGAAGACTTGTTCCTATGTTGCCTAATTGCAATATAAATACTCTGTTTTGGTGAAATGTTTAAATTTGATGGAAAGTTTATGACAAAATTAAACCAGGAAGGTAAAATGTTCTGTTTCCAGAGCTTGGAGCCTTTCCTAGTATGCTGAGAATATGGAAGATTCTTGTTAACGTAGAATGATAGAATTGAAACAAAGGTTGTATTGATTTTGATAAAGATATAAAAATAAAAAAATAATGAGAAAAAAAAACCCCTGAAAAACTAGGAAGGCTCAACTTTTGTGATCTTTTGCATCGTAGTCATTTAGCATTTAAATGATACACTTTAAAATTGTTCAAATTAGGGTTACATGGTTCACAGATTAGGTGAAGAGAGTTTTTTGGATCAGATTTGGTGGAGAGTTTTTTGGATCAATCAAAATATTGAGGTAGTGAATCTGTCAACTCATTCAATCTTTTGTATTGGCTTCATTTTGGTAGATGATTATTTAAGTTTGGTTGGGTGATTAATGAATTTGTTTTTCTAAAAAAGAGTATCCAAACTTAAACCATTATTTTCAAGTTGAGATGAGCTTTTTTTTTTAGCTCATAAATTTGTTGAGAAAAATTGTATGATATTAAACTTATATGTAAACTGATTAAGAATTTATCTTATTAATTGATTTTACATATGTTATCTTTGTTTATGATGAATTAGGTTAAAGACAGCAAATATATATATATATTGGTCAATTCAATTACAATTAAGAAAATTATAGGTTAAAATACTATTTTAGTCTCTCGACTTTGGTATTTGTTCCATTTTGGTCCCTAGACTTTCAAATGTTCAATTTTAGTCCCTTGACTTTGTTGTTTGTCCATATTTAGTCCCTAGACTTATAAATGTGTAAATTTAGTCCCTCAACTTTTAAGATTTAAAAATGGTCCCTTCAAATAATAGTTTAAAAATGGTCCACAGAGTTCAATAACTATCCTCTTCCTTATCACCCTCCACTCTTCCTTCTTCTTTTTATTTTTTTTTTCCATTGTTTACTTCTCTGTTTTTTTGTTGAATAGTCCGAATTGATGAAAACATACCGAGTTGAATTTTGAAGAGATTTGCATATATGAAATTGAACTCCGTGGTTGCTAATTATTGGCTTTTATTTTCCATTCTTAACAATTATATGCTCTGTAGGCAATTAGATCATACTCCTAACTCATTTTCATAAGCGTTGATGTCTTGAACACATATTTTTTCTCCTTCAAAGTTTCTGAAAAACAGACCTCAAAGAAAACTCCCACAACCTAACCAAACTACAAGAAGCATCTCTCCACATCGCTTTAAAAATGGAGTCCATGTCTAAGTTTCACGACTTGAACTAATTAACAAATACATTAGTATTTTATTACTTTAATTGGCTTCTATTTTCAAACTACAGAGTACATGATTCTAGTTTGCTCATCCTCTCCAAAGTTGAAACTTTAGAGGTTTGTATGGATTTTGGACCATGGAACTAGAAACGAAAATAAAACAATGGAAAAGAAAATAAGGGGAGACAGGTGGCCCGTGGGTTGAACAGAGAAAGCTTGTTAAGAGGGAGAATGAAAGAGGGAGGTGAGAGAATAATTTAGCAGTGAGAAAATATTTATTTATCAAAAAAATTATTTCAAGGGAGCATTTGTAAAATTTATTAAAAATTAAGGGACTAAATTTGAACATAGGGACTAAATTTGATCATTTGAAAATTTAGGGACCAAATTTAGACAAATAATAAAGTTGAGGGACTAAAATTGGACAAACAACAAAGTCGAGAGACTAAAATTGAACATTTGAAAGTCTAAGGACCAAAATGGAACAAAAACCAAAGCCGAAAGACCAAAATGGTATTTTAACCAAAATTATAATTCAATCCACCCAAAAAAAATTATAACCCAACCCTTTGTTCAAACAGTATGTCCGAGTTGCTTTGATTGCCATTTTGCGCTGAATGGTATAAGGTTGATCGAGTTGTTGACTTTTTTGTACACGTTTCACTAAAACTATTAATGAACATGCAGATACTTTTAAGTAAAATATTTCTGACATCAGAAAAAAAACTGCAAATTTTCTTTAATATTGTTAATTATTATTTAGTATGCATTACAAAAAAAAAAGGGGCAAATATTTAAGATTAGAGGAAATACTTCTGAAATTGCAATATGGTCGAGTAATAATGAGGCAGATGAAAAAAACTATCTCAAGCAAAGCAGCTGTTGCAGACAAGAAACTTGAACATCATCGCTTACTTCAGATTTGCATAATAGACTGAATCTTCATATTTACCACTCCACCTGCATTTCATATTCATAATCAATGGGTGGCCTCAACTAAAGCTGATTGTTAGGAACATTGTTGGGAAAAAATGGAATATGAAATGAATATTGCGGAAGCAAAAGTTAAATCAAAGTCTCAATGTTTGTTGAACAAAGAAAGAAAATGTGAGAGTGAAATAAAAGTGAATATGTTTTTATTAGAAATGGGAAAATTGGTGATACACAAATGTTGTTAAAAAATTGTATCACAAAATATGTGTACTCAAATATGGTTTCACAATTGTAGTACCAAAAAAGTAAGTTATTGGTGCTACAAACTTTCTCTTAGGATTGTTCATCCTTATATAGGTACAAAAGTACAAAAGTTGAACCAAATTAATACCTATAACTTACAACATTTAAAAATAAAACATATGAAAACTTAAAAGACATAACTCCAATAAAGTTATAAAATTAAAAGAAACTTAAAAACAAAAAACTTAAACAATATTAAATATAAAGAAACTTAAACCTTAAATAAAAAAACTGAAAATTAAAGAAAAAACTCAAACTTCAACGAACATAAACCTTAAAATGGTACCTACCTGTGTTCTTCGTTTACGGGTACTCGGAGTTCAAAATCTTCTCCGAAAGGTTCAAATACTTCATTTATCTTTTGGTCACTGATCTTCTCAAGAGATGGTGGATCCCACTGTGTACAGTTAAAACAATGTTTAGATCAAAAGGCAAGCCTTCCTCAAGGAAAAACAAAGAGAGAGGGGTGAACCTTGGGAGCATTGTCTTTGTCAATGGTGAGAGCTCTAATACCCTATTGATCATAAGGAAAATGGTTATAGTTCAGTCACATCACATCTAAACATCTCCTGTTAGAAATCACTGATCAGTAGTTACCTCATAAACATCTCCAGAGATGAGGGTGCGTAAGATATTCATTGTCAGCCTGAATTCTTTCTTCAAACATTCTTCAAGTGTTTGTGTTCGACCTACGCGTATCTGGAAATGGCGACACGAGGTAGAAGCTACTACTTAAGCCCACATGGAGTAGGAAAAAAAGAGAATGGCTCCAATACCATGATATATAATCTAGTAACTACTAGGAAGTTAAGGGTTTACATCTCTCATCTTAATGTTGTTGAACAATAATAATAACAAATAAGTTATCATAGTAAAGACCGCAGTTGAAGCCTTAAGATTCCAAAAACTGCCCAAAAATGAACTTCCAACTTCTAATGTAAACTAAAGGGAAGAAGAATGATAGAACACTAATCAAATGACCAGAACTAACACGACGATAACACAAACAGAGGATTTTTATAGCAATATGAGATGAGTAACAGGGTCTGCCACCATTCGAGAGTGTGGAGTCTCTCCCAAGGTTCTACAATGAACCTTTGCCAAAAGTACAAGCTACTTTTCCTTATCCTTACATTCCTTCCCCAAAAGACTTAAATACCCTATTACAACAAAATAACTTAACTTAACATAAAGAGCTTAATGTCCCTGTCGGGCCCTGCATGTGTAGACTCGCCAATTGAGCCTGGGCCTATTAAAGAACCTCTCAGTAAACTACCCTAACTAAAGGGAAGCGAAGCAGTATAGATTGGGATTTTAACATCTGTTATGAAAAATGATTGTTCTCATTTTGTTTATTTAATGAGAAACAAATTATTCATTAAAAAAAAAAGAATTGACCTCAAAACAAGAGAGCAAAGAAACACAAACAAAATGCCACATAGATAGTTAAAACTAAAAACTAAAGAGAAATATTTGCATATGGTCCTTGTGAAATTGAATGTGATACCGATTTTAGAGTTATTTTCAGTCCAGTAGGGGATGATCTCTTTAGTCCCTTCAGAACAGGAAGTATCCAACTATTTCCTTCAGCACTTGCCTCAGCTTCCTGAAAAACATTGTTCACAAAATTCCATGAGCCTCAGCTGCTTTGGTTATAGAGTGAAAAAGGGAGAGAACGGGAAAATTACAAAGGAGTTTATAATCTCTGCAACAGTTTCCTTTGAAAAGCACTTATCAATTACAGATTGCCTGGAAGATTACAATCATTCAAATTTATCTGTCAGATTCAATATGAGATATATTATTTGAAAAGGAAACTGTTTTCTGTTTTCCACTCATAACCTTTTCAGGACACTATCTTCATCCAGCTGAACTTCTGAAGAAAATTCCTCAATTGCAGATCTGACTGAATTCTCATCATGGAAGTCTAAGCTAATCAAACGCTTCTCTAGTTCACCCAATTTCTGTCATCGTCAATATAGGGCCCACTTTTTACACAGTTCATTTCAAATAGAAATAAATAAGAATACATGTGGAATAAAAAACCAATAAGAACAATACATGAACATAAATGGTTCATATCTTCTTAACAATTATGAATGATCCTATTTGTTATTTATTATACAAGCAATGCTCTAGGCCTTGCTTCAAATATGTAAATTTGAATTGAACAAACTGTGGGGACAAACAGGGGAAAAGAATAGTAATTAGCTTTAGCCTTCGGGAGAGAGGATTTCTCAAGTTTTGTCCACTGATATAATGGCATAATGATGCACTCCCGATCACTCAAGTGTACCAAAGGAGAAACAATAGACGCAACAAACAGTTGTGGGAAGGGTTTGTTAGTTACAGGTGGTTATGTTAGTTGTTCAATGTTCTCTATTACCTATAAATAGACTAGGTATCTTCTATAATGGGTAGAGAATATTGAAGTAAATTGTAATACTTGGCATAGTATTCAATAAAAAGTGTGAAGAATTGTTACCTTAGTGTGATCTTGTTCTGGTTCCTATCATTTTTGGTATCAGAGCATCTTGTAATCAATAAAAACAAATTCCTCTGTTCATCTTGTAATCAAGAATGACGACCCGCAGAGTAGAGCAAGTAGAACAAAAAATCATTGAACTCCAAGGAGTTATTGAGAAAGAATCGCTCTTACAGCAGGAAGCAATCCGTGAAGAGATTGATCTGGCGATGGCTCGAAGAATGCCGGATGCAATTGCGGCGGGAGTTCAACAAGCGATGAAACAATTGACGCTCGCAAAAGAAAATCCTCTGCCAATTTCCGTCGCCCAAATTGAAGAAAAAGGTGATACAAATCTGGAACGTGCCTTGGCCCCTATCTTCGATCTCCGATTACGAAAACTGGAAGTGCCAGCTTTCAAAGGCGATCATCCGCAAGATTGGATACACAGGTTGAAAGATACTTTTCGATTAATCGGTTATCTGAATCAAAAAGCTTGAGGGAGCAATCTTGTGTCTTGAAGGAGTGGCGCTAAAATGGTTCAATTGGGCTACCAAGAGAAATCCGATTCCTAATTGGCCAGAATTTCATAAAGAGCTTATACGGCGATTCCTACCTTCAGAACTTGGATCGATGCATGAACGATTCTTTGCCCTCAAACAAGATGGTTCTGTGAAAGATTATCAAGCTTCGTTTGAAGATTTGTAAAGGCCTAGTTTTTCGTTCCGGTTTCCCAGGTACCTTCGGTTCAGTATTCGGATGTTCGGTTGGGCCGTTAGGGCTTTTTAACCATGAAGGGCATTTTGGTCATTTTGCTCTTAAGACTAACCTGGTGGATATTTAGGGTTCCAGGGTTGTTTCTGTCTTTCGTTGCGACCTGACGTTTTTTTGGTTGCCGGTTCCCGGGAGTTATGATGTTTGTTAAGGTTTTGGAGGTATCCCAGTTAAATGTAAAAATTAAGGAAATTTAAAAGAAAAGTGCTCGAGCCAGGACTCGAACCCAGGTGGCTAGGAGTTGAAGTTTGTTGTTGATTAATTAAGAATTAATTAATGTTGCTGCTGGGATTCAAACCTGTGACCTGCTAGGCTTTTGGGAAGCTTGAGTTGGAAAGGAAAAATTAGGATTTTAAAGGTGTTGTTGCCAGGACTCGAACCTTGGTTGTTTTGGAGTTGAGAGCTTAGTTTAAACAAGTTTTAAAAGAGGAAAAAAATAGTGTTGCTTGTGGGATTCGAACCCTTGACCTGCAAGGGAGTTTGGAGGCTTGGATTAAAAAGGATTAATTAAGAAGAAATTTGTGTTGCAGCTGGGACTGGGACTCGAAGGGGAGATGCCCAGGATTTCAATCGACAAAAAAAGAAGAAGAAAGAATCGTTCTTTTTCTCCTTTTGGCCGAGACCTAGCCGCATGTCTTCCCCATTCTTGCGATTTGTTCTTCTCCTTCTCCTTTCTTCTCCAAGCTCTTGTGATTTTGTTTCAAGGTTGAACCCTTGACGAACTCTTCATCTCCTTCATCTACTCCCTAGCCGAAACCCTAGCCCTAGTTGAGAAGAGTTCTTCTCTCTTCTTCTCCTACCAAGTCGGGCACCCATTCCTCTTTACCTTCTGTTGCCGAAAACTTCCTCCCTTCCATCTTCTTGCCGTTTCTCCAAGAATCAAGACCAAGAACCAAGAGGTAAGCTTTCTTCTCCATCTCTCCTAGCCGAAAGCTCTTTTCCTTATTGTTTGGACAAGCCCTAACAAAGCAAGTTGTCTTTCCTCTTGTAGCCGAGACCCCTTGGTGTTTCTTGGGGATTGCCAAGCCTTGTTGACTCTTCTTGAGTGTGCCGATCACCTTCTTGTTCTTCTCCTTGTGTAGCCGCAAGCCCTAGTTCAAGAGGCTTGGCCGAGAGGTGTCTTTGCAAGCTTTAGTTGGAGTTGTTGTTGCCGAATCACACCCAAACCACCAACCTTCGTTGCCGCACCTTCCCTCAAGCACAACCGTGAAGCCGAATCTTGTTAAGGTAAGTTTTTCTCCCCTTGGCCGAGAACCTTAGCTTGCTGGTTGGGTGTGCCCTAATCATGTTCCTGTTGTTTTGCAAGCTCCAACCGAAGCCGAGAGAGTTCCCGCAACAAGCCCTAGCAGCCGTGAGCATTGACTAGCCGAGCACACTCCCGAGGTGAGTTCCCAATCCTAGCCGAGAGCATGTTTGTGTAGTTGGAGTGTGTTGGTTGTTCTTCGAGAAAGCTAACCAGTGTTCAGTTCATTTGAGGTGAAGCCGAGCTAAGTCCAGGAAGTTGGTGAGAGGAGGCCGAGAGCAAGCCCTAGCCGAGAGCTCCCTTGGACACTCTCCAAGGGTATGGCCGAGAGCTTGTGTAGTTCACCGGGTAACTTCCCGGTTCTTGTTTCCTTGAGTTTAGTTTAGAGATAGCTAGTTTAGGTTATTGATGTAACTATGTATGTTTTGCTAGGTTGTGTGTTCTGCAGCTCAAGGAGCGTTATACTTATTTACTGCTTGTTTCCAGGTAAGGATTCCTTACCGTGGTTGTGTGGACCCTGCGATGTATCATGATTGTGCCTTGTATGCTTGTTGACTGTTATGAGCATGTTAGTGATAGGACAGCTATGATTAATCTCTTGCTAGCATGTTTGCCTGTTTGTACATGTTAGTGCCATGCTAGGTTTGTTCTTCCAGCATGCTTGTGATTCTTGCTTTAAGTTCATAGTATCATGCTAGGTTATGTGTGATGATTGTTGAGCATGTATGTTTAGCCAGGAATCATTTACTATGTATTCTTAGATAGAACAGTAGGGTTTGTCATCATCCAAAGGCTGAGAGCGGACATAACGTACTTTGTCCCCACCGGTCGGGGTCCAGTGCAAAGCATAACGTACTTTGCTTCCACCCCGGCAGCCGATGTGGATTTTCTCCCGCATCGGCATAAGCCTAGTTTGTAGCCTGCAATAGCGGAACCCTGCCAACGGTGTAAGCCTACCTTGGCCGGTTCTTAGCTTCAGGTCGATGGTACAGGCTGTTACAGATGAGTGTCGAGGGCCTCGCACTACTGTGTTCAGTGACACCGCTTCCGAGTCTTTAGGCATGCGCACTCGCCCGCATAGTTTGTCCCTAGGCCCCCACATTTACGCTTGGTTGCAAAGAAGATGGTGTGCACGCACACCCGTTAGTCACCTGGCTTGAGAGCTCCCGGGCTAATGTTCGTGAGTACACCACTCCGTTCGATTTAGAGCGGACTTGGGTACTCTCCCGTTAGTCAAGTTTTAGCTAGTCAAGGGTAAGAGGCCCTCGAGGACACCCATTTGGGATTGGTTTTTGAGCTGATCATACGGTCGAGGGAGAAAGACCCTCGAGGGTGTCTGACATCTATTGGGATCGGTTTTTGAGCTGATCATTTGGTCGAGGGAGAAAGACCCTCGGGGATGTCTCAGGATTGGTTAGGAGAACCAATCATTAGGCCGAAAGTAGGAGACTTCTGAGGATTCCGGATTTGCCCTGAAAGCTCGTTGAGCTATGATCTGTGTTGGTAACTGTTTGCATGTATACTATTGTACCCCGTTTGGGGATTCTTACTGAGTATGTATACTCATCCTTATTTCTGTGGTTTTTCCACCAGGTAACTTGGAACAGCACTGGGACGGCTAGCGGAGGGAGCTGAGTGATCATGGGAGCTGCCGGCACTCTGTCGTTTATTATTTGCATTATTTATTCAGCATGTAGATGGACAGGAGTCATAGGGGAACGTTGTTTAAAAGTTGTTTAAACTGTTTTTATAAATACTGGCCAGGCTTGTTTTTACTTTATTGGTTTTGCTTAATGAAAACTGTTGGTGATGTTTTAAATTTTCCCCATTCATTGATGTTTGAAAAGTTTTAAATATGAGCACTAAACCGTTTGTAAACATATTTCTCTTGCATGCTGAGTGAGAACCTAGGTTTAGGACCGTATTTCGGGTCGGGTTCTTACAAGATTTGTCTTCCACATTAACGCTAGATGACGAAACCCTAGAAGGGAAATTTATCGAAGGATTAAACGAAGATATCAAGATTGAATTACGTTTGGGCCCAATAAATGGGCTAATTGCAATTATGGAATATGCTGAAAAAGTTGAGGCCAAGCAGAACCACTTTAGTTCAAAACATGGCTTGTCTATTAAAGTCCATGAAATACCAATCCAGAAATCTTCGTCACATGGATTGGGACCTTCTTCGCGTCTAATTTCCGTAAATCCAAATCGCAATCCTTTTGGTTTTCGACGAAATGAGACGCAAGCTCCATCAAGAAGCTATCGGAGGTAGAAATTCAAAATCACAAGGACAAAGGTTAGTGTTTTCGTTGCGAAGAAAAATTCTTTTTGGGTCATCGATGTAAAAAAAAAAAGAATTGCAAAATTTAGAGATGAACGACGAAGGGATGCCTGAGGATCAAGATTCTGGAAATAATCCCAATCTTTTTTATTAAGAAGCGATCGGGGAAGATGAACAAGTAGAGATGGCTTTGCAAACCATGATCAGTAGTGAAAATTCGAAGACATTAAAGATTCCAGGAAAGATTCAACTAGAAAATCTTGTTGTTTTGATAGACAGCGGAGCTACACACAATTTTATTTCACAAGATATAGTGAAGAAATTGGGTCTGTCATTGAGTACTACAGATAGTTATGGAGTTTTGCTGGGTAATGGAACTTCGATCAAAGGAACACGGATTTGCAAGGACATTGTTCTTCAGCTGGGTGATATTACAATCGTTCAAGACTTTCTGCCTATGCAGCTTGGTAGTGCAAACATAGTGCTGGGAGTTTAGTGGCTTGGAACTCTCGGAAAGGTTCAAACTGATCATCATCGACTTGAAATGTCATTTAAGTTGGGGAAATCATAAGTGGTACTCAAAGGAGATCCAACATTGATGTGAAGTTAGGTATCACTTAAATCCTTGACTAAAACTTTGAAGTTAGAAAATAATGGATTTTTAGTGGAGCTAAATCTGATAAACTATGATACTGTTGTTGATAATGAAACTCCATATATACTGCCTCCAAATATTTCTGAAATATTGATCAAACACAAGACAGTATTTGATTCTGAATATGATTTACCCTCTGTGAGGAACTTTGATCATAAAATTAAGCTCCTGCCTGGGATAGGAACTGTGAATGTTCAACCGTATAGATATCCGCAATTTCAAAAAGATGAAATAGAATCTATGATCAAGGATATATTGTCTAGAGGCATTATCTGTCCAAGTATAAGCTCTTACTCAAGCCCGATTTTGTTGGTCCAAAAGAAGGACGGTAGCTGGCGCTTTTGTGTAGACTATCGTGCTCTAAATAAAGCAACGATACCTAATAAATACCCAATACCAATTGTGGACGAGCTACTTGATGAGTTATGTGGTTCTGAGCTATTTTCTAAGATTGATCTCAAGTCAGGATATCATCAAATTTGAGGACATCAAGCAGATGTTTCGAAAACAGCATTTCGAACTCATACTGGCCATTATGAATTCTTGGTGATGCCATCTGGACTTCGAAATGCATCATCCACATTCCAAGCATTGATGAATGATATACTACGACCATATCTAAGAAAATTTGCCTTAGTTTTCTTTGATGACATATTAATATTTAGTCGAAGCTTAGTGGAGCATGAGCAACATCTCGATATTATATTATCTACCCTCAAATCACATCACTTGGTTGCTAATAAGAAGAAGTGTCACTTTGATCTTCATCAAATTGAGTACTTGGGACATGTAATATCAAAGGAGGGAGTGACTGCGGATCATCACAAACTCGAAGCAATACTAAATTGGCCTCGCCCAAAACTTTAAAACAATTACGGGGATTTCTTGGTTTGACCGGCTATTATAGAAAGTTTGTTAAACAGTATGGAACTATTGCATTTCCTCTAACTCAACAATTACGAAAGGATTGTTTTTTATGGGATGAGGCAGCTACAAAGGCATTTGAGACCTTGAAGATTGCCATGACTACACTTCCAGTGTTAAGATGTAACGGCCCAGAATCCTATTCCGGTTCCCCAGGTATGTTCGGTTTGTTATTCGGTTGTTCAGTTGGGCCGTTAGGGCAGTTGGAGCCTTTAAGGGCATTTTGGTCTTTTGTCCTCAGGGCCAGTTTTGTAATTAACCAGAGTTTCAGGGTTGTTTCTGTCAATTATTGAGTTCAGTTATTCTTCGATTCCAGGTTTCCAGGGTTGGAATGCATTTTGAGTTATTTGGAGGTCTTCGGGTTAAAAAGAGGAAAATAAGAATTATTTGTGTGATTGTTGGGACTCGAAGGGTGTTGGATTTGGGAGTTTGTGTTGAATTATGTTAAACCACCAATCAATCCAAAAGCCTAAGCTGATGGATTGGGGTAAATTTAATTATATCAACCAACAGTTTGGCTTTTAAATAAAATAGGAGATTAAAAGTGTCACTGCTGAGACTCGAAGGAAAGATCGACAAAGGAGTTTGGAGGCTTGTTTTAAAAAGAATAAAATAAGAGGAAAAAAGTGTTGTTCCTGGGACTCGAAGGGGGGATGGCCAGGGACACGTTGCAATTGGGAAATCGTTTTATGTTTAGGAAGAAGGGTTCGCGCTTTGTGATTGAAGCCTGGCAGAAGCCTTTTGCGATTTCATCTTCCCAATTGTCGATTCCTCCCTTTCTCCTCCATTATTGCCGATTTTTCAAGCTCTCCACCTTTTCTCTTCCGTTTTCAATTGTTCTTGCCGATCTAGCCAGCAACAAACCCCCAACTGAGAAACACCCTCATCATCTCCTCCTTGGTCGCACACCCTAGCCTAGCCGAGACCATCCCCTTCTCTTCTCCTTGTGTTAGCCGAGAACACCAAGTTCTCCCATTCGTGCCGCAAATCCTTGTTGGCCGAGAGGTTTCTCCTCTTCTTCATCACCTAGCCGAGCACTCCATCTTCCTTCTCCTTGTGATTGCCGAGACATCACCCCTCTTTTCCTCTTCCTTGTCACCGACTCCACCTTCTCCCCCATCTTTTCTTTTGGTTTGCTCACCTTGGCCGAGAGACCTTCTCTTGCTACACCATCATTGTTGCAAACCCTAGCCGAGGAGGGTCTTCACCTTGCCGCACCACCCTAAGCAAAACAGCCCTAGCCGCAAGCACCACCTAGCCGAGAGAGTTCATCTCCTGGCCGCATCACTCTAAGCCAAGCAGCCCTTGTTGCCGCAAGCAACCCTAGCCGAGAGCTTTCCTTGCCAAGAGAGTTGGGAGCAGCCGAGATCACCTTGTGCAAGAGTTGTGGCCGAGAGCACCTTGCAACCGAGAGCCTCCCTTGGTTTTTCCCTAGTGCTTGGCCGAGAGCACTTGTTCCTGTTGGTTCGGTAATTTCTCGAACCCTTTGCTTCTGGTTCCTAGTTCAGTTGTTAGCCAGCTAGGTTTAATATGTATGTGTTTATGATATTGATAGGTTTGTGAGACTCTGCAGCTCAAGGAGCATTACATCGTTTATTGTTTTACTTCTTGTTTTTCCAGGTAAGTATCTCTTACCAGGATTGTGTGGACCTTGCGATAAATCGTGATTGCATTCTGTTTACGTGTTGATTATTACGAGCATGCTTAGTGGTTAGGTTGTATGTTTGTTGTTTTGTATTGCAAGCATGTTTAGTGGATAGGCTCTATCTCCTGTTTTTTATTCCGGCTAGCATGTATGTTCCTTGTTTGACATATTAGTATCATGCAAGGTTGTTCTTCTGGCATGCTTTCCATTATGGTTGTGGACTGTTAGTATCCTGCTAGGTTTTGTGTTGAGCATGTTGACCTACTAGGAACGAGATATGTTTCTTAGATAGAACTTGTCAGAATTGTCATCATCCAGAGGCTAAGAGCAGACATAATGTACTTTGTTCCCACAGGTCGGGATCAGTGAGGACTTGTTCCCGCCCCTGGCAGCCGGGCATGGTTTAGCTAACCGCATCGGCATAAGCCTAGTTTGTAGCTTGCTATAGAGCGGAACCCTACCAACGGTGTAAGCCTACCTTGGCCGGTTCTTAGCTTCAGGCACCAGTGGTACAGGCTGCTACATTTGAGTGCCGAGGGCCTCGCACTACTGTAGATCAGTGACACTGCTTCCAAGTCTTTAGACATGCGTACTTGGACCGCGTAGTTTGTCCTTAGGCCCCCACATTTACGCGGTTTGCAGCAGCATGTGGTGTGCGTGCACTCGCGTTAGTCGCTGGTTCGGAGAGCTCCCCCGGGCTAATGTTCGTGAGTACACCACTTCCGTTCCAGTATAGAGCCAGACTTCGGGTACTCTCCCGTACGTCACAGGGTCAAGTTGGACATAACGTACTTTGTCCCTACAGCATGGGCATAACGCACTTTGTCCCTTCAGGTTGGACATAACGCACTTTGTCCCCTCAGTTTGGAATAAGATATTTTACAGCTGATCTTTAGGCTGGAAGTAGGAGACTTCCGAGGATTCCGGACTTGCCCTGTTAGCTCGTTGAGCAAAGATCTGTGTTGGTAACCATTTGCATGTATACTAGGATGCTAGATGATTGATGTATCGTATTGTACCCCGGTTGGGGATTCTTACTGAGTGCTTTGTACTCACCCTTATTTTATGTGGTTTTTCTACCAGGTAACTTGGGACAGCACCGGGACGGCTAGCGAAGGTAGCTGATTGATCATGGGAGCTGCTGGCGTTTACTTTGTTTTTCTGTTGTCTTGTGAGTCTCATTTCTTTGTTAGCATGCTGGGAAAAATGTTTGAATTGAGAAGTTGTTTGAATGTTAAACTTTTAAATACTGGTCAGGACCTATTATGAAAACTATTTGAATGAATGTTTTTCTACAAGTTTTATTCAATACGTTTTCTTGTTAAGCAGTTCCAATGTTAATTTGAAAGTTTTAAATTTTAAGCATGCTAAGTAAGAACCGGGTTTAAGACCACTATTTGGGTCGGGTTCTTACATAAGATTACCTGATTTTTCAAAACCGTTTGTCGTTGAAGCTGATACTTCGGGAGTGGGCGTTTGTGCAGTCCTTATGCAGGAGAATAGACCAATTGTCTACTTCAGTTATGCTCTACCTCCTCTTCACAAAAACAAGGCAGTATATGAGCGTGAACTTCTTGCCATTGTTATGGCCACCCAAAAGTGAAGGCCTTATTTGCTGGGCCGCCATTTTATAGTAAAGACCGATCAACGAAGCTTGAAGTTTATTCTAGATCAAAGGATGGTTTTTGCAGAATATCAGAAATGGTTAACAAAGCTTCTTGGATACGATTTTGAGATTTCATACAAACCAGGTACTGAGAATCGGGTAGTCGACGCCCTTTCAAGAATCCCCGAAATCGAACTATCTACCATGACTTGGTTGAAAGGGATTAACACTCAGTTTATAGTTCAACAACAAAATGAGGATACGATACTCAGTGAGATTAAAACTAAGATCTTAACTGGTGCCGATGTGAGATATTCTTTAAAAAATGAATTGCTCTGTTTCAAGGGCAAGGTTGTGTTGCCACCATCGTCCCCGACCATATAATTGATCTTGGAACCATTTCACTCTTCCCCGGTAGCTGGTCATGGAGGGGTTTTGAAAACTCTTCAACGTATTCAAAGAGAGTTCTTTTGGAAAGGCATGGCAAACACAAACCGAAATTTTGTGGGAGCATGTACAGTTTGTCAACAAGCTAAATATCTAACCTTATCTCCGGCGGGCCACCTCCAACCTCTACCTATACCAGAGCGTATATGGGAGGATATCAGCATAGACTTTGTCACGGGATTACCCAAATTTGATGGCTTTACCACAATTTTCGTAGTGGTCGACCATTTATCCAAGTATGCACATTATATTCCGTTGCGATCTCCTTTCACAGCTTCCTCATTGGCTGATATTTTTATCAAGGAGGTTGTCAAACTTCATGGCATACCAAGAAGCATCATTTCAGATAGGGACCTCGTCTTTACAAGTTTGTTTTGGGCAGCCCTATTTAAGGCTCAGGGAAGTCAACTCAAATTTAGTACAGCTTATCATCCACAGACAGACGGACAAACAGAAGTAGTGAATCGAGGAATGGAAACGTACCTACGCTATTATGTAATGAATTGCCCAACATCATGGGTTAAATGGTTGCCATGGGCAGAATTTAGCTACAACACTTCATTTCATTCTGAATTGAAGATGTCACCATTCCAAGTTGTGTATGGTCAGGCACCACCACCCCTTCTATCATATGAGGGTAACAGTACATCAGTAGCAGCGGTGGAACAAGCACTACTAGACAGGGATATACAATTGTCTAAAATAAGGTATAACCTGCAAGTAGCTCAACAGTATATGCAAGAGGTTGCCAACGGAAAAAGAAGGGAGGTGTCCTACAATGTCAATGATTAGGTCTACCTCCGATTAAAACCTTACAGACAGGGGCCGTTGTATCAAAGCATTAACTCTAAACTCTCACCTCGATATGTCGGACCTTATCAAATCGAAGGCCTAGAGGGGAAGATTGCTTATCATTTAAAACTACTGCAAGGAGTCCGCATTCACCCAGTGGTGCATGTGTCCCAACTACGGCCTGTTGTGGGCACACATTGTCAGTCATACCTTTCCCCAAAGAGATTGGCGAAGATTTCTCATGGCTCCTCGAACCGGAGACGTTGTTGGGCGTTCGTCAACTTGCCACTAATCCGACCAAATATCAAGTTCTTATTAAATGGAAGGGAACTGCTGCCATGGATGCTTCATGGGAGGATAAGGATTGGATAATTGGGCAATTTCCATCTTTTCACCTTAAGGACAAGGTGAAACTTTGGGGCCTGGGTAGTGATGCACTCCCGATCACTCAAGTGTACCAAAGGAGAAACAATAGACGCAACAAACAGTTGGGGAAGGGTTTGTCAGTTCTTAAATTGTTAGGTACAGGTGGTTATGTTAGTTGTTTTCTATTACCTATAAATAGACTAGGTATCTTCTGTAATGGGTAGAGAATATTGAAGTGAATTCTAATACTTGACATAGTATTCAATAAAAAGTGTGAAGAATTGTTACCTTAGTGTGATCTTGTTCTGGTTCCTATCACATAACCTACTACAAAAGTAGGAATGGAGCAAGCAAGCACATCCTTTATGAAGAACACCTCGCTAATTTATGACCTTCTTAAAAACTTCCCCCTCATTTGTTAGTTGCCTCTCAAAAAGGAAGAATCTGTTAAAAAAAATGTGGAACAATGAAGAACTTGGGTTTGCTAAGGGATCAGAAAGATGCAGAAATTAAAGAATTTAGGGCCCTTTAATAGTGTGCATAGCCGTGGTATCTTAGTCTCAAGGCCAGGACGTTGGACTTATGGAAGCTGGAATCTCTTCTTTTTTTATAAGAAACAAAAAATTTCATTGATGTAAGAAAATTTACAAGCCTATCAAAACATTATAATAAACTATGTCACTCGGATATTAGAGTAGTTAAATCATAGTTACAAAAAGGTGGGATAGAATGATACCAATACAAGGTCAAGTAAATAATAGAGTTAAGGAGAGATGGGTATTCCTCGATGGCGTAATCCTCATTGAACATTCTGTTGTTCCGTTCCTTCCACCAACTCCAAAGAAATGCATAGATGAGACTGAGCCAAAGCGCTTCTCGATCCCCCCTTTAAATGGATGTCTCAAAATGATGTATCGAATTAGCTCTGATGCATTGCTAAGGAGGGGGGTGGACCAGCCTAAAAACAATGAGGACAGAATCTGTGTCCGACACCGATACTTTCGGACACTGTTTGGACATGTGTCCGACACTTGAAATTTATGTATCCTCTTTTATTATTTTTATTTTTAATTTCAGACACTTCACGAACACACCTCAGACACTTCATGGAGACCCCATTTAAGACTTATTTGTTTCAAGTGGCCAATGACATGACAATACGACAACGGGTAGTGTTGTGGAGACCGTCGACAATGACGTCCATCGAAGATAGATGGACTAAAATGGAAAAATGAAAGAAAGAGAAAAAATAGAAAGGAGAGAAGGAAAATGAGGTAAAAACTAAAATTTTTTGAGATTGTTAAGGCCTAAAGGAAGGCTTATAACTAACTAAAATATTTTGGATTTTATCTTTTAATAATATATGTTGAATTATGTTAAATCACCAATCAATCCAAAAGCCTAAGTTGATGGATTGGGGTAAATTTAATTATATCAACCAACACTCCTCCTCACTTGTGGGCTTTAAAATTTGAGAAATGCCCTACAAGTGGAATTTAATTTTTAATTGGGGAGGAAACGACTTGACAGAGATTCGAACTCATGACCTCTTGCTCTAATATCATGTTGAATTATGTTAAACCATCAATCAATCCAAAAGCCTAAGTTGATGAATTGGGGTAAATTTAATTATATCAACCAATAATATATCATAAAAAATATACAATAAATAGCATCTCTTCGACGTATTTGTGTCCTGCATTTCTAAATAATGGCGTATCTAAGTGTCTGTGTCCAGTCGTGTCTGTATCTCGTGTCCATGCTTTCTTAGTCTGGATGAGAGACCACATGTCATGAACAAGTGTTGTGGTGATTCAAAATCTCTAAAGCACATGACACAAGCTGAGGGTTGAAGGGCCTATCTAGCAAATTTCTTTTTGAATGATATCATTTGTATTGATGGCTCCTCTACTAAGCTCCCAAACAAAGAATTTCACTTTCTTCGGTTGAGATCATTTCCATAATCTATGGAAGCTGGAATCTCACAGGTCTTTCATCTCCCCAACTCATACTCACCCACCAATTCCGTTTTTCAATTTGATTTGGAAGGCAATGAATTCAAAAAAGATTGAAGTTCTTGTTATGGGAATAGGGAACGTACTCACAGGGCATCAATACACAAGATAAGCTCCAAAGTCAAGTCTCATCTGGCTCTCTCTACCCATTGGTGTGCTTGGAGTCTTAGTCACACCTCTTGCTCTTGTTAGCAACTCTCAATTGGCATACAACCCCGCCTATGGATCCTTCCCTTCTTCTTTCCCTCACTTTAGGAGGCTACCCATTCAAACCAAGGAGAGAAGGCTTCTATGAGAAAACATTATTCGAGTCATTTGTCATTTTGTTGGGACATTTGGCAACAATGAATTTCTTTTTTTTTATCCTATAGTTATTTTTAAAAAATTCAAAATAGATCTATAGTTAATTTGCGTGTAAATGTTGTCCTCTCTTCCATTACTTTAGGTATACCACTATCCTTTCAAATTGGAGTGATATTTTGTAATGCCCCCCATTGGGGTTTCCCGCTTCTATTGTAATTTCATTATTCCCTTGGGAGGTATTTAGATGAGTAATTGCAGAGTGATTAGAGTGAATAGTGATTAGAAATTGAGAATGTAGTAGCTCGTTCGGATTGTTATCAATGTGACTAAACAGTCTATTTTATTATTAAGAGGCAACCTCTTTATATAAGAGTTACAATGGGCCTAGATCTATTACACAGTAGATTATACACAATTATACATTTAAACTCTAACACTCCCCCTCAAGCTGGAGAAAATATATCTATCATGCCCAGCTTGTTACAGAGATAGTCTATCTGAGCTCCATTCAATGCTTTGGTGAAGATATCACTCAACTGTTCTCCAGTCTTCACATAACTCGTCGAAACCAACCCTTATTGTATCTTCTCTCGGATAAAGTGGCAATCCACTTCAATATGTTTAGTTCTCTCGTGGAATACCGGATTAGAGGCAATATGGATTGCTGCTTCATTGTCACACCATAGTTTATAGCAGGTGTTGCAGTTTTGATTCCAACTTCATTCAGCAGTTGAACCAGCCATACTATCTCACACGTTCCTTGGGACATAGCTCTATATTCCGACTCAGCACTAGAACGCGACACCACATTTTGCTTCTTACTCTTCCATGAAACCAAATTACCTCTCATAAACACACAGTAACCCGAGGTTGATCTCCTGTCTTCTTTAGAACTCGCTTGATCACAAGATCTCGAAAAACATTCAATATCGGAATGTCCATGGTTTCGGTACAAGATGCCCCTTCCAGGAGCAAACTTAAGATAACTTTGAATCTGTTCCACAGCTCTCCAATGTTCAACTGTAGGAGACGACATAAACTGACTCACGATACTCACAGAATACGAAATATCTGGTCTTGTGACTGTCAAGTAATTCAACTTCCCAACTAGCTTCCTGTACCTTTCCGGATCAGTAAAAGCTTCACCTTCCTTGACGAACTGTTGGTTTGGCACCATCGGTGTACTACATGGTTTCACACCTAACTTTCCTACTTCAGTCAGCAGGTCGAGAACATACTTTCGTTGGGACAAAAAGATTCCCTTCTTACTTCTCAGGACCTCAATACCCAAGAAATATTTCAAATTTTCAAGGTCTTTAGTACTGAAATGGCTATGAAGGAAAACCTTTAGTGAGGCCATCCCTGAACTATCACTTCCGGTAATCACAATACCGTCGACATATATCACAAGTAACACAATCCCATGGTCAGACCGATGGAAGAAGACAAAATGATCTGAAGAGCATTTCTGCATTCCAAACTGCGCAAGAACTTGGTTGAACCTACCAAACCACGCTCGTGGGCTTTGTTTCAAGCCATACAGAGATTTACGAAGACGACAAACTTTGGCATTCTCCCCCTGAGCAACAAACCCATGTGGTTGCTCCATATAGACCTCCTCAAGAAGATCACCATGCAAAAACACATTCTTAATATCCAGCTGAAATAATGGCCAATCATTCATTGCTGCGAGAGAAATAAACAGGTTGTAGACACAGCGTCAACCAAAAATGTTTTGAAACATTCATTTGAAACGACAGGGCATGAGCTATTTCCAGCAAATGCATGTTCTTATGCTCGGCCACACCGTTCTGGGATGGTGTGTCCGCACACGACGATTGATGAATAATACCCTTCTCACTAAGATAGGAATGAAGGGTGCCCGAAAAATATTTGCCCGCATTATCTAGGGGTGTACAAAAAAACCGGTAACCCGAGCTACCCGGACTACCCAACCCAAACCGTAAGGGGGTTGGGTTATGTTTTTTAAAATTTGGGTTGGGTTAGATTTTTAGTAAACCCGGATTTTTGGGTCGGTTCGCGGGTTCACGGGTTTTGGTTTGGGTTCAACCCGGAACCCGAATATAAATATATATTTCTTAACATATCTTTGTAGTGTAAAGTCGTTGATAGCTTAGTAGTTGTACATCTTTTCTTATTTTATGTTTTCTTTTTCTTTTTTTGCTTTTTTTTTTCTTCTATGAGGAAGTAAACTTCAATCTTTCTCAAACCTTTTTTCCCTCAAGAATTTATCCAATCTTTTTAACTCTTATTAGGTTAAATACAATATTTTTTAAAATTTAAAATTAATTCTTATCTTTTTAAAAAAAATCTCATACTCTTTACAAATTAGCTTTATATTTAGTCAAATTTTATACCGGTATTTGACTTTCAAACATTGAAATAATTAGTGTTTTCGTCGAATTTGTAATCACGCCTTCAACTTTTAATTCTTTTGAACCGATAAACCCAACCCAACCCAAACCGAAAATATAGGGTTGGGTTGGGTTGGGTTGAAACTCTAAGTGGGTTGGGTTGGGTTAAAAAGTTGATCGACCCAAATTTTTGGGTTGGTCAAAAATTACCCTTAACCCTACCCAACCCAACCCATGTACACCCCTACCATTATCAATGCGTAAAATTTGGATGGAAGCATTCAATTGATTACGAATCTCAGCATTAAAGGTACAAAAGTGAGAAAACAATTGAGCAAGATTTTTCATTAAATAGACCCAAGTAAACCGGGAAAAGTCATCAACAAACATGACAAAATAGCGAAATCCCGTTTTAGACACAACAAGACTCGGACCCCAAACATCAGAGTGGACCAATTCAAAAAGAGCATTTGCTCGTTTATTAATCCTAGGACTAGAACTCAATCAGTGAAACTTTGCAAACTGACATGACTCGCAATCGAGAGAAGACACTTTACAGAATTCTGGAAATAACTTTTTCAAAACAGACAAAAAAGGATGACCCATCCGACAATGAACTTCAAAAAATGACGCAGAACCTGCACATGCCACAGCTTGGACTGGCTGCTGATCCAGGATATAGAGACCCCCAGCTGCATGCCCCCTACCAATAATCTTCTTCGTCAAATGATCTTAAAACAAGCAGTAGTCAGGAAAGAAGGAAACAAAGCAATGTAAGTCTCGAGACAATTGACTAATCGAAATCAGGTTATATAAAAACGTAGGCAGACACAACACGGAAGATAATGACAATGTAGGGGTAAGAGTAATAGACCCAACTCCCTTTACTGGAGACAAGGATCCATCAGCTAAGGTAACGGTAGGAAAATGAACAGATGACAACGATGTAGAGAACTGTTCGTTACCTGTCATATGAGCAGTCGCCCCAGAGTCAATGACCCACTTTATAGACGACGAAAGAAGACAATGGTTGTTACCTGTTTCAGCCAGGGTTGCAGCAGGCGGAAGTTCTGAGGATGATGGTTGTGATGAAGCAAAGGGAACTCGGAGCCCAACAAACTCATCAACAGGTGCTTTCTCACTGGACACAAGGTGGGCCTTCTAAAGCTTCCGATTGTCATATTGCAACTTTCTGCAATCTCTCTTTAAATGACTGGGTTTCTGACAGTAATGACAGGTCATTCGAGCATCCGGACGTCGGTTGTCATTAGGAATATCCTGACGTCGGTCATTCCCAGACTTTGATGCAGAAAAACTCACATTCCTCCCACCACGAACCACACTCCTTCCAAGCAAGGCACTATTCGACTGTTCAATTAAATTAACTTCTGTTCGTTGCAGGCGGCGAAACACACCATCCAAAGACGGTAATTCAGTTCCTGACAGGATTTGAGACTTCACATTCTCATATTCCGAACCCAGCCCACGCAAGAAACTGATAACTCCCATCTTTTCCCTCTGGGTCTGCTGGACTACAATATCTGCACTGAACGGCATGAGAGAATTTAACTCAGCACTATTACGCTTGTGCCTCGTGTTATAGGTCAACAACGGTTCACCATTCTGGTCAGCGTGAAAATAGGACGAGCAAACATCATACGTCCTTGTTACCTGCTCCTTCCCCGAGTACAGGAATTCCACATACGTCATGAGTTCTTTCACCGTAGTGCAATGACTAATCAGATCAACAATCTCATCATTCATTGAGTTAGTAATCTGATTATACAAGCGTGCATCAACGCGATCCCACCTCTTTTTTTTCAACTTCGTCTTTAGGCGGATCACTATCCATGTGTCCTTCTAGCTCATTACTCAGCAGATGGTTTCGAATCGTTCGATGCCAGTCGAGATAATTTGTCCCGTTCAGTTTCCGTTTTGTGATTTCCATCAAATGAGAAATCACACCGGCATGCTTGGTATCACTCATATTACCTCGATTAGTGTCAACGGACAGCAGATAACTCGATTATTTCAAAAATTAAACGAAATAGAATTTGGAAATCGAAAAAAAACAGCACCCACACTAACAAAAAACGGCAAAACCGAGGCACCCCGATGCGTAAAATGCAAAACCAACCTCACACACGTGTAGAACATGTCGGCGCGCACAAAACCCGAGAAGGGAGCTGCCACGCGCGACGGATGCTGGCAGTTGGCAGAAACTTGCGGTAGCGCGTGCGGCTCCATCGTTGCTCGGACAGAGTCGCGACTCGAACGACTGGTACCGGCGGTGACTCCCAACTCCGGCGGACGGCGGCGGCTGGGATTTTTCTCCCTTTTTTTTTCCTAACCCTATTTCTGCCCTGATGTCTCTGATACCATGTTATCAATGTGACTAAACAGTCTATTTTATTATTAAGAGGCAACCTCTTTATATAAGAGTTACAATGGGTCTAACGGGCCTAGATCTATTACACAGTAGATAATACACAATTATACATTGGACAACCTAAGGCAGAGTCTGGTAAAGATGATTACCTGTCGAAAGATAAGACACAACCTAAGGCAGATGACCCCAATTTCAAACAATGGAAGATAGAGAATAACATGGTAATGTCATGGTTGATTAACTCTATGACTACCGAGATAGGAGAAAACTTCTTACTTTACAGCACAGCTTATCAGATTTGGGAAGCAGCAAGAGAAACATACTCCAGTAAAGAAAATACTTCGGAACTATTCTGAATTGAGTCTGTCTTGCATGACCTTCGTCAAGAAGAACAGTCAGTTACTGAGTACTTCAACAATCTCTCCCGGAATTGGCAACAATTGAACCTATTTGAACTTCATACATGGAAATGTGCTGACGATGGTGCACAATTTAAAAAACTTGTAGAGCAAAAGAGGACATTTAAGTTCCTCTTCGGCTTGAACAACAATCTTGATGAAGTTCGAGGAAGACTTATGGGAGTCAAGCCGATGCCATCCCTCCGTGAAGCTTTCTCAGTAGTACGAAGAGAAGAAAGCAGGAAGAATATTATGGTGGGTAAGGTAGAGTCTGGTACAACCCCGGAGGCATCCGCCCTTGCTGCAAGGAACTACAATCCCATAGGAGAACATAAGCAGAAACGAGAGACCCTGGTGTGATCACTGCAAAAAAACAAGGTCATATAAAGGACACATGCTGGAGAATCCATGGAAAGCCTGCTGATTGGAAACCGAGAAATCGGAATGATCGTGACAGTAGGGCTTATGTGACCAATACTACCTCCGAGAGTAATACTGGAATCGAATCTTCTCCATTTAGCAAGGAGTAGATCGACACATTACAAAAGTTCATAGGTAACACAATTCAAGGAACAGGTTTAGCATCTCAGAGAGTCACACCAACAGCCCTCTCTGCTAGTAAAGGAGGAAACCAGCCCTGGATCGTTGATATTGGAGCGTCAGACCATACGACTGGGAATCTGTCATTATTCCATCAGTATCAAGCCGACACATCCAACTCTTCAGTGAAAATCGCAAACGGATCACATTCCAAAGTAGCAGGGACAGGTTCTATTCGTATCACCCAACACTTAACTCTCAATTCTGTTCTTCATGTACCTGACTTGGATTGTAATCTACTTTCGATTAGTAAATTGACTCATGGACAATCGGAGACAAATCGTCATCTCTTACTTCTAGCAGTCTAGTTTCTCGTAGTGTCAATAACGATAATGACGTTATGTTGTTACATTATCGCCTGGGTCATCCCAATTTTTTATATTTATCCAAAGTATTTCCTGAGTTGTTTCATAATAAAAATCCTACTTCATTCTCGTGTGAAATCTGTCAGATCGTGAAGCACACTCGAACTTCCTATCCCCACCTTGATTATAAACCTTCTAGCCCATTTTCTTTAATTCATAGTGACGTGTGGGGCCCATCAAAAATAAAGACCCTATCAGGAGCACGTTGGTTTGTGTCGTTTATCGATGATCACACACGTATTACGTGGGTCTTTCAAATGAAAGAAAAGTCCGACGTATACTCATGGTTCAAAAACTTCCATAAAATGATCCAAACTCAATACCAGGCTAAAGTTCGTGTTTTCAAAACAAACAATGCAAAAGAGTTTTTCAGTTCTTCTTTGGGAAACTACTTATCAACAGAAGGGATCGTTCATATCAACTCTTGTGTTGACACCCCCCAACAAAATGGAGTGGTTGAACGGAAGAATCGTCATCTTCTAGAAGTCACTCGCTGCCCCATGTTCTCTGCACATGTCCCTAAGTTCTATTGGGGAGAAGCATTTCTCACTGCTACCTATCTCATCAACCGTATGCCCTCTCGTGTCCTCAAGTTCTCTAGTCCTCGAGACACGCTTCTTCATGCTTTCCCTCACCTTCGAGTCCCATCCTTCGACTCTCCTAAAATATTTGGGTGCAGTGCCTTTGTCCATATCCATTCCCAACATCGTAGTAAGTTGGATCATCAAGCCCATAAATGCATATTCTTGGGATACTCTCCAACCCAAAAAGGGTACAAGTGCTACTCACCTGAGACAAAACGAGTTTATATTACAATGGATGTCACGTTCTTCGAACATCTTCCCTTCTACTCCAAGACTTCTTGTCAGGGGGAGAATTTGAGTGACAATCAGTTGTGGTCATCCCTTCTCGAGACGACTCTAGAAATGACTCCAGATCGTCCTCCTACCTCCATACCTGACTCTTCTCGAACACCTCAGGAGTTGACTCCAGATCCTCCTACCTCCATACCTGACTCTTCCCTTCTTGAACCTCCATCATCTCCGACTGTCAATGATCGCCTTCTCACTTACACAAGGAGAAATAACCGAGTTGGGCAGGTAGACACTCGAACAGATCAAGTGCTTCAAGAGTCGAAACTGACTCCAAACTCCGAACAACCTGCCAATGAGATAGATGGTGTGGTTGATGATCTGGACTTGCCGATTGCAATAAGGAAAGGGGTTAGGAGTTGCACCATGCATCCTATAGGGAGTTATGTTTCGTATGATAACCTGTCCGAACCCTATCGTGCATTTGTGTCCACTCTTGATAATGTACAGGTTCCAGCTAGTGTTGCCGAAGCATTAAAACATCCTGGTTGGAGGAAAGCTGTGCAAGATGAAATTGAGGCCCTTGAAAAAAATGATACTTGGACTGTGACTGAACTGCCAAGTGGGAAGAGACTTGTTGGGTGCAAGTGGATTTTTATAGTAAAACACAATGCAGATGGAAGCATTGAGAGGTTGAAGGCGAGACTAGTCGACAAGGGATTTACCCAATCATATGGGATCGATTATCAAGAGACCTTTGCCCCTGGTGCAAAGCTCAATACCATAAGAATTATTTTGTCCCTAGCAGTTAATCTTGAGTGGGGTCTCCAACAGCTAGATATAAAGAATGCTTTCTTGAATGGGGATCTAGAGGAAGAAGTTTACATGGAAATTCCTCCAGGATACGAAGAAGGTTTCAATCCAGCTCAGGTATGCCGACTTAAAAAGTCTCTCTATGGGCTTAAGCAATCACCTCGTGCTTGGTTCAGTAGATTTGCAAACGTGGTTCGTGGTCTTGGATATTCACAATGTCAATCAAATCATACATTATTCGTCAAACGAAGGTCTGGAACACTTCTTGCTTTGTTAATAGTGTATGTGGATGATATCATTCTCTCTGGGAACGATGAGTCTGAGTTACAAGCTTTGAAAAACCACCTAGCTCGAGAATTTGAGGTTAAAGATCTCGGAAAGCTCAGGTATTTTCTAGGTATGGAGGTTGCACGATCCAAGACGGGAATCATTATGTCTCAGAGGAAGTATGTGTTAGATCTTCTTGCTGAAACAGGCATGCTGGGATGTAAACTAGCACCCTCTCCCATGGACCCTCAGGCAAAGTTTGGGTGTAATCATGAAAGTGATCCTGTGGATAGGGGGAGATACCAAAGGCTGGTGGGACGTCTTATATATCTCTCTCATACTCGGCCAGACATTGGGTTTGCCACCTTCGCCACCACCTCCGCCACCAACGCCGCCGTTTCCGCCACCACCGACGCGCCGTTGCTGCCATCGAAAAAAAAAAAAAAAAAAAAAAGAAGTTTTCAATTTTTATTTTTCTATTTTTGTATATGCCCACCTTGAGGACAAGGTGCTTTAAAGGGGCGGGTATTGATAAGTTAGGATTTTGTTATAAATAGAGTGGGTTAGGTTAGGGTTTAGGCATCCAATTGTTAAATGAGTTATTGAGTGATTTATTGTAGGGCTCAAGAGATTCTCTTGAGAAGGGAGGTTCCAAGTTCCTATCAAAACTTGGTTTATCTTTATTTTTTTATCTTTTGATATAATCTAGATCCTGGATCATATTAATTGGTATAAGAACCGTTTGCCGATCCGGAAATGGTTACTACTAAGATGGAAACAAGGATGCTTGAGTGTGAAGAAAGAACGACCGACTTGGCGAGGAAGTTACAGGAGACGAACGCAAAGATGGAATTGATGGAGGAGCGATTGGGAAGAATGATAGATTGGCAGGATTTGAAGTTCGAGAGCATAAACCGGAAGCTAGAACTATTAATGGAGTCATTCCGAGCTTACAAAGGGAAGGGTTTAATGATCGAGGCCTCAGAGGGTGGTGTGGCAGCTAGGGTTTTTACACCGTCGCCACCACCACCGCCGCCACCTCCGACATCGTTGCCGCCACCTCCGCCGTCATCGCCGCCGCCACCGTTGCCGCCGTCACCACCTCTGCCACCATCATCACCGCCGCCACCACCACCTCCACCACCGCTGCCACCTTCGCCACCACCTCCGCCATCGCTGTCGCCACCAACGCCTCCGTTTCCGCCACCACCGACACGCCGCTGCTGCCGCCAGGAAAAAAAAAATTGTTTTCATTTTTTATTTTTCTATTTTTGTGTATGCCCACCTTGAGGACAAGGTGCTTTAAAGGGGCGGGTATTGATAAGGTTGGGCCTAGGGCTCTATTTAGCAATTACTTGGAGAATAAGTTAGGATTTTGTTATAAATAGAGTGGGTTAGGTTAGGGTTTAGGCATCCAATTATTGAGTGAGTTATTGAGTAATTTATTGTAGGGCTCAAGAGATTCTCTTGAGAGGGGAGGTTCCAAGACCTATCAAAACTTGGCTTATCTTGTATTCTTTTACTTTTGATATAATCTAGATCCTGGATCATATCATATTTATACATATGATTAGAATGGAATAAAATAAGAAAATCAGAGTTTCTTCACATATTTACATATATATATATATAGAGAGAGAGAGAGAGAAGGCTCTATAGGTAACCTGTAAAGGGACAAAATGTGTTGCGAGTCCAGCTGCAACCAGTTCCTTGCCGTTCAACCTGGACCCGGTTAAGGCCAAGTATTCTCCTGCATATGTCCCTCCACATGGTTATTCAATCACCCAATTTCTATTGCTCTTTTACTTATTCGCACTTTTAGGAGGAAAAATATGCCAATTTTTATTTCAGTTGAAATCAAGAAATACTTCACTGATGATCATGAATTTTATAACCAGAAAACAAAAAACAAAAAAACAGAAAACAAAGAAACAAACAGAAATAAAAACATAAATCATGAACTCTAAAAGAAAATGATAATAATAAATAAGGAAAGTAAAAACTATCATATCCATGTAATCATATCATATCAATTTTTTTTTCCTTCAATTTTTCTTACCCAAATGTCCAGGAAGACGAGATAGCATATAGGAGAAACCACAATCAGTGTGAAATCCAATACTTGCTTCTGGAGTGGAAAAAACCTAAATCAAAGAGAATCCATGAAAGTCATCACTTTGGAATTACCATGGAAACTGATGCCAAACATACACATCCAAAGAAAAAGGGAGGGCGAAAAAACCCACAGTTTTCTCTGTGACAACTGAAAATTTCATTGGCACCATAAGTGATGCACCTCCCCCCATTGAAATACCATGTACAAGTGCAACCTGCAATTGAATGAGCACAAAAGCCAAATATTCAACTTAACCAAATTTTCTAAAGAAAAAATCTGCCGTGTTTGACATTTGTTTTTTCTAAACGTTTCAGAGAAATTATTACTTGGATTTTTTTATAGGTGTGAATATGATAGCAGAGCCAATACATTCGGTAGACAACTTCCAGGCACGAATCTCCTGTCAAGAACAATGCATAAGGAAGCTAACATAGTGATCGTTGAAATTTCAGTATCGATATCATTGTGCTCATTCTGATTTTGAAAAAAGGATGGGATTAAGATAGCAAAATATGAACATGTGCATCGAAGGAATATGGGTTATGTGCTAGATTTACAATTTTTTTTTTTTTGTGCATTGATTTTATAATTGAGATTGGGATATCACAGAACCCCATCCTTTGCATTATGCTCATGACCCATCCCACAAATTCTAAAGGCTTATTTTCTTTCTATGTGGAAAGGAAACTAGCACCTACTTGTATTCCTGCCGTCATAGAACATCTTTAAGTCTCCACCAGCAGAAAAGGCTCGACCAGCTCCCTGTTTGAGACACATGAGAATGATTTCACAAAAAGAAGACAGCCTTAGATCCCAGTTGATAAACATTTTGTTTTTGGTTTTCGGTTTTTGAAAATTAAGCATACAACAACTACTCTAACCTATGGTTTTCCTTATTGATATCTACCTTTTACCTATTTCTTTATAAACCAAATCAAAAATTGAAAACTAAAAAAGTAACTTCCAAAAACTTGTTTTAGTTTTTGGAATTTGGTTAGGATTCAAACACTTCCTTAAGAGAAGATGAAACCTTTTTGTAGAGAATACAAAGAACCAAATGGTTATCAATCAAGGTCTTAAAAGACCTCGTTTGAAAACTAATTAGTTTTTAAAAATTGTGCTTGTTTTTTCCTACTTTCTAGAAACATTAGAATTTTTAGTCAAAATTCAAAAAAAAAAAAACAAACTTTCAAAAACATTTTTTTCAGATTTCAAAACTTGGGCTTAGTTTTTTAAAACACCAGTAAAAAGTACTATTAGAGGTTTAAAAAACAGTTTCTCGTTGATTTGTTTTTTTAAACAAGGTGATCGCGCTCGTCCCTAGGCCAGACATCAAAGACATCGAAGGAGTAGTGTCACAGGTGAGTCTCGAACCTAGACCTTGAGGGGAGCATACTCTCAAAGCCCAAGTCTTCAACCACTGTGCCACCCCTTGGGGACACAGTTTTTCATTGATTAAATATTTGTTTTTTTTAAACAAGGGTAAACACGTCCGTCCTTAGGCTAGGCACCGGGAGACATCGAAGGAGTCATGTCACAGTTGAGTCTCGAACTTGGAACCTTAAGGAGAGCATACCTTGAAAGCCCAAGTCTTCAACTACTGTGCCACCCCTTGAGGACTTGATTAAAGATTTGTTATTAGTTATTCTTCAAGTTGGTTAGAATAACCACTTATTTTATTATCATTTTGATACGATCCGGCCTTGGCATTTTAGGAATATTAGTATTTATTAATTATTATTTAATTGCTATTTTAAATGTATTGGGCTTGGGCCTATTATTAGTCTTTTATTAATTAGGTCAAATTAGGGTTTAGGGTTATAAATAGGAGTTGTTAGGTCATTGTCAATCATCCAATTCAGTTGTCGTCTATGTACTCTGGCTCTTTGAGAGATTCTCTCGAGAGATTTATCGTAGTTTAATATAATATTGTGGTAGATTCTATCATTTTGGTATCAGAGCCATTTACCGATCCAGGAATGGTGAGTACTAAGATGGAAACAAGGATGCAAGAATGCGAAGAAGGGTCGGCTGATTTGGCAAGAAGGCTAAAAGATGTGGAAGCAAAGATGGAATCGATTGAAGAACGTTTAAGAAAAACGATGGATTTGAAATTTGAGCAGCAGGATGCGAAGTTTGGTTTACAATTCGAGATGTTAAATCGGAATCTGCAATTGTTGATGGATTTGAATAAAGCGGATAAAGGGAAGGGGATTGTGATCGAGGCACCGAACGTGGACTCGACAGTCGAAACGAATAGGGCAGCGGCTGGCGTGAAGGTGGGCTCGACGTCAGAACCCAGAGGCACGGCAGCAGGCGCCGAGGTGGGCGCAGTTGGCATCGGCGGCGATGTTGTCTGCAGGCTCAGGCGTGGAGGCTGCAGAGGGTTCGAGCACGGGCGTGGAGCTAGGACGCGGGGGTGAGTGGCGCGGCGGCGTGGGTCCGGGTGTGGCGCAGGGGCGCTGCAGCGTGGGGTCGTGGCTCGCAGATGGGGGCCGGGGCTGTTGGGGTGGGTCAAGTGCGGGCGTGTTCGAGTGGGGCGCGGGTAGGCCATGTGCAGGTGGGTTGGTTGGACCAAGACGGTCTGGGCTAGTCAGGGTGGACCGGAGAGAGGAGTTACGTAGGAATGTGAGCGGGGAAAATCGACCGGGACCAGAGCTCGATCGTCAGGGAAATGCTAGGTTTTACCGGAGGGGCGACAGGTTACTAGAAGAGAGGAGGGTCACCGCATCGGCTATGACGGTTGGAATGATCGGGGCCGAAATTGGATTGACGATTTACCAGGATTGGAGTTCGATCAAAGGGGAGATCCGAGGGTCATTGGGAGAGGAAACGGGGTCCTGGAGGAGAGGAGGTTGCGCATGGGCTATGATAGGTCGTTGGCGCATAACGGTTGGAACAATCGTTGGTGGGGTGACAATGTCCGGAATAGGGGACGAGATTTTGTGTGGGGAGGAGAAGAAAGATTTGAACGGGGAAGTCAGAGAGCAGTTGGAAGGGAAGGACCGGGATGTGACAGGAGATTTACAAAATTGGAGATGCCAATTTTCAAGGATCTTGTTGATGAGGATCCAGTAGGATGGTTGAGTCGGGTCGAGCGTTATTTCCTGGTAAACAAGTTGACTGAATATGAAGGGGTTGAGGCAGCAGGGTTATGTTTAGAAGGGGAGGCATTGGAGTGGCTTCAATATGAGGAGGATCGTGCTCCTTTTCGTTCGTGGAACGAATTCAAAGATGGGTTGTTGGAGCGTTTCCAACCGGTGGCCCAGGCAAATAAGTATGCCAACTTCATGAGTTTGAAGCAAATAGGAACGTTGAAGGAATATCGTCGGAGCTTTGAGAGCTTTGCTAAGGGAATGCGCGTTATCAGTATGAGTGCATTGGAGGGGAAGTGGGAAAGTGAACTGAAAGAGGAGATACGGAACGCGATGCGTAAACTACGACCAGTGGGCATTGAAGAGAAAATGTTTATGGCCCAAGTGATTGAGGATAATTTTGCTTTTCAAGCTGCCCAAAACGAGAGAAGTACTTCTGCAACAGTCAAGGCTAAAGCAGGAACGAGTGTATCGGAAACTGGAAGCACAGAGATTTTGTCCCACAGGACTACAACCGTTCACTCGACGTCTTGTAAAAACCTCACTGAAGTCGAAATTCGAGCTAGGAAGGACAAAGGGTTATGCTTCCGCTGCGATGAACAATTTGTCTCGGGACATCGTTGTCAGAAGAAGGAGCTCCAGAACTTGGATGTGTGGGTCGTTCGGGATGCGCACGAGTGCCAGGATGCTGATGTGACAGACTTTTTGCCAGAAGACGGGGGTGTAAAAGATGGCATCGGAGATGGAACACCTTGAGGACAAGGTGGCTCTTGGGGGGAAAGTATTATTGATACGATCCGGCCTTGGCATTTTAGGAATATTAGTATTTATTAATTATTAGTTAATTGCTATTTTAAATGTATTGGGCTTGGGCCTATTATTAGTCTTTTATTAATTAGGTCAAATTAGGGTTTAGGGTTATAAATAGAAGTTGTTAGGTCATTGTCAATCATCCAATTCAGTTGTCGTCTATGTACTCTGGCTCTTTGAGAGATTCTCTCGAGAGATTTATCGTAATTTAATATAATATTGTGGTAGATTTTATCACATGTCAAGTGTATAAATACACCAAGGGTATTATGAATAAAATTCAATTCTATTTTGCCCTATTCAGATCTATAATATGGTATTAGTTGAGTGAATTTTCCCTTGCATTTTTTTTCCTTTTCCCCAAAAACGCATTTTCCCTTTTTTTCTCTACTCCCGCCAGGCTGTCGAGGCTTTTGGAACCTCCATCCCTGCTTGCAAATTCATGTACTTTTCAGGACTTGGGATCAAGGAAAGTGATTGGTCGTGCCGAATTATGTGGAGGATTGTATCTTCTCCAGGTAACTTCTCCTTTGAATGAACCTGTAAACCAGCCTAGGAATGAGTCAGCAAGTGTCGTTTCAAATTCTTTAGATCTCTCAAATAGCGATAATCTTGTTATGACGTGGCATTACCGCTTAGGTCATCCAAATTTTGCATACCTTGCACGTTTATTTCCATCGCTATTTATTCATAAAAAGAGCGAATTTTTTCAATGTGAAATTTGCCAACTCTCCAAACACACTCGTACTTCGTATTTGCCTCACCCTTATATACCTTCCCAACCTTTCTCCCTTATCCATGGAGACATTTGGGGCCCTTCAAGAGTAAACAATGTCAATGGAGCACATTGGTTCCTCCTATTTGTTGATGATCATACTCGACTTAGTTGGACATTTATTCAAAGTCTTTCATAAAATGATCCAGAATCAATTTTCAGCAAATGTCAAAATCCTTTAGATTGACACTGCTCGAGATTTCTTCAACTCTAATCTGGGAGAATATCTTCAAACTCATGGTATTGTTCACCAGAGTTCTTGTGCTACACACCCCAACAAAACGGTGTGGTCGAACGCAAAAATCGCCACCTATGCAGCTCGATCAATTATGCTCACTTCAAATGTTCCAAAAAGTTTTTGGGGTGAAGCGATCCTAGCAGCTACATATCTTATAAATCGCATGTCATCTCGTATCCTAAAATTCCAAACACCCTAACATACCCTACTTTCTATACATCCTACATCCCATCTTGTGTCTCATCTACCATTCAAGATATTCGGATGTAATGCCTTTGTTCATGTCCACTCTCAGCATCGAAGTAAACTTGATGCTCGATCCATAAAATGAAGTTTTCTAGGATACTCACCCAATAAAAAAGGATATAAGTGTTATCATCCTCCGACTCGTCAGTTCTTTCATACCATGGATGTCACGTTCTTGAAAACCAGCCATATTTTTCCAAATCTATGGTTCAGGGGGAGCGTAATGACATTGAACCCCAGAGTTTGGATTGCATTCTACTTCAGTCTACTGAAGTAATTTTTTTCGATCTTTTATCCGAATCAATCCCTTTTCCCGAGTCTTCTTTACCTGACTCTATCTCCTCTACTGACCCTCCATCACTCGAGTCCGTCCCTCTTTCTAGCTCCTCTACTGACCCTCTGTTACTCGAGTCCGTCCCTCTTTCTGGCTCCTCTAATGAACCTCCGTTACTCGAGTCCATCCCTCTTTCTGGCTCACTTAATGACCCTTTTGAGTCAAACCTTGAGGCTGAATTACAAGTTTATTCACGGAGATCAAGGCAACCTGAGGAACAATCTTCACATACTCAGCAAGGTCATGATCTGAACCAAAATCTTGATGTCTCTGAAGTAGTACCTAACACTTCAGTACCTGACACTACAAAAGATAATCTGAACATACCAATTGCTTTGAGGAAAGGAGTTCGATCGTGTACTCGACATCCGATACGGTATCATTTATCTTACAGTAATTTGTCTCCAATGTTTAAAGCTTTTGTGACGACATTAGATCAGATACAAACACCCAATACTGTACAAGAGGCCTTACAGAGGCCTGAATGGAAAGCAGCCACCTTAGAAGAATCGAGAGCACTTGAGAAAAATGGTACATGAATTTTGAGTGATTTGCCTGCAGGAAAACGTACAGTGGGATGTAAATGGGTTTTCACTACTAAACACAAACCAGATGGAAGTATAGAACGATTCAAAGCCCGTTTGGTAGCTAAAGGTTTCACTCAAGCCTATGGGATTGACTACCAGGAAACATTTGCACCTGTTGCTAAGCTACACACTATTCGAGTACTTCTCTCTATTACTTCTAATTTAGACTGGCCATTATTCCAGCTGGATGTAAAGAATGCCTTTCTGAATGGTGACCTAGTTGAAGAAGTGTACATGGATGTTCCTCCTGGCTTTGAAGATCGATATACAAGTGGAAAGGTATGTAAGCTCAAGAAGTTTCTTTACGGGCTAAAGCTATCACCTCGAGCTTGGTTTCGAAAATTTACTAATGTCTTAAAGCGAGATAACTATACTCAGTGCCAGTCAGATCACACCCTGTTTATCAAGCATCTCTCACATGATAAAATGGTTGTATTAATAGTATATGTAGATGATATTATTCTCACAGGAAACGTGCCCGAAGAAATAACTCATCTCAAGAACCTGCTCTCAAGAGAATTTGAAATTCAAGACTTGGGTCATCTAAGATACTTCCTAGGAATGGAGGTAGCAAGGTCAAGTCAAGAAATTTCTGTAACTCAACGAAAATATACGTTAGACCTTTTGAAAGAAACTGGGATGAGTGGATGTAAACCAGTAGGCACACCTGTGGATGCAAATACAAAATTGGGAATCAATTCAGAAGATGAAGTTGTTGATCGCGGCAAATATCAACGACTAGTTGGAAAGTTAATTTATCTAACTCATACTCGACCAAATATCAGCTTTGCAGTTAGTGTGGTAAGTCAATTTCTGAAGAAGCCCTCTAAAAAACATATGGAAGCTGTGTATAGAATCTTGAGGTATCTCAAGAATGATCCTGGGAAGGGCCTCATGTTCAGAAAAACCACAAATCGCTCGTTAGAAGTCTTCACTAATGCCGACTGGGATGCCTCTCATGTTGACCGTAAGTCAACATCTGGGTATTGCTCTTATATGTGGGGTAATCTGGTCACCTGGCACAGCAAGAAACAACAAGTTGTAGCGCGAAGTAGTGCGGAAGCTGCGTTTCGTTCACTGGCTCAAGGAATATGTGAAGGAATGTGGCTAGAACGTCTCCTCACTGAACTAAGAGTAAAGATAGAAGGTCCTATAAAAATGTTGTGTGATAATCAATCAGCTATAGCCATCGCAAGAAATCTAGTACATCATGACAAGATGAAGCATGTCGAGATAGACCGTCATTTTATTAGTGAGAAAATTGAAGGTGATGTTATTACCCTAAAGTATGTACCCTCTCAGCAGCAAGTTGCAGATGTCTTAACTAAAACACCACATCAACCCAGCTTGTGTGGGTTAATTCTCAGACTCTGTATGACAAGTATATATCGTCCAGCTTGAGGGGAAGTGTAGAAAGTCAAGCTGTGGAAGTTGAGATTCTCCTCTTATTTCTCTATTTCTAAATTAAGTGAATTCTATTTAGATAGTTTGTTACAACCCTATTTATAGATGGTTTGTTAGCAGTGTTTTAAAAAGGACAAGGCGCACTAAGACGCAATGGCCCTCTGGAGCCTGAGGCACAAGGGGCACCAAAAGGCGAGGGTTTTTTTACTTAAGGCGCACTATATAAAAAAACACAAAAAAATTATATATATGTGTGTATACACAATAAAAACACTTTGCATGGACATAAATGAAGTTTTAACCAAGAATAATATATAAAAACATACATAATATTCAACTATCAACCTTCACGCGCTTCGAATGACCTAGTACGGGGATCTGAAATACAAAAAACGCAAAGGAAAATTAAAAAGCCCACGAGGCGCGCGCCTTTTGGCGCCTGGGGCTTCACGTAAGGTGCCATAAGGCGCACGCCTTATTATACGCGCCTGGCTTGGGACAATTGAGGCGCAAAAGGTGGGACTTGAGCCTAGGCGCGCCTTTTAAAACACTGTTTGTTATAACTCTATTTATAGATGGTTTGTTAGAACTCCTATAGTATAAATGTATTCATCTTGCAATCATTTCATGGTGAATAAGATTATCCATTTATACATAGCTTCAATTGGCATTCACACTCCATCTTGAGGGGGAGTATTAGAGGTTTAAGAAAAAGTTTTTCATTGATTAAAGATTTTTTATTAGTTATTCTTCAAGCTATTATCATTTCAAGTGTATAAATACACCAAGGGTATTATGAATAAAATTCAATTCTATTTTGCCCTATTCAGATCTGTAATAAGTACATAACAGAAGCAAAGAAATGCAAGTGTGGAAGTAGTTTGTCAGCTAAATCTTCAAAAAGGAAATGATTACATATCCTTGAGATTCATATTTGTTTGGATGGTCCTATCAAACCTAAATCGTCTGCAGTAAACGAATATTTATTATTTATTTTAGTTTTGGAAAAGAAAGTATGATAAATTAATATTTGTTAAAGCATAAATGATAGAACTGACTAACCTTAAAGATTATAAGTTTTGCTTCATCATCTTTTTCCCATTTTTCTAAGTATCCAGCCAGCAAAGAAACCTACATACAAACACAATAAGATAAAAGGGAAAATCCTAGCACATCAAAACTTTAAAAAAAAAAAAAAGAGCTACATTCCTTCGATGTTTCCATTTCCTACGTGTCTCTCGATCCCTGGTCTAAGGACAAGGGTCCGATTCCTTGGTTTCCAAAAAAAAAAACCTTACAAATCTCAACATTCCAGTTAATAGGAGTTGCGTTCGCATACCACTTTGGATGAGATGACATTCAATTGTCTGGGGCGGTTCAACGTGATCAACCTAACATCCCCAACTTCTTCTCCCAGAACAACCTGAGCATTAATTTCATCAAACATTTAGTGATAAAACTTGCATAATAAAAACTAATGATTAATTTTTAAAATAAAATTTAAAACAAAACAAAACAAAACAAAAACAAAAAATCACCTCTTCATCTGGGTTAACATGAACAACTTGCTGCGCCATTGTGAGGGCGAAATTGTAGATTAAAATTGGGGGGTTTGAATCTGAAAAGCAAAGTGAAATAGAGCAGAAAAGTGGAGAGTGGAAGACACGGCCATTTGCGCTCCCTCCCACCTACCACCATGGACTAAAATCCCACCTACCCACCACCGCAATATGTACAGTGCTAATCTCATATTCCACCCAAGTTCATTGCTAATAAAATCAATTAGGGTGTGTTAGTTAATCTATATTAAGTTAAGTTGAGTATTAGGTTAATTGGTTGGACATATTATAATAAGTTAGATTAAGTTAAGGTGACTGTAGTTTGCTATATGGATTAACATATAATCTGAATTTTTATTTAACATTTTTTAAAAAAATGTCTACTCTTTAATTTGTTTATTTTGAGAATAGATAAATAAATAAATTATATTTATTTGAGATAGTATCAATATAATATTCATTTAAAATAAATATATGCTTATCAATATATATTTTATTATTTATTTCAATTTTAACTTAATATCTATATTAAATTAGCTTTCAAAAAAAATAATATATATTAAATTAAAAATAATATAATAAATTTTATATTCATTCAACAAATTTAGAAAGACGTCTAAATTTTATAAAAATCATTTTAATTGAATTACTTAGGGCGTGTTTGGTGCAGGGATTAGGATTAAGTTAGTCGGTATTAAGTTAAGCTGAGTTGTAAAGACCCGACCCTAATGGGGTCCTAAAATGGGTCTCTACCTCAATGCATGCATCCAAAAGTTAAAACAATATGCAAGAATGGTTTTCGGATTCTAAGTGAAAACTAAAACATACAACATCCATTTAAAAAGTCAATACAAAATTCACAAACACATCCCCTGTTTCCAAGCACCTGTTCCAAGACAAATACATTTCCAAAACTCACTATGATCAGAGATTTATTTAAAACATTCAAAAATTTCCAATAGTTACAACAGTGCTAGAATCCGGAAAAGCAGTCAGAAAACAACCTAGGGCTCCGTGCCCAACTACATGCATTCAGAGGAAAATAAAACACAAAGAATCATAGACATAAACTCAGAGTTCGACACAACGGGTTTCCATGATCACAGCTCCTCCTCCAACCATCATGTCTCGCACCATGGTTACCTGTGGAAAACCACAGAATAAGGGGGAGTAACGAATTACTCAGTAAGAATCCCCAACCGGGGTACAATACGATATACATGGTCATCTAGCAGAACGGTATGCAAGCTATGAATATAAACACAGAAGAGAGCACATAGCTTAATCCACACATAAACCTCGGATGCCATCTCAAGGTCTTACTCCGGGAAATCCACCACACGATACGAACCTATACGAGAAACAAGTCTCGGCCTCAGCCTGTCTACTGTCGATACGAAAGGTGCACTGAACTCAAGATCCCGAGGAGCTCTCCGGTCGGTGCTGTAATGAGCGTGTGCGCGCACCGTATGCTACTGCAAACCATGGGGGGTGCCGGGTCTAGTGGCAAGCTGCCCCAGGTTTAGTCACCATGTGTAAGGGACCGACCCGAATGGGGCACTAAATGGGCCCTTACCCCAATGCATGCATTCAAAGTAAAGGACATTTAAACAGACATGATTTCGGATTCCAATTAAAACAAAACATTCAAAATAACCCCTTTAAAAACTAGACAATTTACACGGAACTCGTCCCCTGTTTCCAAGCACTTGTTCCAAGATAAATACATTCCCAAAGTATACTCCGATCAGAGATTTCTTAAAATCATTCAAAACATGTCTAGATACAATAATTTGGAATCCACAAAATATTTGAGAAAACATCCTAGGGCTCGTGTCTTGCTACATGCATTCAGGGAAAATAAAACATAAAGAGTCATAACACAAAATCGAGTTTGATGATTGAGCCCCATGATCACAGCTCCTCCTCCTTGACCATCTGTCTCGCAACTTGGTTACTGTGGAAAAACCACGATAAGGGTGAGTAACGAATTACTCAAGAAGAATCCCCAACCGGGGTACAATACGATATACATGGTCATCTCGATGAGCGTATGCAAGCTATGAATATAAACACAGAATAGAGCACATAGCTTAGCCCACACTTGGGCCTCGGATGCGGCTTAGGGTCTTAGTCAGGAATAATATCACTACACATCCAATATATAAGTCGCCTATACGAGAAACAAGTCCCGGCCACGGCACATCTTGTCGACGAAAGGTACATCGGCTCAAGATCCCGAGGAGCTCTTCTGGCCGGTTTGTAATGAGCGTAAGCATGCACCGCGTGCTCACGCGAACCATGGGGTGTGTCGGGTCTAGAGGCAAGTTGTCCATGTCTAGTCACCACGCCTAACTAAATCTTTGGATCGGTGTCACTAACATAGAGGTGTGAGAGACGGACACGTAAACTATGTCGGCTGAACCACGCTTTTGGGGCCAAGGAACGGTCGTGGTAGGCTTACACACCAGAAGCCGCCCCCGCCTTAACAGTGGCAATCGGGGCTACGGCCGAACACGCCGAGGGCGTGCCGATCTGCGGACGCGAGGCAATGCCAAGTCATCATCCCGACCGTTGGGGCATTAACAATCGCCACCCTCACCCAAGATTGCGGGGCCTACCGCTTGGGTTAGCTAATCCTCACGGGGTCCGGGGGCGGAATGACTTGCTCGGCGTCCCCGCCATGGATGCAAGGTACTTTATGCATCGGGCCGGATGATGCTATCTACACCGCAACTCTAACCCGCCCTAGCAATCAGCAAACAAATCCATAAAATCCAATACGTGCTCAATAAGAATACAACGAGCCTAGCATGATACTACGAGCAAGAAAGCAGAGATACGAGCATGCTAGAAAGGAACAACCTAGCATGGATTAACATGAGAATTAAATCACGAAAATGATGCTAATCGGGAATTGAGAATAGAATACCTAGCTACACATGTCAATAAACACAAACAAGCGATCAATCGGCAATCGCATAATATATCGCAGGTCCACACAACAACCGGTAAGAAATCCTTACCTTGGCGGGGACGATTTGACACGAAAACCTAAATGGCGAACGAGCCCGAACTAGCTACCGAGAACCTATCAATCACAACAAAAATCACACAATAGGCCTAAATATAATAAAATAAACGAGGTTCGGCTCGGGAGCAACTCACGAGGCGCGATTTAACGCACGAACGAGCCGATTGCACGAGCGGGGTGGTTGGGCGTGGCGGGCGCGAGGGGTGGCGCGTGGCGCGATCGCGACGCTGACGGCGCGCGCGGCGACATCTGGGCGGCGTGCGCGAGCAGCGCGAGGCTCGGCTGGGCGCTGGCGATGCGACCCGACACGGAGCTGGGCGAGGGCGCGCGCGCTGGAGCGAGGCGGTGCGCGGCGCGACAGAGGAGCGACGATCTCGGCGAGTTGGCGCGATTCCGGCGACGATGGGGCTTCTTCACGGACGAATCCCTCTCGGCTAGCTGCACAGAAACTTCACACACACAAATTCGCCACTCTCTCGGCCATTAATCGCCATCTCGGAAACAGGGGAAAATGAAGAAATCGGAGGAGAAGAAGAAGAAGAAAAGGAAAGCTTACCGGGGTTGGGTGATCGGCGAGGGAGCTCCGGCGAGGGAGAGGAATCGCAGTCGGCTGAGGGAGAAGGAGAGGGAATTCGCGAAGACGAAGGAGAAGAGAAGAAATGAAGAAGGAAGCTCGGGCGGAAATTTTCCTTTTAAACCAAAACTTGCATCGAACAGGCTCATATAGATGATGGCGCGTTTAGAAGCACAAGAGCCCTCAGTGGCTCGATTGGCAGCGACGCTTGCCTAGCTCCCTGCGCGGCCTTGGCTCGAATCTCACTCGACGCGCTATTTAATTCCTTATTTATTTCCACATTCTTCCAAGCCCAAATGCCTTCACCAAAATTCCCGATCTCATTCAAATCGACTCATAATTTTTCTGGCAATTAACAAATACAAAACCGGCCCTGCTGGCCCGACCAAAATTACCAAAATGCCCCTGGGCCTCCCGGGAAGACCGGGATGAAATTTCCGGGCCGTTACAATATTCCCCCTTATAAGACTTTTCGTCCTCAAAAGTCACTTAAGATTGGAACACGGCTCGGGATCGCAATCTCATCTCATCCTCCCCGCTCCCAAGGGGCTTCCTCTCGAACTCTGACTCCTCCACTGAACTTTTACCAATCGGATTTCACGATTACGCAGTCCTTGTCTCAAAAGCAAGAATCCCCACTGGCTTCTCCTCGAAGCTCAAATATTCATTCAGCTGCAAAGGCTCAAAATCAACAATGTGCGACGGGTCCGACACGTACTGCCTCAACATCGACACATGAAAAACACTGTGCACTGCCGACAATGACGGAGGCAAGGCTAATCGATAAGCGACCCCGGCCTATCCTCCCCGAAACTCAAACGGACCAACAACACGGGGACTCAGCTTTCCACTCTTGCCAAACCTCAAAACACCTCGCATCGGTGCGACCTTTAGGAATACATGTCGACCAACCTCAAACTCTAAATCCCGACGCGCGGACATCGGCGTAACTCTTACATCGCTCTAAGTTTGTCAACTTACGAGCTCTAATCTTCTCAGACGGCACCATTGGTCAAGCTGCAGCAATTCGGGACCCAAAACACGTCTATCACCAACCTCTTCCCGAACACGGGGAGATCGGCAACGCTTACCATACAAAACCTCAAATGGAGCCATCGAAGATCGATCGATAATCGTTGTTATATGCAAGCTCCATCAGATACAGGTACTGGTCCCAACTGCTCGGGAAATCCAACACACAAGCCCTCGAATCACGGTCAGACACAATCCTCACAGGCACACCGTGATAACGAATGATCGCTCCAAAACAAGCGCGCCCACTGTTCCACGGTATAAGTGTCTCTACCGGGAATGAAGTGTGCGCTCTTAGTCAATCGATCGACTATCACCCAAATCTGAGAGAACTTTCTCGGAGTCCTCGGCAAACCAGAAATAAAGTCCATGGAGATCTCTTCCCATTTCCACTGAGGTACACTCAACCGGCTGCAACAAACCGGTGGTCTTCTGCTGGGTGCCTTCACTTGCTGACAAGTGAGACATCGACTGACAAACTCCGCAACATCTCTTTTCATACCCATCTACCAGAATGCCTGCTTAAGCTCCTGATACATCTTGGTACCCCCGGGGTGCCAATCAAACGGAGAACTGTGGGCCTCTGAGAGCAACTCTGCTCACAATCCTGCAACATCCGGAACACACAACCGACCTCTGTACATCAGCCCATTGTCTGGTGAATACACAAAGTCAAAATCTCCATCAGCACTAACTCTGTCACCCAATTTCTTAAGTGCGGGGTCACTCAGCTGACTATCAATAACCCGTTGTCAATCGAGCTACTCGACAAGATAACCTCACCCAACAATATCGCAACCTCGGCCCGCTCAAACTCTCGGCGCAACTGGGTGGGGACTCAACAATATCCGCGGAGTGCGACGCGTCTTTCTACTCAAAGCATCGGCTACAACATTGGCTTTACCGGATGGTACAAAATCTCGCAGATCATAATCCTTCACCAACTCTAACCATCTCGCCTCATATTGAATTCCTTACGAGTAAAGCAGATACTTGAGGGCTCGGTGATCGGAAAACATCTGAATCCGCTCACCATACAGGTAATGCCTCCAAATCTTCAGTGCAAACACCACTGCTGCCAATTCCATATCATGAGTCGGATAGTTCTGCTCATATGGCTTCAGCTGACGGGAGGCATAAGCAATGACCTTCCCGTGCTGCATCAACCCACAACCTAACCCGAATTTTGGAAGCATCGCTGTAAATCACGAAATCACTTGTCCCCTCCGGATCGCCAACATCAGTCTTTGAGTCAAAGCGCGCTTGAGCTGCAGCAGCTCTCATCACACTTACTGTTCCAAATAAACTCGACACCCTTCCTCGTCAGACGAGTGAGGGGCGAGGCTATGGCGGAAAGATCCTTAACAAACCGACGGTAGTAACCTGCCAAACCCAGAAAGAAACAGCTCCTACGAGCAAACCACCGAAGGACAGAGAGCTCTACCTACACTCACTGTCTTGCTCCACTAAAGCACAAGATCAAAATCTCACGGGGTAGCAACAGGGGTTCACCACGGACTGAACCTCCAAATACCAACGGGGCAACTCTCAACTTTCCTGGAAACAGGAAAACAACCAACAGGGCACGAACCATTCGCCCCACGAGCAACTGACTTCTAGCAATTCCAATCCACACCTTGGTCAACACCAAGCATCAACTTGTCACCACACCGGAACTAATCCGGACTCTACTCCAAACAAATATTAACTTGCTAGGCTACCAAGACTGCCAGCAATTCCCCCGAGGCTACGAACTACACGGCTCTAGCTTGCCAAATGCAACTCACTACTTGGCCTGACTGAGCTCTAGAGAGGCTCTCCACAACCTAGGGTTCTCCGACAACCCTCGACACCTACTGCCCACTAACGGGCTAATGACCAATTACAGAACCAACAACAACTCCATTTTCCAGCAACACATCCATGCTGGCCAACTCCAACTCCTTGGAAACCAAGAGGACCCGAAACGCTACCGAATGCGTCATCCTCCTACTCAGACATCAACCACAACATAACTCCTATCCAAGGAAGGATCCGAACAACTCTCTCAGCCATGACGATCAACAAGAAGATCGCCAACCAAGCTTAGGTCCAACTTAACAAATCTTACCTAAGCAACAACCCGATACCACGAGCATGGTATCCTTACCGCCTCACTAAAGCCTTACAACATCCACTGAGTCCAACTTTTCCAAGAACCGAGAGCACCGGATCCCCAAGCAAACCCTACATGGATCTGAAACTCTTGCCACAGAACGAACCACACCAAACACACTTGTGTGCACAACTCCCAACCTTCATTTAGAGGTCCAAGACTAACAAATGCTTTTTCCAAAAGCCACACTAGCTCCTGGCAGAGATACAACCAATCAACGGAACACCCAAAGTTCCATCTCCACACGATGCTCAAGAAGTGTGGCAACCTTGCTCTACCAAAGCATAACCATGCCAAACCAAACTTACTTTATACCAAGCCTCTACCAAGGGTGCTTACCCATAAGGCATCCAACTCCTCTCACAAGGCATCCCACTCACCTCATAGGCATCCAACTCATGGTCCCTCAACTGGACCCAAACTTGCTTCTACGATGCTCAACTCTCCTGAGATTTAGGCACTCGAAGGTAGCTGACCGCACTACCAACCACAAAGATCTCTTGGCCTTAACACTAGCGTGAGATGCACGCGCACTAACACTTACCAACCGTCAACCTGCTTGACTTACTCAACCTCCAGTAACACTGGGAAAAGGCTCCTTTCGAACATCCCTTCGCTTGAAATCTTTCGATTACCACTGAACTAGCCTTTTTTGCACGACCTCCACAGGTGCAACTACCATAAACGGATCCAAGGCTAAAGGAGTACGCTAAACTCCGAATGGCATAGAACCATCTGCTATGCCCAAGCCAAACTCAGGCCTGAACCAGATTTAGTGCCAAAGCGGCACACCAACCAATGCACCTCAAGTGCCACTACTACCAAATCCACATCTTACTACAACGGGGCCAACAAGGTCACAACCTCAAGTGACACGAACTCTGGCTCGGCATACAAGGGCTCAACTCCAACAACCATGCCTAAGGCATCTCATCAAGTCAAGGCTCACGGCCTACTCTTGCATCTCCACATGATGCTCAACAAACTCGCCGGCTCTATCAACATGCAAAGCAACTAGCCCTACTCTAGGGCTTACTAAAAGAAGAGTGTTCAATTCTATCACACAACCGAGGAAACCACCAACGGATCCGGTCAGTAGGGGAACACTACTACTTTGCACCCTTAACTACGAGGTTCCGCCATCGGGTGCAAACAACCACACTTCACTGAAGCACAAAGATGCCTCATCAACCTCCTCGAAGGCTACCAACTTTGGAACCACTCTCTAGGCAACCAAATAATCTATCAAGGCTCAAGATCAACACTTGAGCTACCCAAGCTAGTCCACACGAGGACCTGCTCCACAAACATCCACATCAGCACAACCACAACTAATTCCTCTCTTGGAGTGGCATTCCAAGGCAAAACACCTCCACCCTCTCACTAGAGGAAAACCATCAACTGGGCCACAGTTGGCCTATGGAAGTCCAATCTCTACCTCCCTCTGGAACGATGTCCCAGGGCATCCGAATCTACCTGGATACCACAACAAGCCACCACATACATCACACACTGCGGGAAGTTGGCATGATGGCGCTCTAAACCCAAACCAATAACGAGTCAGAACCTGCTCGTCTCCGCTCCTCAACACTACACAAGGCATACACTAGATGACAGGTATTGTAAATTCTTAACCCTTTTTCTTACAACAAATTGTAAACTTAGGCGTACCTGATGACTGTCGGAGTGCTAGTGATCATGGGAGAAACGACCTACAACAACAGGTCAAACTACAGAATTTATGACTCTGAGCTCTAATACCAACTGTAAGGGACCGACCCGAATGGGGCACTAAATGGGCCCTTACCCCAATGCATGCATTCAAAGTAAAGGACATTTAAACAGACATGATTTCGGATTCCAATTAAAACAAAACATTCAAAATAACCCCTTTAAAAACTAGACAATTTACCTGGAACCTGTCCCTGTTTCCAATCACCTGTTCCAAGATAAATACATTCCCAAAGTATACTCCGATCAGAGATTTCTTAAAATCATTCAAAACATGTCTAGATACAATAATGCTGGAATCCACAAAATATTCAGAAAACATCCTAGGGCTCGTGCCCGCTACATGCATTGGGGAAAATAAAACATAAAGAGTCATAACACAAAATCGAGTTTGATGATTGAGCCTCATGATCACAGCTCCTCCTTCACCATCTGTCTCATAACTTGGTTACTGTGGAAAAACCACAGTAAGGGTGAGTAACGAATTACTCAAGAAGAATCCCCAACCGGGTACAATATGATATACATGGTCATCTCGATGAGCGTATGCAAGCTATGAATATAAACACAGAATAGAGCACATAGCTTAGCCCACACTTGGGCCTCGGATGCCAGCTTAGGGTCTTAGTCCGGAATAATATCACCACACAGTCCAATATATAAGTCGCCCTATACGAGAAACAAGTCCCGGCCTCAGCCTGTCTATTGTCGACGAAAGGTACACTGGCTCAAGATCCCGAGGAGCTCTCCGGTCGGCGCTGTAATGAGCGTAAGCATGCACCGCGTGCTCTGCGAACCATGGGTGTGTCGGGTCCCAGAGGCAAGTTGCCCATGTCCGATCCACCACGCCTAACTAAATCTTTGGATCGGTGTCACTAACATAGGGTGTGAGACTGGACACGTAAACTATGTCGGCTGAACCACCGCACTGGGGCCAAGGGCGGTCGTGGTAGGCTTACACCCGAAGCCGCCCCCCGCCTTAATAGGTGGCAATCAGGGGCTACGGCCGAACATGCTGAGGACGTGCCGACTGCCGGGGACGAGGCAATGCCAAGTCATCATCCCGACCGTTGGGGCATTAACAACTGCCACCCTCACCCAAGATTGCAAGGCCTACCGCTTGTTTTAGCTAATCCCTCAAGGGGTCCAGGGACGGAATGACTTGCTCGACGTCCCTGCCATGGATGCAAGGTACTTTATGCATCAGGCCCGGATGATGCTATCTACCTGCAACTCTAACCTGCCCTAGCAATCAGCAAACAAATCCATAAAATCCAATACGTGCTCAATAAGAATACAACGAGCCTAGCATGATACTACGGAGCAAGGAACAGATACGAGCATGCTAGAATGGAACAACCTAGCATGGATTAACATGAGAATTAAATTAGGAAAATCATGCTAATCGGGAATTCAGAATAGAATACCTAGCTACACATGTCAATAAACACAAACAAGCAGTCAATCAGCAATCGCATAATATATCGCAGGGTCCACACAACTCCGGTAAGAAATCCTTACCTTGGCTGGGGACGATTTGACACGAAAACCTAAATGGCGAACGAGACCGAACTAGCTACCGAGAACCTATCAATCACAACAAAAATCACACAATAGGCCTAAATATAATAAAATAAACGAGGTTCAGCTCGGGAGCAACTCACGAGGCGCGACGAACGAACGAACGAGCCGATTGCACGAACGGGCAAAGAACGGGCCGCCCGGGCGTCTTTGGTCTTGGCGCTGGCGCCGCGCTGGCGCGCGCATGACGGCGCGCGCGGCGACAAAGGGGCGCGGCGGGCGAGCAAAGCCGCGAGCTCGGCTGGCGCCGGCGATGCGACGCGACACGACGTAGGCGGGGCGCGCGCGCTGGGCGCGCGGCGGTCTGTGTGGCGCGACTCGGCGGCTGCTGCGCGCGACAGAGGATCGATGATCTCGGCGAGTTGGCGCGATTCCGGCGACGATGGGGCTTCTTCACGGACGAATCCCTCTCGGCTAGCTGCACAGAAACTTCACACACACAAATTCGCCACTCTCTCGGCCATTAATCGCCATCTCGGAAACAGGGGAAAAATGAAGAAATCGGAGGAGAAGAAGAAGAAGAAGAAGAAGAAGAAAAGGAAAGCTTACCGGGGTTGGGTGATCAGCGAGGGAGCTCCGGCGAGGGAGAGGAATCGCAGTCGGCTGAGGGAGAAGGAAAGGGAATTCTCGAAGACGAAGGACAAGAGAAGAAATGAATAAGGAAGCTCGGGCGGAAATTTTCCTTTTAAACCAAAACTTGCATCGAACAGGCTCATATAGATGATGGCGCGTTTAGAAGCACAAGAGCCCTAAGTGGCTCGATTGGCAGCGACGTTTGCCTAGCTCCCTACGCGGCCCTGGCTCGAATCTCACTCGACGCGCTATTTAATTACATATTTATTTCTACATTCTTCCAAGCCCAAATTCCTTCACCAAAATTCCCGATCTCATTCAAATCAACTCATAATTTTTCCGGCAATTAACAAATACAAAACCGGCCCTGCCGGCCCGACCAAAATTACCAAAATGCCCCTGGGCCTCCCGGGAAGACCGGGATGAAATTTCCGGGCCGTTACACCATGCCTAACTAATCTCTGGATCGATGTCACTGACATAGGGGTGTGAGACCTGGACACGTGAACTATGTCAGCCTGAACCACCGCACCTGAGGCTAAGGAACCGGTCGTGGTAGGCTTACACCAGGAAGCCGTCCTTGCCCTATCAGGTGGCAATCAAGGGCTACGCCCGAACACGCTGAGGACGTGCCAGCTGCCGGGGACAAGGCGATGCCATGTCATCATCCTGACCGTTGGGGCATTTAACAGTCTGTCACCCTCACCCAAGATTGCAGGGCCTGCCGTTAGGGTTAGCTAAACCCTAACGGTGGATCAGGGACGGAGTACTGCCTCGTACATCCCTGCCGTGGATGTAAGTTACGTTATGCATCCTGGCCCGGATGATGCTACCTATCTGAACTCTAAACTATAACATCAACAGCAAATAATCCAATCCGTGCTCAACAGATACAACGAACCTAACATGATACTACGAAGCAAGAACAGATAACGAGCATGCCAGAACGGAACAACCTAGCATGGACTAACATGAGAAACAACATAAGAAATCATGCCAGTCGGGAATTCAGAACAGAGCACCTATCACTAAACATGCTGATAAACACAAACAAGCATACAAACAGCAATCACATATAATATTGCAGGGCCCACACAACTCCGATAAGAAATTCTTACCTAGTCGGAAGGCAACACACACAAGAATCCTAAGCTGTGATCGATCCCGAGCTAGCTAATGAGAACCTAACAAGCACAATAATTATCACAATCCATAGGCCTAAATATAATAAAATAAATAGGGCTCAGCTCGGGAGCAACTCACACGGCACAGACGACACGGTGACCATGACGAGAGTGCCGCACGACTTTGGCGGTAGGGGCGCGCGCACATCTTCTGTAGTGGCCAGCTTCTCGGGCACGGCGCTGGGGCGCGGGCGCGCTGGCGCAGACGAGCTGCAGGCGAGACAAGGGCGCGGGCCGCAGACGCGGACAAGCGAACGCAGGCGTGCGGGCGCGAGCTCGGCTGGGCGATGGCGTCTGGTGCGCGCGACGGCTGCGACGACCTGCTGATGGTGCGTGCGACAGGGGCGACGGGCCTGCTGCTGGCAATGGGCATATGGCGCGACACAAGGGCTGCTGCTGGCTGCGACCTGCTGCTCGGCTGGGCTACTGCTCGGCCGGGACGACGCTCGATGGAGCTTGGGAAGAAGATCACGACAAGGGGGCTTGGGAGAGAAGGCTTGAGGCGGCAAGGGGATTTTGGAGGAGAAACACCCAAACCTAATTTCCCTTCTTTTAATCAAATGCACCAAAAACCCCAAGGACTCAAGGCTAACCAAGTTATGTCGCGGAAAGAGTAACACGAACAGCTCGAGGCTCAACCGGCAACGACACACAACTGACCTCCTAGACCACCTGGGTTTGAAACCCAACTGCTTCATCAAAATCTTACTTAAGTCCATGCAATAATTTTAACAACTTAAAAAGACATAAACGACCCTGACGACCCGACCAAATTACCAAAATACCCCTAGGGCATACCTGGAAGACCGAGATGAAAACCTGGGCCGTTACAATTAAGTTAAGCTGAGGATTAAGTTAATCTGTGTTTGGTGAACATGTTATGTTAAGCTGGATTAAGTTAAGCTGACTGTTGTTTGGTGCAATGATTAAGTTAAACTGAATTTTTATTTAACATTTTTTAAAAATTGTTTTCTCTTGATAATAAATAAATGACAAAATGACATTATTTAGAAATAGTAACAATATAATATTCATTCAAAAAAATATGTTTATTATTTATTTCAATTTTAACTTAATATCTATATTAAATTTTAAAAATATATAACAAATTTTATATTCATTAAAAAAATTTAGAAAGACATTAAATTATGTAAAAATCATTTTAATTTAATTGCTTAATTATAAGGTTGGTATAAATTTAAATTTTATGTGAACTTTTTTTTCTTCAAAACAATCTTATGTGAACTTATGATTGAGTAGAAATAGTAGGCAACAATATCTCTGTATAAACTCTTAAATAATTTACTTTGTCCGTTAAATTTTTGTTACCAAGATATAATATTTTTAAAAAAATACTACAAATTTATATTAATTTTATAGATTAAAAAAGAAATAAAAAACTTATCTTATGTAAACTTATCATTGAGTAAAAATGGTAGGCAACAATATCTCGTTTATAAATGTGGTGGAGAAGAAGTTGAAAATAAAAAAGGAAATAAAAATAAAGAGATGAAGGGAAATTGTAGCTGGTATTCACTTTTAAAAACATATTTGCAAGTGTGTCCAACTTTCAAAGTATTAGCAAATATATTTTTTCAATTAAAAATTATTTTCATTAAGTATCAATTTACCCTTTTCCAATTAGAGTGGTCATTGTTGTCTTCTCGTTAATTATGAACCACTTGTCCACTATCTCTCCTCCATTTTGCAACTTAATTTTCCTTTTTATTACCATTTTTTTCCGTTTCTTTCTAACGATGAATTTTTTTTTTTAATAATTGTTTTTTCAGTTTTCTTTTCTTTTTGTATTAATGAGTATTCATAATACATAATTAATACTGAATATATTAATAAAAATAACAAATATAATTATGGGATATTAATATAAAAAAAATATTGTATTATAAACACTCATTAATATCGTATTTATTATGTATTATAAATACTTATCAATACAATATTTTTTATTAATATTCCATAATAATATTTTTTAGTTTTTTTTTTTAATTAACTAGGTTTACAATTATTTTTTAAATTTAATTCATCTTGCAAGTTTCTCTAAAAACTTCATCGTCAAATATACAGTTGAGTATTATATTTTAATACTCATTACAATTGTTTACTGAGAAATTCCGGTCAATTACAAACTGCCACGTCGTTATCTCAAATTTAATGGCGAAATTAAATTAAATCTTGGGACAATATTTCTTAAAATTAATTTAAATAAAAAAATTGGTTTATCTTGAATTTGGCCAAAATAAAACCAAACCAAGTAAACTGAACCATGAATTTCAAGCCCATGGGCTAGGCTCAAAGGCTCATTAGGGCCCAAGCCCACGATGCATGAGAACTCTATAAATAGAGGAGTTCTCTTCATTTCAAAGGGTGGAAAATTTTTGGAACTAGAGAGGAAATTCACATTTGTTGAGGTCTCTCCACGGTTCTGAAGATCAAACGACAAATAGTTCCATAAACGAGCAGTTGCATACGAAGAACACGAACATCCATTCAGAGAGAACGAATCAGATGATCAAGTCATAGAGATCGAACCACTTTCACAAAAATCATCTCAAATTCAAGTTCAACTCCATGAAACCAAATTTGAGATGATTTTTGTGAAAGTGGTTCTTTGGTTAATTGCGAACTTGAACCAGATTGATGATCAAGTCATAGGTACAATTGTGATTTATAGTTAGTAATGTACATGTTATTTGATTCTAGTAGTTTTATTCATAAATAGATCATATGAGCTGTTGAACGTTCAATTTTGTTGATTGAAATCAGAACATGTTTGATAACCACACAGTATTGAAATAACTTGGTATATACGGTACAACCATAATATATCATGTGTCATACTATATTTTAAAACTTTTTGTTTTTTTTAAAGTGTTTAATTTGTTGATATAGATACTTGTAATGTGATTTAATATGTTTGCGACAGCTAACAAGTATTTTTTAATGTACAATACCGTATAGTAAAACATTGGGAAATAATATACGTAATATTTGTGAATTAATAGAGACGCGTATTGTTGGAACAACTTCACACAAAATTATTATTCAAAGTGAGATCAATAGTAAATAAAAAAGGTCTTATGAGTTATAAAATTGAAATTGAAAGTGTTCGGCATAAAAAAGACCGTAATGTAAAACCATAATTGGGTGAATGCGTTCCTTAATATTTATGCGACGCTCTTCAGCTACTTCATGATTATGGTATATCTCATTTTCATCATACTGACCACTATGTGCAATACGAATTGGGATGTTTGTTGAACCTATAAGGAAAAGTTGTATAGTATTACAAAAATGTCCAAACAATATTGTTCTATATTATAAATCATATAATATACATGTATAAACAATACAGTATTGCGGAATGAAAATGTAATGAATAGTAATATGAGTAAGAAAAATGTATTCAACATGAATATAATGAATAATAAACCATAAATGTACCGTGTAAGCTATACAATATATAGAATAAAATAATGAAACATATAGAGTTTTGTATAGTTTATACAAGGCTTGGAGATTTTAGTACGTAGATAATACTATTATACATATGATTTTAATACATTTCTAAACAGGAATATTGTGTACAATTTTAAATAGAATGATTGATGAATCTATAAAGAGAAGATGTACAGTATAACTAACATAAAAACATAGTATGAACATACGGTATATACTCAATTATACAATTTATTCGGCTATATAGAAATTGAGTATTTGTGAACATACGGTATATATTCAACTATACAGTTTTGTAGATGTGTATATAGTCAATTATACCACAATATGGACTGGAAAATACGAAGTTACTACTGTTCTACATATGATTTTACTTCATTTTTTAAGTGTTTATAATTGTTTGATGAATTTTTTGAGGAGCGATTGGAGTACCTCATTTGTAATAGTTCAAGGACTAGCGAGATACTTATAATACATGAATCAATTTTAATATTTATTGTTTTCAAGTTGAACATTAAGAAATTTATCTTTGTTTTATGATAAATCCTTTTGCATACAAAAATTTAATATACTCATTTGACAAAAAAAACACAATTACTATTAACAAACTAGACACAAATTAAAAAGTTGAGAATCCTACCCGACATATAATTTGATTTTACATATTAGTCCATTTTAATAAATTTGAAATATAATCATTAAACATAAATTTTAAAGTTAAGAATCGATTACTATTTTCTAGGGTTGCACGAAATTAAAGTTAAATACCTAAAGTCCAAGAATCAAATAGACAGACGAAACTTGTAATTTAACCAAAAAAACCTAATTGAAATGTTGGATCAAGTACTTAATAAACAATTCAAGACATGAACATCAATTACTTGAAAACAAAGCTTAAAAACATAAGGACAAGAAAATTTGCTTTAAACTAATCAGACCAAAATTGTCAAACTCATCTCACAGCCTCCAAAACAGAGGGAATAATTGTAGCTAGAACAAGAACCAATGGTTTTACAGAAACTTCATCTACTTGTGGTAGTTTTTATAATTTACCCAAATCAATAATCAAATGTTTCCATAGAAAAAGAGATTTCAAAATGAGCAGAATTACATGAACAGGTTGGGCCTAGATGCTTTGTATGTTGTCTTGAGCTTCCTGGTGGGTGGCCTCACCTTCTTAAACACCAAGGGGAATTTGATCTTTGAGTCATGGAACTGCTTGGTACTTTCCCTCTTGCAGAGTTTTGCAGGAACTGTTGCTGTCTTAATGATTTGAATGCATGGGCTCCTCACCCTATGGCGAGAGCCCATCTCGTTATACATGTGCTCGACAGCCCCATTCAATGTCGTATCTGTTGGGAATAAACACTATTCTAATATGGATCAATTATTCCCTCTTGTGTTCCTAATGAAAAATCAGCAAGTATATATTATGGTAGAAATATCAAGTACAACACAACGAATTTTAACGTGGAAAAACCTCCTCAAGGCGAGGAGTAAAAAAACCACGGACCGAAGTCGAATCTCAACTATAATCGATAATGAGCTACAACAAGTTCTCTCTAGTTACAACTAGAGGTATACAATACATAACAACTCAAGATAAACTAATCTCGGCAACAAACAACACAAATCAAGAGAGATAAATAGAAAGATCTCACAAAAATGTGGAACCGAATCGTCATTGTAATCTGGCTGTAGAAACCTCCAAACTCGATCTCCACCGTTCAGATTGAAGACCCTCGTGTCAAGAACACGCTGTCCAAAGTTCAGCTCGATCCAACGGTGCAATCGCTCGGAAACGCCAAAATATCAAAGCTGGGCAGAAACCTCTTTTCTTCTCTATTTACTTTCTCTCTCCAGCTGCTGATTTTCCAGCTCTCCCTTTGTTGTGTGTTCTCTCTACCAAATTAACAAAATGCACTTTAAAACACTTAGAAACTGAAGCTTCTCTCTTGGTAGATTCTTAGTCAGCATATCAGACCATTATGATCCGTATGTACCTTCTCAAGCTCAAACAAGCCATCATTCAATGCATCTCTCATCCACTGATACCTCACATCTATATGTTTAGTTCTGGAATGAAATGTAGAGTTCTTACCAAGACGAATAGCACTCTGGTTGTCACAGAATATCACATACCGTTGTTGCTTGAAGCCAAGCTCATGTATAAACTGCTTCATCCACAACATCTCTTTTGCAACCTGCTGCAGGCTATATATTCCGCGTAGTAGAAAGTGCAACGCACTTCTGTAGTCTTGACTGCCAAGACACTGCACCACCTGCAAACGTCATCAAATAACCCGAAGTAGACCGTCGGTTATCTAGATCTCCTGCCATATTTGAATCAGTATAGCCCGTAAGCAAGGGCTTTCCACTTCCACATGTGAGCTTCAAATTGGAAGTGCCTCTCAAATATCTCATGATGCACTTGACTGCTTCCCAATGCTATTTTCCTGGATTGGACATAAATCGACTAACAACTCCAACAACATGAGCAATATCAGGTCTAGTACTCACCATGGCATACATCAAACTCCCAACTGCTGAAGCATATGTGACTTTCCTCATTTCTTCCTTCTCTTTATCATTAGAAGGACTCTGTTTGCTACTCAGTTTGAAATGACTAGAAAGAGGGGAGCTAACAACTTTAGCTTTATCCATGTTGAATCTTTCAAGCACTTTTTCTATGTATTGCTCTTGTGACAGAAACAACTTCTTAGATGCTCTGTCTCGAACTATTCGAATTCCAAGAATCTTCTTTACTGGCCCCAAATCCTTCATGGCAAAGGATTTGCTCAACTGTTTCTTCAAACTATCAATTCTAGAAACATTCTTGCCAACAATCAAAATGTCATCAACATACAACAATAATATCACAAAATCATCATCATAAAAATTTTGTACAAAAACACAATGGTCAGAAGTAGTCTTTTTGTAGCCTTGCTCCCCCATAACTGACTCAAACTTCTTGTACCATTGCCTCGGTGCTTGTTTCAATCCATAAAGGCTTTTCTTCAACTTGCACACAAGTTTCTCTTTGCCTTTCTCTTCAAAACCCTCAGGTTGTTCCATATAAATTTCTTTATCTAGGTCTCCATGAAGAAATGCAGTCTTAACATCCATGCTCTTCTAAGTCAAGGCTAGCTGCCAAACCCATAACAACTCGAATCGAAGACATCTTAACAACTGGAGCAAAAATTTCATCAAAGTCAATACCCTTTTTCTGACTGAACCCTTTGACAACTAATCTCGCTTTATAACGCGGTCTTGAGGTGCTTTCTTCTTGTTTCACTCGATAAACCCACTTATTTTTCAATGCAGTTTTCCCTTTAGGCAATTTAACAAGCTCAAAAGTGTGGTTCTCATGTAAAGATTTCATCTCATCTTTCATAGCATCAATCCACTCTCTTTTGTGCTCATCTTCTATAGCCTCTTCATAACTCTCAGGTTCTCCCCCGTCAGTCAATAACACATATTCATCGGCAGAATATCTTGTTGACGGACGGCGATCTCTGACAGACCTTCTGAGTGGAACATGTATAGGAACTTCAGCTTCTGACAAGTGTTCCTGAATATCATCATCTACCTCAACCTGTTCATGACCTTCTACCTCATCTGAATTATCAAACTGATCATTTTGTATTTCATTCTCAATCTGTGTAGAAAGTTGTGTCAAAGGAACTGTATCTAAATCAATCAGATCATCACCATTTTCTGATTCTGTTTCATCAGTTCTATCAATGTCTTGTATGGTTTGGTCTTCAACAAAAACAACATCTCGACTTCTAATAAGTTTTCTCTTCACTGGATCATACAACCTGTAGCCAAACTCATCTTGACCATAGCCAAGGAACACACATGGTCTTGTCTTTGCATCAAGCTTCGATCTCTCATCTTTAGGAACGTGAACGAAAGCTTTACAATCAAAGACACGAAGATGATTGTACAATATGTCTTTCTTTGACCAAATTCTGTTGGGGACTTCATTTCCCAAAGGAACACATGGTGTGAGATTCAGAACATGTACAACTGTATTCAATGCTTCACCCCAAAACATTTTGGCTAACTGTGACTGTGAAAGCAAACATCTCACTCTTTCCACCAATGTCCTGTTCATTCTCTCAGCCAACCCATTTAGCTAAGGAGTCTTTGGATGCGTCTTTTGATGTCGTATACCATGATTTCTGCAATACTCATCAAAAGGTCCAATATACTCTCCTCCATTATCGGTCTTGATGCACTTCAACTTTTTACCAATTTCTCTTTCAATAAGAGCATGAAACTGTTTAAACACTTGCAACACCTGATCTTTAGACTTTAAGGTATAAACCCATGTTTTCCTTGAGTGATCATCTATAAACGTCACAAAATAGGACGCACCTCCAAGTGTTTTTGTTTTCATCGGACCACACACATCAGAATATACTATGTCAAGTACTTCTGGTCTTCTTGAAGGTTGAGATGCTTTAAAAGAAACTCTTGTTTGCTTTCCCGCTAAACAATGTTCACATCTCTTCAAGGACACATTCTTTACTCCAGAAAGATGATTTTTCTTGGCTAGAATCATCAAACCCTTTTCGCTGATATGACTGAGTCTTTTATGCCAAAGCTCAACACTTTGTTCACTATCCACTGCATTGATATCACAACCAGTAGTCTTTGCCTGCATAAAGTACAATGAAGAACACTTCTCCCCCTTTGCTACCACCATTGAGCCTTTAGTAAGCTTCCATGTACCATTACAGAAGGTATTACAAAAACCTTCATCATCTAGCTTACCTGTGGAGATTAAATTCATGCAAATATCAGGGATGTGCTTCACATTTTTCAAAATTAAGGTAGTACCATTCTTGGTCTCCAAATGCACATCTCCTATGCCAATTGCTTTTGCTAATCCATCATTACCCATCCTAACACTACCATAATCACCAGATGTGTAGGATGTGAAGAATTCCTTCCTAGATGTAGCATGAATTGAGGCACCACTATCAATAACCCAACCGTGTTGCTGTAGCAAGGTTTACACTATCACCGTCGAATACAACGAAGAATTCTTGATGGCTGTGATAATTGGTCGGCATCATCATCATCAGTCACTTTTTCTTTACCTTTATCAGCTTTATTTTCTCTCTTCATTTTTCTGCAATGCTTCTTTATATGACCTTTCAAGCCACAATGAAAACATTCAACATTAGAAAATCGGTCACTCTTGCTCTTGTTTCTGTCTCTATTTTTCGGACATTTGCTCGTACTCCTCCCCTTTCTTTCAGTAATAAGAACATCAGACTGTGAAGAAGAACCCTGTGACTTTCTTCTCATATCTTCGTTACATACACTGCTTTTTACCAAGTCCATACTTAGTACACCATTTGAAATTTGAGTTCGACAAGGAAGTTCTAAAAGTCTCTCATGAATCTGGTAATGAACCAAGAAGCCATAACCCATGTATTTCCTCATCAAACTTGATACTCATTCCAGCTAACTGATTAATAATACCTTGGAATGTATTCAAGTGATCTAACATAGACGTTCTTTCTTGATACTTTAAAGCCATCATTTGTTTAATCAAATACAATTTACTATTACCAATTTTCGGGGCATACAAAGACTCAAGCTTGTTCCACATAGACCTTGCATGATTTTCTTCACCAATATGATTTAGAATATTCTCTTCGACCCAAAGTCTAATCATGCCACATACTTTCCTATGACACATTTCCCAATCTAAATCGGTTTTATCAGCCGGCTTCTCTAGTAAAAATACGGGAAGATATAGATCATTGACATATAAAATATCTTCCATTTTTCTTTTCCAAACTTGATAATTTGATCCATTCAAAAGAACCATTCTACCACCATTATGACTCTTTTTCATATTTAACACAAGACCTCTAAATAAACTCAACCACGGAGCTCTGATACCACTTGTTGTTCTTGTGTGTTCAACCTAACAGTATCTCGGTACTCCTTATACATATTGTGATATCCAGTTCGGCTCTGATATCGCAGCCAAATGCCATAGTTCTTGATCTTTGTTGGGTTCTTTTCAAAAATCTACAAATTAAAAAAAGTGAATACGAAAAGATTATTGGTTGTATGTGATTTGATACATGGAGAAGAGATGTTCATTTTCAAACCAGAATCTTACATGAAATTAGATGTGAATCGAGTACACTACAACAGTGTAAGAAACAAAAGCAACCAAATAGAAACTTAAACCACTATAAAAGAAATAAAATATTTTCGGAAGTTCATGATAGAATCTAACCTAATTTTATAATAAATCTCTAAAGAGAATCTCCCGTAGAGCCAAAAGGTTACAAACTACAAATGAAAAATGATTTCTGATACCTTAACAATGACCTAATAACTCCTATTTATAGGACACCTAGAGATATCCTATTTAAGGTAAAATACTCATATTCCATAAAAGACTTCTTTCCATAAATGACAATTCCATTTATGGCAAGTATAAATAAGGACTAATTAAATAATAATAAAATACTAATAATCCTAATATTCCCAAAACTCCCAGGATTGGATTGTATCAATACTTCCCCCCCCCCTAAGAGCCAACCTTGTCCTCAAGGTGTTCCATCTTCGACGCCGTCTTCTGCAGTTCCGTCTTCTGGCGAAAAGTTTGTCACACCAGCTCTCTGGTAATCGTGCGCATCCAGGATGATCCACGCATCCAAGTTCTGGAGCTCTGTAGTCTTGCAACGATGCCCTAGAACAAATTGTTCATCACAGCGGAAGCATAACCCCTTGTCCTTCCTCACTCGAATTTCGGCTTAAGATAGTTTTTTACAAGACGCCGGGAGAACGGTTGTAGTCTTCTAGGAAGACGTCTCTGTACTTCCAGCCATCGACACAATCGTTCCTGCTTTAGACTTGACCATTGTAGAAGTACTTCCTTCGTTTTTGGCAGCCTGAAAAGCAAAATCATCCTCAATCACTTGGGCCATAAACATTTTCTCTTCGATGCCCACTAGTCGCAGTTTACACATCGCACTCTGTATCTCCTCTTTCAGTCCACTTTCCCACTTCCCCTCCAATGCACTCACGTTGATATCGCGCATTCCCTTAGCAAAGCGCTCAAAGCTTCTACGGTATTCCTTCATTGTTCCTAACTCATGAAGTTGACATACTTATTTGCCTGAGCCACCGGTTGGAAACGTGCCAACAACCCCTCTTTGAATTCGTTCCAGGAACGAAAAGGAGCACGGTCCTCCTCATACTCAAGCCACTCAAATGCCTCCCCTTCTAAGCATAACCCTGCTACCTCAAACCTTTCATATTCAGTTAGCGTGTTTACTAGGAAATATTGCTCGACCCGGCTCAGCCATCCCACCGGATCCTCATCAGTAAGACCCTTGAAAACTGGCATCTCCAGTTTTCTAAATCTCCTGTCGTATCCCGGTCCCTCCCTTCCTCCTGCTCTCTGACCTCCCCTCTCGAATCTTTCTTCTACTCCCCACCGAAATCTCGTCCCTTATTTCGGACAGTGGCACCCCAACCACAATCGTTCCAACCGTCAAATCTAGGGTCTCCCATAATTCCTATCTCAAACGGCTCAGTCCAACGGTCTACCCGGTCCAACCCAAATTGACCGGTCGCCCAGCACGAGACCGTCGACTCACCCCATGCTGCGTCGTGCGCTTTTGACCACCGCTGCGCAGTTCCACCTCCGCGCACTATAGTGTTGGCTCCGCCTTCGCTGAACCCTGCTCCAGCGACGCCCGTGCCGCCTCCGCAAAATCTCTCCCCCGTATTTCCAATGTCGTTGCTTCCGCAAAATCCCGCTTCCGCGACGCTGAAACTACCTCTCCTTGCCCCTACGCCGTCGCCATGTGCAACACCTCAGCCCAGGAACCCTCCGTTGACGCCCTGCGAAACCACCTCCCTTCGCCCCCGCACTATCACCCTACGAAACGCCTTTGCCCAGGAATCCTTCGCTGTCACGCTGCGCTACCGCGAACCACTCGCCCGCATCCTCGCGCCTCGCACTAGCGAAACCAACTCTTCTTATGCTTCCTCGCTCATATTTCGCCCCGACGTAACTTGTACTTCTTCGTTCGCCATTCGCTCCGACCCACCCCGTGCCTTCGCGCTCGCGCTCCGCCGCGACGGCTTGACCTAACTCGCGTCCAGCGAATCTTGGTTCACCATGCAATCGCGTCACATCAGCGAATCTCGCTCGCACCAACCTTTGTTCTCTACCGCGTCCTGGTTCGCCATTCACTCACGTCTCATCAGCTAATCTCGCTCGCACCAGCCATTGTTCACCGCCGCATCGTGACTCCTTCGTCGTGGCGAAGTCTCCGACCGTGTCGCCGCTCCTGTCTTCAATTTCGCTCATCGCTCTCTTCCCTTTGTCCGTATTGCCCGTTTCGGAGATTGGTTGCTTCACGGTTCGCTCGATCATGGATTGAAGTTCGCCCACCATGGATTTTATCCTTTCCTCGATCTTTTGCCCCAGCCGATCTTCCATGTTTTCTAACTTCTCCATGATTTCCTATTGTTGCTTCTTTATCTCGGTCGAAACCTCTTCGCATTCTTGCATTCTTGACTCCATCTTTGTAGTAACCATTCCCGGAACGGTGAACGACTCTGATACCACAATTGATAGAATCTACCAACTTTTTAATAAATCTCTAGAGAGAATCTCCCGTAGAGCCAAAGGGTTACATACTACAAATGACAAATGATTTCTGATACCTTAACAATGACCTAATAACTCCTATTTATAGGACACCTAGAGATATCCTATTTAAGGTATAAGACTCCTATTCCGTAAAAGACTTCTTTCCATAAATGACAATTCCATTTATGGCAAGTACAAATAAGGACTAATTAAATAATAATAAAATACTAATAATCCTAATATTCCCAAAAGTCCCAGGATCGAATTGTATCAGTTCACTTAGGAGTAAACGTTCAAATGGAACAACAAGTTTCAATTATAGAAATTTATACATATAAGCGCACTTCTCATGTAAAAAAGACATAATATGCATATATATTCTAGGAACTCATGAAAACATTTGAAGAACTGCACTCACTTTATGAAACATATAAACAACATATGAAGCATACTTCGAGCCAGTTATACATTCTATAATGAATTAACCTGACATGTTATTTATTTCCATTCAGGAATCATATGCCAAAGTAAGTCTATAAAATAGAAGTGTTTATGGAAAAAAATACATCTAACACATGGGAAAACCATTAAGAATATGAAACTAGCTCAAAAATCAAAATAAAAATGTCTTATCATATCATGGTTGCACGATAGTAATATGTAGAAGCATGTTCCAGACCCAATACCTCGTTAATGATAAGAACTTGACCATTGCTCTTCTTAACTTTCTTCAGCTTCCTCAAAAAGTACCTGTACAGATGTGAGGATCAGGATATCAATTTCATCTACCCAAAGCAGCCAACATAGCTAAAAAATACCCAACACATTGGTCAATTCATTAGAGGAAAAACAAAAACTTTGAAATTTAAAATTAATCGACAATATATTAGATTTTTTTTATATACATGTGAGTTGTCGAGGACGCCTTAAATGCACCTCAACTATTCTCCCGAGCATACTCTATGACCCTACAACATTTGGAAGTCATAGAAACCATAGGAAATTGATTCCTAGGGTAGATGGCCAACATGGATTGAACCCACAACCTTTCAGTTTTTTATTGTCTTTTTGGCTACTTAGCTACCAACAAAAATTGGCAAATCCCTAATTGGAAATCTTAAATCCAATGATAAACATAAAATGTAACTAGGACTGTAAGCATAATTATTCAAACCCCTCCCCAAAATTTGTAGAAATCATCTAAATTGTACTAATAAACCTTACACTGTAAATACAAGAACAGAACTATAAGATCAAGATAAGCGAGCAAAGCAAGAATTAAAGATGGAAGAATTGAAGAGCATACCAGAACTTGGATTTGGCACGGACCTCGTTGGTTGCCCACAGCTTCATCCGATAGATCTTGGGATGCTCATCAGCTTCAGAAGGAAGAGCTCTCCCCACAACTTGGTACTAATGAAACTGCTTCCCGATGAAAGAAAACACAAAATACGAAAACAGATCAAAGTCTTTGCAAATCCAGTTCCAAATGGAAGAACTAAATCTATGAACAACAACTGTAGCTAGTTCTTGTCAGGAAGGAAAAATGTTGCGAAGAATAACGTAAATGAAAAATCGATTCGAGTGTTCATGAAGCAGATTGTTACCTTGAATGTGACCATTTTGAACTCAAGAATCTGAGAGGGATCGGCGCCGGTGCTTCTCTCTGGTTCTCTCGACACCGATCGCCAAATAACTCTGCGCTAAACTAAAATTGTGTTGCTAATGAATGAAAACCCTAAACTGCTCTGCCTCCACCATTGGCCCGAATACGTGTTTGGATCGTATCGGCCCACTTGACATGCCTTTAAAACTATTTATTTTTTGCGCTCTGTTTGTTTGTTTTTTTAAGAAAAGATTGGACTGGAGAGGGATGGAAGTATTCGTGATAGTTGAGTAATTAATTTTTGAGATTGGTATTAATAATAGTTGAAGTAATTATGCTCAGATGATTAACTACTTGTCTGAGAATTGATATCAACTTTGATAGACAGTTTAATGTGGGATTTGATGGATAGTGAACAGTGATTATTTATAGGGGTGAACATGGGTTAGGTTGAGGCAGATTTTCAACCCAACCCAACTTTTTTCGGGTTGGTCACTTCAACTCAATTAAAAAGATAACCCAACTCAACTCAATCCTATATTTTCGAGTTGGGCTGGGTTGGGTTTTCGGGTTCATCAATCTATTGCGAATATAAATATCTTTTATCAAATTAGTCATACACTATACAGAAAAAATATATAATCTTCAATCATTATCATATTAAGATAACGAAATTAATATAAATATTAAACATGCAAAATATTCAAATCAAAGGTCACCCACCATTAATTCTACAATGATATTCATATAGAAGATCTCAACTATAGAACATAAAACAAATAGTTAATTAACATAACAAAACTACATAAGATAATTCGACTTCTATAAAACAAATAGATAATTAAACCAACAAAAATAAATGACATGATTCTTATATATATTTTTAACATGAGATAAAAAAATATTGGAAAAAAAATTCTAAAAACAATAATTAAATAAAATAAATGTATACATATATAATTATGTTATATGTAAAAAAATATTTTCTTTTAACTTAATAAATAATTTCGGGTTGGTCGAGTTGGGTTGGGTTCATTTTAGGTCAACCCTTGACCCAACCCAACTCATGAAGATTTCATGATTTTGAACCCAACTCAACCCATCAAATTGGATTAGGTTGGTTCGGGTTATTCGGGTTCTCGGGTTATTTGAACACCCCTAGTTATTTACTATCAAATATAGACCATGGGTTCTTAAGAAGTGGTGGTTTACCACTCTTCTTCTACAAAAAACAAACATACTCACTTTAGGTTTAGTTTTTATTTTGTATTTTTAAAATTGATAATTTTTTTACTCGTGACACTTCATAATATTTATTTAGTCTTTGTGTATTATTTTTTTGTTTATTTTTATATTTTAATAAAATTCAGGTGAAAACTAAAATAACCTTCATAAATATATTGAAACTTAAAATTATTCCAATTATCATTTTAGTCAAACATTTTTGTTATCACAAGAACTACCTTTTTTTTTTACATTTTTACTAAATTTTACGTCTCTTCTTTCTTCTATAGAATAACTTTATCAGTATATTGTAAATATATGAACAAATAAATAAAAGATGGATACTATACTTGAACTTAGATCATCTATCTTCTTAGTTCGGGTTGAATGAGCAAAAAATTCATCAACCATATAACCAACTTAACTCAATGAAAATTATAAAATCATGACGTAACTCAATCCTTAAGGTTTTGACTGGGTAATTCGGGTTGTCGGTTCTTTTGTATACCCGTAATCTAAACTTTGTTAAACTAAAATCATCAAACAAGCAAATATAACATGCAAGAATGAAATAACAAAAAGTAAAAGTTAAGGGAAGAGAGAAAGACATCAAAGATTTATAGTGGTTTGAAAATTCATACTCGACTCCTCGAGACTCATTCTTGAGCATTTTGCTAGGTGATCTTCTTGTAGGTGAGAATTAAATTTACATGACTCTCTTTTTTTAGGCTAAGGAGAAACTCCAATCTTTTTTATAGAGTTCAGGATTCTTACTCGACTCCTCAAGACCACTTCTTGAGTATTTTGCTAGGTGATCTTCTTGCGGGCGAGAATTAAATTGGCATGACCCTCTTTTTCCTAGGCTAAGAGAAACTCTAATCTTTTTATTGAGTTTAGGATTCCTACTCGACTCCCCAAGACTCCTTGAGTATTTTGCTAGGTGATCTTCTTCCTGGTGAGAATTAAATTGACATGACTCTCTTTTTCCTAGGCTAAGGAGAAACTTCAATCTTTTTATCAAGTTCAGGACTAGACCACTCCAGCTTTTCTTTTATAGGCCAAAGAGAAATCAAAACCCTTTTATTAGTACAAGATTAAAATTATTTTGTATTCTCACAGTTCAAGGTGTACTCATACCTTAATACAAATTTAAAAATACGAATAAAAATATTATCTTCTTTTAAATCTATATAATCATTTACATATTTATATTAGGTTGTACACCAAAATACTCAGATTGAACGTTGATCACAATTTCTTCACAGAATTTACAATACGATATTTGAAAATTTTGTGAAACAAAATGAGACTTTTTGAAGTTTAGAGAATAAGATAGTTGATGTGAAATTTTAGTTGTTGAGACTATGGACTTAACTAAGAGAAAAAGAGATATGTCCGTTGGACTTAGGGCAAAATGATGAACGATGAGATTTGATACGGATATGATATAAGGTAGTCATTGATTTAAAATAAATGTGATATATGATTGAGATTGAATAAAGACAAGATAGAAAGAATTTAGATTTGAAAGCAAAAAATTGGAAAAGGAATATTTCATTGTTTTTCATAGACTATTTTTTCTTCCAATATTCTTTTATTCACATCTTCTTCATTTTAACTTTGACGATTTAAAGTGTGTTGGAATAGTCTTTCCAAACTTTACAAATAGTCACTTCAAAACTTCAAACTTGTTGGTAAATTTATTATCATCAAAATATAACATCATTAAAATTAATTAATTTGATTTTTTTAGTACATATTGGGAGAAGGAGAGAAATACCGATTCGTTGGATCGAATATGTAACGCTGGTGTTGAACTAGTTTACAACCAAATGAAACCATTGCGTCATTGACCTATTCGATAATTAATTAATTTGAATTAATTAAGTTGTCAAAAAACTAATAAATTCTCTATACAAGAGCAAAGAAAAACTGCAAAAATAACATATATTATAAAACCGATGCATCAAACCTAGAAACATATCATTTAACTAAATTAAATATTTCGTCCTCAAGTAAAATAGACAAATAAATATAAATATGTAAATCATGTAAGAAAAATAAACGTTTACTTTCATTATTGTGTAAACGTTTCCTATTCCTTTATGTTGGTCAATATAAAAAACAATGTTTTCTTATTAATAACTTACGTGATGTAGAGAAGTGTTATGAGTATTCATTTCTCATAAGTTTGTTCTTATGTTATGTAATACAAAGAACACAATATTGAGAACGTTTATGAGTATTGAATTATCATAAACGTATTATCTTAAAAGTGATCTTGATGGAAGATCAAACTTACGTTCGTCTAGAGAAATGGTCCTCTCTCTACCTATAAATACACACATTTGTCTATCACAAATAGTGTAGAATGAACAAGGAGAATTAAGCTTAATGAAATACAATTAAGTTTATAGGCAAAGAGAGAGAAACCAGTTTCTTCTATTGAAACAATTGTTGAAAAGTTTTAACATCAACAACTATCCTTTATTGAATCAAAAAGCTTCTTGAATCACGATGTCAGGAGGTATGTTTTAATCTCATTAAGGTCTAATTACATTTTTTGTAATAAACGAAACGCAACTGCTCCTATAATAAAGTGTAACGGCCCGGAAATTTCAGAGATCAGGAATTTTGGTGAAGGCATTTGGGCTTGGAAGAATGTGGAAATAAATAAGGAATTAAATAGCGCGTCGAGTGAGATTCGAGCCAAGGGCGTGTCGCGTGCTAGGCAGGGGGCGCTGCCAGCCGAGCCACTGGGCGCGTTTGTTAATCTAAACGCGCGATCTAATACATATCCGTGTCTTCGTGCACTCGGTTTAAAACAGAGCTCTCCCGAGCCTTCTCCTTCATTTCTCTCCTTCTTCTCTTCGCGATCTCCTTCATCAACCGACAGCGATTTCCAGCGATTTCTTCCTTCTCCAGCTCCGATTCGAGCGTGCTCGTCTTCCCCAACTCGAAGGTCGATCCTTTTCCGGGCAGAAGGTAAGCTTTTCTTCTTTTTCTTCTTCTCTTCTTTGATCCGAGCCCCCTACTTCCGGGCTTCGTTTCCCGGCCATGTTGAAGTGAATTTCTGGATGGGTTTTGTGCAGCTTGCGTAGGAGAGTTCGTCCAACAACTATCGGCCGTCGAATCTTCGCCAATCGCTCGAATTCGGATTTTCTCCATCGCCCCTGTTCGCGCGCAAAAACAGAGCCCCGTTAAATGCGTGCTCGCGTGGCGGCGACCCCGCCGCCGAGCCTCGCCGCACACCGCGCGCGCGCCTCGCCCAGCTCAGTGTCACGCGCGCTGCCCCACGGTGTGCCGCTCGCGCGCGCGCGCGCCGCGCCCTTGCTTCGCCAAAGATCTGTCGCGCAAGGTCCGCGCCAAGCGCGCCAACCACGCCCAGCCAGCCCGTTCTTTGCCGTTCGTGCTGTCGGCTCGTTCGTGCGTTAAATGCGTGCCTCGTGAGTTGCTCCCGGTGAGCCTCGTTTATTTTATTATATTTAGGCCTATTGTGTGATTTTTGTTGTGATTGATAGGTTCTCGGTAGCTAGTTCGGGTTCGTTCGCCGTTTAGGTTTTTCGTGTCAAGCGTCCCGACCAAGGTAAGGATTTCTTACCAGGAGTTGTGTGGACCTGCGATATATTATATGCGATTCTTGATTGATTGCTTGTTTGTGTTTATTGACATGTGTAGCTAGGTATTCTATTGCGAATTCCCGATTAGCATGATTTTCCTGATTTAATTCTCATGTTAATCCATGCTAGGTTGTTCCTTTCTAGCATGCTCGTATCGGTTCCTTGCTTCGTAGTATCATGCTAGGCTCGTTGTATTCTTATTGAGCACGTATTGGATTTTATGGAATTGTTGTGCTGATTGCTAGGGCAGGTTAGAGTTGCAGGTAGATAGCATCATCCGGGCCTGATGCATAAAGTACCTTGCATCCATGGCGGGGGACGTCGAGCAAGTCATTCCGTCCCTGGACCCCGTGAGGATTAGCTAACCCTACCGGTAGGCCCGCAATCTTGGGTGAGGGTGGCGATCGTTAAATGCCCCAACCGTCGGGATGATGACTTGGCATTGCCTCGTCCCCGGCGATCGGCACGTCCTCGGCGTGTTCGGCCGTAGCCACGATTGCCACTGTTAAGGTAAGGCGGCTTCACGGTGTAAGCCTACCACGACCCGTTTCCTTAGCCTCAGTGCGGTGGTTCAGGTGACATAGTTTACGTGTCAGTCTCACACCCTATGTCGGTGACACCGATCCAAAGATTTAGTTAGGCGTGGTGATTTGGACATGGGCGGCTTGCCTCTGACCCGGCACCCCCATAGTATGCGAGCACGCGGTACATGCTTACGCTCATTACTGCGCCGGCCGGAGAGCTCATCGGGATCTTGAGCAGTGTACCTTTTCGTCGACGAAGAGACAGGTGAGGCGGGACTTGTTTCTCGTATAGGGCGATTTGTGTAGTGGGTGTGTGGTGATATTATTCCGGACTAAGACCATAAATTGGCATCCGAGGCCCAAGTGTGGGCTAAGCTATGTGCTCTATTCGTGTTTATATTCATAGCTTGCATACGCTCATCGAGATGACCATGTATATCGTATTGTACCCGGTTGGGGATTCTTCTTGAGTAATTCATTACTCACCCTTAATGTGGTTTTCCACGGGTAACCAAGTTATGAGGCAGGATGGGTGAAGGAGGAGGCTGTGATCATGGGGCTCGATCATCAAACTCGATTTTGTGTTATGACTCTTTATGTTTTATTTTCCCCTGAATGCATGTAGCCGGGCACAGAGCCCTAGGATGTTTTGCTGAATATTTTGTGGATTCCAGCATTTCTGTATCTAGACATGTTTTGAATGATTTTAAGAAATCTCTGATCGGAGTATACTTTGGAAATGTATTTATCTTGGAGCAGTGCTTGGAAACAGGGACGAGTTCGAGGAAATTGTCTAGTTTTTAAAGGGTTATTTTGAATGTTTTGTTTTAATTGGAATCCGAAATCATGTCTGTTTAAATGTCCTTTACTTTGAATGCATGCATTGGGGTAATGGCCCATTTAGTGCCCCATTCGGGTCGGTCCTTTACATAAAGTAGGGACTCAATTGGCCCTATTAAATATTAGAAACTCAACTGGTCCTAATAAAACCTATAGGAAACGCAACTAGTCCTATAAGTTACAATCATCCTATTTACTACTCAGCACCCCATACTACTGAGCAGTATCAAGCACAAGGAATATTCGTATAAAAATATGCTAAACAAACTATCAGCAGCTCAAACAATAAGCATAAAAGTCAACGAGGTCAAACTTAGCTTAAAGATTAAATCCATGCATCTTATAGATAATCTAGCAAATTATCAATCAAATATTAAGCAAACGATGCATTTAAGGACCACACAACCCTAGGTAAAAGTCCTTACCTTTGAAGATACATAATTCCTCAATTTGCGTGCTAAAAACCTTGAACGAGCTACGATTTTAAGCCTAACAAAATCATAGCCTAGAGTTAACATTGACTCTAGCTCTTGAAACGTAGACCCACAACATGGTGGGCATAAAAAAAATAACCCAAGAATCTCTTAATCCAAAGTTTATAAATATTCTCCGACTATTATTTAGAAGTATTCCAACATAAACCTATATAAAAAAAAAATAGAATATTAATTCATTCATAAAAATATTCTATTTGAAAACAAGCGGAAACCCAATTATTAAAATCCATAAATTTATGGCACTCATTTTAAAACAAACACAAGCTTCTTTAATAAAAATTCAACCACAAGTCCACTGCTTATTTTAAATTCTAAGCTCAATTCCAAATTAGGTCTAATTTCCAGCTTTTAAATTCTTTGCTCCATAAAACCAATAGGGTATTAGCAGTAAATGACTACTATTTTTAAAAAAAAAAAAAAAAAATACTACTATTTTAAAAATAAATAAATGTCTATGATTTGGGAGACTTTAAATGGATGACTATTTCAAATATAAGGGATGTGAAAGAGAATTTTCTTTCCCCAAATTACCTTTATTTAATTTATTTTAAATATTTTTCATATTTATTAAAATAATAATAATTCACCGATCCCTTGATTCAAGGAGCTAATCTCTCTTTTTCGTAAAAAAAAAACAGATAACCTCTTTCATTCAACTGTTTTTCACCAAACATGTATAATTTATATATTTATTGTTTTCAAACATAAATTTTATAAATTCAAAATTTGATATTAGTAGATTTGATATAAAAATAGTAAACAATAGAATCATTTTAAAAGTATATACATATATATCAAATTCTAATGGTGATATTAGCTAGATTTGATCTCAATATATATATATATATATATATATATATATATATATATATATATTAGCTAGATTTTGAAAACTAAATTAATAAAGAAAGAATTGTTGAGCTGAGATTCTCTCCACCAAAATCAATCGAGAAAGGTTGCATTCTGCAAGTCACCCTTTAATAGAATTTTGCCAAGTACGAAAGGTATTTTTCCTCTATTTCTCCCAAAATTTATCACTTTTCCTACTCCAATTTTCTGATCCAACATTTCTACCACTTCTGCATCAACTACTTTTCCGCACCTAAGATCGGCATGTGTTGTTGAAGTAAAAGACTTTTAAGAGTGAGAAAAACTACAAACGGAGGGGAATGAGAAAGAAAATTCATAAGAAATTGCTAGAAGAGAGGTGGAAGATGATACTTTTATTTTTTTTTGTTACATCGTTCTAGCAATGTGTTTGTGGGGGCCATCAAAAGTCTACCCAATTACATGACCACCCCCATTGGACGACCATAAGTTTGAATATCTCCGTTTTTAAAGGTTGTTATGGCCCCGACGTAAAATAGAGATGTACAATGAATTTTCAAGTGACATGTATACAATTGCATCTCGTGACCGAAATTTTATTGATATACATAGAGATGTACAACATAATGTGAATTTCGTTCGTAAGGAGAGATAGAAAATGTGAAGTCAGAGAAATACTTTAGCAATTATATCTCTTTGCAAAGATAGTTCGCAAAATAATAACATTGGTGGAGGACGAAGATGTAGACTTGTTGTAGAATAGGTTTTGGGCAGTATGTACACGATTCTATTTTAATAGAGATTGCATTCACGCTGAGACTAAGACGTACAACCAGAAAAGCTGGAGAAAGACTTTTGATATCTCACCTAGAGTTAGTTAAGTTTTTTAAATCATACCCTATCATTCTTTTTTACAAGATAATATTATTACTTCACCCTTTTTCAAGATAAATATCCAACATTCCATCAATTGAGGGTATGTATGGATATGGAGATAGATGTATGGCATATAGAGGTGATTAGAGTTATCCAACTTTTTCAAGTTTCAAATTAAAAACAATCGTTGATATTTCAAAATTATTTTTACACCAACAAATGTGAGAAATATCATGTAGATTCAATCATTATCTTTTGTCATGATAGGTAAAGAGATGTATGATATTTACTTCAACTTTTTAAAATTTTCAAAATTCCATAACACTACTATATATATTTTTAAAATTATTTTTAAGCATAAGAATTTAGAGAAAAAAAAAACGTTCACTAATTTGTTTGGTTGTTGAGAATTTAGATTTTTTTGTGGTTGAAGATTTAGATTTTGTTTGAATGTTAAATTTAAAATATTAAATTATATATATAGATCTTGTGGTTGGTTTAGGAGAATCTAAAATCAAATTAATATATTCACAAAAAATATAATTTATATTTAGGGTAAAAGGGTAAATTGTAATTTAATAATTATTTAATAATTTTTAGAAATTCAAAAATAGACATTAATTTAAACATTGTAAGATGGTTGTCATTTATTTAATTAGTTTCTTTAATATAGCTATTTCTCTAGTTCACCCAAACCAATATTCATTTAAATCCAAGACCAATGGGCTTAAATACAAGAAATTCCAGCATTAAAAATTCAGCCCAATAACTCATTAAACAATTTTCCAGCAGCCCACAACAAAAGTTTAAACTAATAACACATTTCCCAAGTTCTAAATTTAACACAGTAGCCTAAAATTTATTTTCTTTTCTCTTTTTTTTTTTTCTTTTTCAAATAACCCAGCAGCCAAAAACACTTGGAAACTCATTTTGAGATAAAACCCACATTTACAATCCAAAGAAGCAGCTTAAAAAAAACATTTTACTTAAGATTTAAATCCCACAAATAACACGGCCAACCAATATAGCTCCCAGCGGGTCTAGAATGAAACGAAGATTACACGGTCAATTTTAAGCGAAACGAACTCTGGTTGCTTGAGGGGATGATAAACTTGCAATTACTAGTGCTTAATGCTCTACTTAATTTCTCTTAATTATGCCTAATTCTGTAATTAGTTATGGCTGGTTATCAGCCCCTTTTTGTCCTGTAGTGTTCCCTTGTATGGTGCCCTTTCTATAAAAAGCCACCTGGCTGCTTGTTATTGAATACAGTGAAATATTTCTGCATTTCTTTGTCTTATAGGGTGGGACCGAATCTGGTCTAAACTTGCGCAAACAGAGTGGAGTAAGAACTAACGCTGAAAATCGCGGCCTTGCTCGCGATTTCGAGTTCGCTAGCGGCGGAAATGAAGGTTTGGTGATGAAGGGTGGCCGACCGTTAGATTGCTTGTGAGGAAGAAGAGCACAGAAAAGAAAATCTTTTTTTTTATTCTTATTATTATTTTTTGCACTGAGGCCAAGAAACTTAAATAGCTTGTGGCTGCTATTAGAGAGTTAAAAAAAAATAAAGGAATGGAGGTGCAAATTAAAACGTATTCTTGAAGGGATACAAAAGACCATAGGCCTTTTTCTTTTTAACTTTATTTTAATTGTTTGCCTTGTACTTAAATGGAAAGTTATTTAAAAATAACTCCTGCCAGCATTAAAATAAAAACAAATGCCCATTTAACCATCTACTTAATCATAAAATTAATGAACCAAGGGAGAGAAATCCCAAAGGTTTTGGTGGATTCAAAATTGAAAAGCCTCCCTTACCTCCTAAGAAAGACCTACACAATAAATTCAATATTTGACCCACAGAATATTTCACCCACAGAATAATAACTTGCAAAAACAATATTTTAAGATTAAACTACTAAAAACCTCATCACTTAAATTCTGATCATTTCAGTTTCAAATCGAATAAAATGTGCGAAAAAAAAAATTTAATAAAAAAATCTCGGTTCGTAACACTAGATGTCCTGACACTAGGACTTGCACTCTTGGCTATGTGTATCTTTTATGTGGAGGTGCAATATCATGGAGAAGCCAAAAATCAAAGTTGCTTTTTGGATCCACTATGATGGCTGAATATGTGGCATGTTATGAGGCTTCAATTCAAGGAACATGACTGCGTAATTTTATCTCACAGTTCGGCGCTTTAAGTTTTATCTCTAAGCCATTACCTGTTTACTATGATAATGATGATGCCACCTTTTTCTCCAAACATGATAGGATAACCAAAGGTTCAAATCACATGGACCTAAAATACCTATTACTGAAGCAAGATGTTAAACTAAAGAAAATTGTTGTAGAGTCGATTAGTACAAACCTACAAGTGGCTGACATATTTACAAAAGAGCTACCTCCAAAGACTTTTCAGGGACATACTGAAAGCATGGGTCTTGTAGATAGTTCCTAAATATTTTCTGTGTAATTTAATTATGTACTTACAGATGTCAATTATTGAACTCTTGCTATTTTTCTTTACATATGCTATTTATATTTTCTAATGTGTACACACTTACGTTAAGATGACAACAGAAACAACCTTTACTTCAAGACATTATGTGACCATTAAGTAAATCTCATTTATGGCCTAGTTATGAAAGTTGTTAATGTTGTATTACATGGAAGTAAGCATGTTGTAGAATAATATGCAAACGCTATGACTCCCATTGACAACTAGATTAGTCAAGACACTTATGATAATAGACTAATGAAGTGCTTAGCACATGATGCGCGCCTTATGATCTCAATATGAAAACACTCATGAATTTTTCTATTGACCAAGTGGGAGACTGTAAGAAAAATAAACGTTTACTTTCATTATTTCATTATTGTGTAAACGTTTCCTATTCCTTTATGTTAGTCAATATAAAAAACAATGTTTTCTTATTAATAACTTACGTGATGTAGAGAAGTGTTATGAGTATTCATTTCTCATAAATTTGTTCTTATGTTATGTAATACAAAGAACACAATATTGAGAACGTTTATGAGTATTGAATTATCATAAACGTATTATCTTAAATGTGATCTTGATGGAAGATCAAACTTACATTCATCTAGAGAAATGGTTCTCTCTCTACCTATAAATACACACGTTTGTCTATCACAAATAGTGTAGAATGAACAAGGAGAATTAAGCTTAATGAAATACAATTAAGTTTATAGGCAAAGAGAGAGAAACTAATTTCTTCTATTGAAACAATTGTTGAAAAGTTTTAACATCAACAACTATCTTTTGTTGAATCAAAAGCTTATTGAATCACGATGTCAGGAGGTATGTTTTAATCTCATTAAGGTCTAATTACAATTTTTGTAATAATCATGTTATTCAAGATCTTAGGATTCATGTTATGCATAAACTTTCTAACAAATCATCATGTAGATATTAAAAAAAATTATTCTATTTTAGTACAAGTTGAAAAACCACTAAACCTACGATGAAATTTCCAATGCTCTAGAAGTGTTAAACTAGATTACCATCATTAAGTCCTTAAAGTCTCATTTGATAACCATTTTATTTTTATTTTTGGTTTATGAAATTTAACTTTATTTCTACTCAAATTTCTTATAATGTGCTTCATCTTTCCTACCATGTATCTACATTTCCTCAAGAAAGTAGGTGAATACTAATCAAATTTCAAAAACAAAAACAAGATTTTGGAGTCTACTTTTTTTTGTTTCCATATTTTGGTTTTGTTTGTTAAAATACAAATAAGATGTAGATATCCAAATAAGGAAAAAAGTGTTGTAAGGTAGTTGCGGTAGACTTAAATTTCATAAAAAAAAAAAACGAAAAACAAAATAGTTATGAAACGATGTCTAATTCATTCAATATTGTCTCATCTTTTTTATTTGTTCGTAATTCTATCTTTAGCATTCGATTAAGAATTTATACATATATGAAAGGCAGAGCGATGAACCTTTTCTCCGGAACAATCGAGAGTAATATTATAAATTGATGTCTTTAATTCAATAAATTTATTATGTATAAGTACTAAACATATATACAGTCTCCAATATAAAATTATCAAAGTATTTAAAATTCAAACCTATAACAGTGACCATGATCTATCAATATGAAAGGTTTGGACACGTCAATTTTATATGGTTTGGTATTTGTATGACAAGTGTCCAGATGTAGCACCAACATTCAAGTCTCCGTCCATTTATTAGTGTACAGAAATAGTTGTAAGACTCTTTATTTCCTTTTCTTTCTTTCTTTTTGTACAAAGAAATTTGTCTAATTCAGTAAATTTAGGGCTTGTTTGGCTAGGGCGGGAAGGGAAGGGAAGGGAAGGGAAGGGAAGGGAAGGGAAATGAGAGTAAATAAGTGTTTGGTGGGAAGAGAAGATAAAAGAAGTAAAAGTAAATTGGTGTTTGGTGAGATGAGAATGGAAGAGAAATGAAATGAAATGATAGTAAATTAGTGTTTGGTGGAATGAGAAAAGTAGTGAAGTGATGTTTTTTTATTTAAAAATAGATATTTAATATTTTTAATATATCATTTTATATTTATTTTATTTATTATTTAAATAAAATTTAAAATCTAATAACTTTCATTATCAAAATACTTAAATTTCATAATTGTTAAAAAATGAAAATAATAAATAAAAATAAATGGATAACATAATTTCTATTCTAAAAAAATATCATGACTTTTATAATAAAGATTAAGTTTATAAACTCAAAATGGAGATGGATGAGATAAAAAATAAAATAATAACTAGTTTAATTATTTTGAGTATCATATCTTAGATTTATGTAATATAGATTTATATTCGTTTATAAAAATGTATGAGTTTAGAAAAGTTTGAAAATAATAAAATCTATATTTATATATATTTATGTGTGTGTGCGCGCGCGTGTATAACAAATTGTAAATGCATACATTATTGATAAAAGTCAAATGCATGAAATAAATATTGTTTAGAAAACATGATACATCTAAAAATAATAATAAATATTGCATTTTAAAAGAAAAAAATGTACATAAATAATATAAACATATTCAATTGGACGAATTGGTAAAAATTGACAACCTTACATTTTTATTTAAGAAAAAGTTGAAATTGAAATCTTAATTTTGGCAATTTAATTTTGAATAACTATTACAAAAATATAATTATATATATATATATATATATATATATAAGTAAAAGAAGTTGATTTGGAAATTGAAAAATATAACTAAAAATTAGGAAAGAAAAAAGGAATGGAAAACTGAAATTAAATTGGCCATAAAATATATAAGGAAATAAAGTTTATTTGGAAATTAAAATTAATATTAATACTACTAAAAAAAATGAAGTAGGAAACTTAAATTTAAAATTTAAAAAAAAACTGAAGGAAAGGAAAATAACAGAGAAGGAATTCTTCAAAAAAAAAAAACAGAGAAGGAAAGAAGAAAGTATAAAAAAAAAAAAAAAACTAGCGGGGTCCACGCGCCGTGTTTGGCAAAGAAATTTCAACCTTGTTGGCCAAACGCCGGGAAGGAACCCTTCCCTTCCCTTCCCGGCGGGCCAAACGTCCCCTTAATGGTCACGCTAAAAACCTTTTTTTTAGCACAACAAAATATGAAGTATGAAGTTGTTTATAATCTACGACCTCGAAGAAATGAGTAGATGACAGTAAATGTTTTTTTTTTTGAAAAGAGATGACAGTAAATGTTAAACTATGCTTATTTTGATAGCATCGTTGGTAAACGTTTGCTTCCAAGCCTATATTAAAATAACATAATGTATAAAATTATCTATTTTTATATATAAAAAATTAGGTCCTTCACATTTGTGATCATAAGATTAAGTACTCATACTTTCAAATAAATGAGAATAAAATACTTATTCTCAAAATCGAATTTGTAATCATAATATTGAACTAGATTTTCACCACACAATAAAATGATTTATCAATTTAAGTAAGTTTACTATATATGTAAGTGTTGATATGTTGCAAACATAATAAAAGTTATACCATACTCAATTGATATTAGTTCAAGGATTTATCTCATATTAAGACAATAAATTTAGTACAAAATAGTAAGAAAGATTGCCTCTTAGCCTGAAAAAGCAATTTGTGGTAAATATTTGAGTGTGTTTGAAATTAATCCATCATATACATGTTTCTTACTCAAAAAATAATAATAATTATTATTTAATGTCGAGTTGGTTGATTGTAATCGAATTACGACCGTCAAGTATAACTTAGTCATCGATTGCTTTTGGATGTTCTTGGTTCCAAACTCCACTTCTTAGGATGGCAGTTTGCAAGCTTGTATATTCTTTACTAGACATTTTTAGATTTCTAAATCTCATGAATCCAGCCTTCTAGATTAAATAGAATTTTAAGAATGTTTTTCATTTTCTAGTTCAATGTTCAGATGGACTCATTTTCACCGCTAACAATATGGAGTCCGTAAACACCCCCTTAATACGAGTCAGAACATGACCCAAATAAAGTGTTAGAGAATAGTTTGAAGATGAGATTACATATAATATGATATTTTAACCAAAGCTCAAGTTGGTATTTCAACTAATGCTGCACTGACGGTCACTTAAACAAAGTTTTGGATTTCAATCTCCAACTTCTAATTAGTAAATACACCTAACAACCATGAAGTTTTGGATTTCAATCTCCAACTCCCAAATATTGTAATCCTAAAAGAAAAAATCAGTGGTACTGCTGTACAAAAGAAGTCAATTAAAGGAAAATGAAAAATGCTGTTTCTTTTTCATACAAAATCAACCAAGTTCTGTAAGCTCCTCTGTTTTCAGAGGAGAAAAATTAAATTATTTCATAATTCATACTAAAAAAAATCAATAATAATAATATTAATAATAACACAAAGACCTGTCTTCTTCTTCTTCTTCTTGCTAAGCTTAAAATTATGAGTTAATTAAACTTCAGCACATCTCATTGGCGCATAGCCGAGTCTGGAGTTCTTCGTATCATACAGTATGTGAAAATTCTGCTGCTGATAATTTCCGATGATCGACAAACCCGATTTTGGAGTTCCCAGCATCGCCAAACAAACGATATCCAATTGCTCTATTCTGATGAAGTAATTCTCCACCGGAAAACTCCACACGGCGCCGTCGCCGAACTCGATTCTGAATTCTGGAAACTCCAGTTTATCCCCGCCGGAGACGTTGTAGCAAGGATGCAAGATCGGAAAATCGTCAACCAGTTTGTACTTCTTCACCTTCCTCATGAATGCTTCTTTGATGATTCTGTAAGCCGGATCGGAGAAATAGCTGAGAGTCGTGCCGGAATCAATGATTGTTCCGCCGCCGCCGTCGGCCGAGAGGTTCCAGTTCTCCTCGGGGATTTCGAGTTTCTCTCCTCCAACGAAGATCAATTTGATTTGCAGATAGTAGAATGTATCGACTGGATTTTCCTTTCCGCCGATCAGCGAAGTGAAATTCAGTTCTGGATGAGTTAATAGATCTTTGTCTTCGCCGAAAATCAACTTGCTGCTCACGCTCGAATCGCTGTTTCGATCGACGAGACAGTAGGAGAAGGAATGGCCGTAGAGCGATTGAAGCTGCGACGAAAACGAGAGAGGTCCGCGGCCGAGCCCTAACAATCCGGCGGCGCCATGGAAGAGACCTCTGTTCCAATGGCCGCATCCGAACATCACATTCTCCACTCGCCGGAACTCCGATTTCCCCGTCGTCGATGAAGTCAGATTGACGGTGAACGTCTCGACCGCGAAATCGCCGGTGGTGTTCGAACTGTCGCCGTACCAGTAGAAGTAAGGGCACGGTTGCGATTCGAGCTTGCAGGGCTGAGGTGGATCTGGAGACGAAACTAATTGACATCGAGGATCCTTGCAGGTTATATTTCTGAAAGAAATTGAATCTTTCGGATCGTAGTAAGGTCCGTTCTGCTCGAAACAATCGTTGCAAGGAACGCATTGAATCCAGTTCAAATCGCTTCCGGTATCGAGAATCAGAGAGAAATGTTTCGGCGGAGAACCAATGAAAACGTCGATGAAGTACTCGCCGGAGCCGAGACTGACGCCGGATTCAAGAGTCGCCATAAGGTTACCAGAGAAGTAAGATTCCGGCGATGCGGCCGGAGAAACCGCCTCCGGTGATTTCGTCTGCTGAACATTTGTCTTCAATCTCGAAGTCGTATCTTGATTCTTCCTCTCGGTGATTCTCTTATGAAGCGTCTGGATTCTGGCCAAATCTCTAACCGCAGATTCAGTAATCGATTCCTTCGGTTCGGTTGCTCGATTTGTTGAACGCTTCTTCAAGTGAAGCTTCACGGATCTCTTCACCGAATCCGCCATGAAACTCTCCTCTTCTGCTTCATCTTCATTAACGAAACTACAGGGAGCAGTCGCTGTTGAAGAAGCAATACCAGAGCTAAGATTTTCCGGAAGTTCGATTCCGAAAACAGTAGCAGAGCGATCGGAGTGGTTGAATCCTTGACGAACATGCGCTTCTGCAATGGAATCAAATCCGGCAGATAAAAGCAAAAGGAAAATCAATGTAAGAAATCCTCTGCTACTGCCTGTTTGATTTCTGAGAAAATCCATTACGCATCACCTCAAACGAGGGAGGAAGAAGCAAACAATTTCACAGATCTCACAAAAAAAAAAAAAACGAAAAACAATCAAATAAAGTCCAGAAAGTGAAATCAAAGTAAGAAATCAAATTCCACAGAAATCAAGAACAAAGCAGGCAGGAAATATGAAATCCTGGAAAAGAGAAGCGCGAAAACCGGGAAGAGAGAGAGAGGGAAAATTGGGGAAATGAAAAAGAGGAAAAGAGGGATTTGTAATAAAATCTGGGAGATTTTATTATTCAAACCAAAGGGGCGAAATTCAATTCAACGCGCTTTCATATTTAAAAAAAAAATTGAGTATTTTAATTTAATTTATAGAAAAAGAGTTTTGAGAAGTGAGCATGCAAATTGCAAAATACAAAAAGAAGTTGCCTTGTCTTGTGCTTCTGCCAGTGATTTTGTTTACCTTTTTCGACCCTCTCTTTCATAGAAAAGGCGTTGGGGGAAAAAGGAACTTTCTGCTTCTTTTTTTTTGTTTAAATAAACTTGGTCCTCCTTTGTTTATCATAATTTTATAATTTCATCTGATGTTAATTGAGGGGTGTTTGTTTGTTATATTTAAGAAAGATGGAGATGGTGAACTTATAATTTTTCTTCAAAAATTTACATTTAATTTAAATTAAGTTTTACTAATTTCTCCTTTTTTATTTTTATAAATAATTACTTATTTTTAATTATTTATTTCTAATTATTCAATTATAACTATAAAATTATTTCTAATCATTTATTTTTTAACTACCCATTTTAAATTTACATCTAAACAAGATTTTAACTCTAATTCATCTACACAAAAATCACATACAAATGAGTTTTTTACTACACGTTATATTCTCCTTAAATATGGTAAACAAACACCCCCGTTACAGTTAGTTGTAAAGTATATTGGGTGTGTTTGTTTTGAGATGAGAGGAGATGTTGGGTAGGGGTGTACATGGTCCAGGTTGGGTAGGGTTGAATGAATTTTTTGAACTAATTCAACATTTCGAGTTGGTCAATTCGCTAACCCGTTCAACCCTACATAAGCACAACCCAATCCAACCCAAAATTTTCGGGTTGGGTTGAGTTGGGTTCTCGAGTTATGTTACTCTTATTTTTCTCTCTAAAGTTTAGTTCATAGGTTCATAAATATATTAAAAAAAAATAATGATATTATATTTCAACTTATTACCAATCTTATTAGTGCATAATCTTTTTTAGAAGACTTACAAGTATGTTAAAAATCTAACTTATTAATTTATCTTACATACACACATAATATATATATATATATATAATGCTAAAATCTATCATAATATATATATATAATATATTCTTAGTTCGGGTTGGGTTCAGTTGAACGAGCTCAACCCAGGAACCAACCCAACCCAACAAAAACTATAAAATCATAACCTGACCCAACCCAAAAAAGTTATAACCCAACCTAACCTTGACAGTTTTGGTTGGGTAGTCTGGGTTGTTTGGGTTACCGATTTTTTTTTGTAGGAAAATAGTAGGAAATGACTACTTTTTAAGACTTTGAATGAGTATCTAAATAAAAAATGAGTGGGATAGATAATTAAAATATCTCCATAATGCTCTTGATTTTATTTTCTTTTTAATTTAAACATATTTATTAATTACAAAACCTAAATAAACGTTCTTTTTATCAAGACTAACACACCTCAAATCTAGGAGAGAATATCTTCATACAACTAACTCATTTTTAATATCTTTCAATTTTTTATTTAATTTATTTAATATCTTTGTCAAATCTTTTTTATTTAACCACAAGTAATTGTCAAATCGTCTTTGATCATTTTCTCCATGACAACACAAATTATCCTTTTATTCATTTTATAACTTATTGCCTCCAACATTTGTCACGTTCTTCGATTGTTCTCACTCCCATTTACACTTTTTGTTCATGATTTTGATTTATGGAGATTGGGATACAAACTCAAGATATTTCATAAGTCTTGTTGGATCTCACTTCCATTGAGCGGAGGTATTCACACGTTTTTGTTTGTTTTTCTTGTCTAGTCTTTCTCTTTACAAATATAAGGTTGACGATAACAGATAGAGAAGTGCGGGGTTAGTAAACGGTGTGTACACAAACTAATGCATTATGGCTGAAATCGTGATAGTATATTTTGGTCCGCATGGTATATAATCATTAACAAAAGATGCAAAAGCGGTTGAAATCATGACAATATATTTTGGTACACATGGTATATAACCAGGAACAAAAGAAAAACTAGTACTGGCTGATTGTGTACACATGGTATATAACCAAGAACAAAAGATGCAAAAGCAGGTATGAGTATACATAAATAAATCTATGTAATAGCATACATCTACAACACAAATGAATTATGTTAAGCATGCATTTTTCGCATCCAACGTTCGTATGCAAGAGATGATTTTCATGTGAATTCACTTTATATTTTTATATTTGTTACTTGTTTCAATATTAAAAAATTAATTCTTGTGAACCATGTATACTATTATGAAGATTAAATGCTCATCTCAAATTTTTCGAAAAATAATTTCAAATAATTAACAATATACTTTCTTTTTTATCTTTTGAAAATAAATTTAAAATTTGACTTGTTTAAGAATGCTATTAAGATTTTTCTCAAGGTTGTTACAAAGAAAAAGAGATTTCAAATGATATTTTTGTCAAAAAAACAAAAATGAAGTAAATGGGTATAATTGTCAATTTCTTATTTACAAATTAATAATTAATTTTTTAGATTTAAAAAAAGACATTTATGTAAACTGCAAGATATTGTAAACATTCTCTAAATATTTATCCAAAATCTAGACATTTGCCTAGTTGTCCCGGTACACCCCTAGTGTTGGGCCTCCAACACATTGTTTAGCCTAAGATATTCATCATCTTCTTTCCTTTCATCTCATCTTCTCTTTTTCCTTTCTATTCATCATCTCCTTTCCTTTCATCCCATCTCATCTTCTCTTTTTCCTTTCTTTTTTTCTTTACATTTTTTTGTCTTTTTTTTATTTGTTTATTTTTACTTCTTTTTATGTTTGATATATTTGTGGTTATATTATTATTATTACTATTTGAATATATTAATATCCCGTTCTATAATTATAAGAAGTATTGTTGACTGAGAAAATTCGGTCAATTACAAGCTGCCACGTCGTTATCTCAAGTTTAATAGCGAAATTAAATTAAATTTTGGGACAATATTTCTCAAGATTAATTTAAATAAAATAAATTGGTTTATCTTGAATTTGGCCAAAATAAAACCAAACCAGGTAAACCGAACCATGAATTTCAAGCCCAAAAGGCCAAACCCATGGGCCAGGCCCAAAGGCCCATTAGGGCCCAAGCCCACGATGCATGAGAACTCTATAAATAGAGGAGCTTCATTTCAAGGGGGAGAAATTTGAAGCTCCAGAGAGAATTCCACCAAATCGAAGACTCTCCAAATTTCCAAGGATCAAACGGCCTTTGAAATCCACTTCAAAAGCAACCAAATACGAAGAACGCTCATCCTGTTCTTCATTCAGAGAGAAAGAATCAAAGGATCAAGCATAGAGATCGAACCACTTTCGCAAAAATCATCTCAAATTCAAGTTCAACTCCACGAAACCAAATTTCTCCGGAAATCTCGTGTGAACAAGTATATTATTATTATATCAAATATTTATTTAAATAAATTTTAGTTTTGAAAATTAAAATAAATAAATATATATTATCTTTTGATATATAATAATAAATGAATTATTAAAATAAGCTATCTTTTCAAGCCTACAAATGTGGTCTCAATTAGGCTCAATAATCGTAATTACTGTTAATATTATTTAAATTTAAAAAGAGGAGTACACTGTACAAGTAAATCTTGTTTGACATCAAAGGGGAATGGAATCTGTTACTAATTTCACGCATATTAGAGTGGGGTTAGTTGAAGATATGATGTGTCATCAAAGTCGACTTCTAAGTTAATTGTATAATAAGCAAAAAGCTGGCGAATATTCATTTTATCAAAATATTTTACTTATCTGAATTAATTTGAACTTATTTACCAACCATATGAATAGATTCATCGACTTAACAAAAGGAAAATCGTATTTCGAATTCGTTTTTTGGTAGATGACGTTTTAAAATTGAATAATGAAAAATAATGGGTTAATTTACGTAGGTGGAAAAAAAAGTTAGAACATAGTTGCAACAATTTTTAAAATTATAATTTCAATCTCTATGATTCGATTAAAAAAAATTATAAATAATTTCACTCGTGTATTTTGTTGACCGATGCTGATTTACTAGATAACTTGCTAAAAGGGTAAAATGGTAATTTGATGCAGTTGATTTAAAATTGACTTTTTATCCAATAAACTATATTTTGTATAATTAACAAAGATTTAAAAGGCTGTCTCATTTTATTTATGAATATATAATTATTGTATATTTAATTCATGAATGAATGTTAATAGTAAAGCCATTTATGATTTAGGATTAGAAATAATAATAGGCAAAAAGAAGAAAGGAAGTGGTCAAATATTAAAAAGAAAAATAAAAAAAAATAGAACGGTCAAAGTTTAGAGCGGTCAAAGCTGTGGGAGTTGTAGACTAAAAGCAGCTTTTTTGAGGTCGCGCTGTATTATTTTATTGCCGTGTAGCTGAAGAACGATATTTTTCTTTTTCTTTCTTTTTTTTTTTTTTTCTGAAAGAAAAGAAAAACGAGAGACGGTCCACCAACAACAATTAACAACGAGTTATCTATTTATTTATTTATTATTAATTTTTTTAAGTTTAGTATTTAAACATCTTGTTTTGTTTCGTTGAACTTTATAAGATGCACTATTAGTTTTTTCTAACCTTTTGATTTAAGGTTCATCCATGGATATTTGATATAGTAGGTGGCATATTAGTTATCTTGTTAGTGTAATCCATTTAATCTTCATGATTATGGATTTGATTATAAGAATCGATATTTAATTTTAAATTTATTCGAGAGTAGTTGGATAGTGTAGGTAGGGTTTATAGGGAACGAAAGTGAAAAAACAATAAAGAAAAAGGAGCAGAGGAATGTTTCTTCTCTATTGATGTTTTTCACAGATAGTGAGATGATTCGTTCAATGAGGTAGATAGCCTCAATAAATACAGGGCAAGAAATGGAGCAGGTGAGAAGAAGTAATGGAGGACAAGACAATACACTCTCACCTACTAATACTAAGCCCATAAGACAAGTATTACAGTATGGGGCTAAATGATAAGAAAAAGGACAGTCATGATGTATTAATAACCTCTCGCAAACGAGGCTCGGGAAGAAGCTGAAGCCCGAGTTTGGCGCGCAAGAGGCAAAACTGCTGCGGAGAAAGCGGCTTGGTGAGACAGTCGACAATTTGATCACTAGAGCGCACATGACAAACGTCAAGTTTGCGAGACAGCAGTTGGTCTCGAATAAAGTGAACATCTATTTCAATATGTTTTGTGCGAGCATGAAAAATCGGATTTCGAGCCAAGGCTGTAGCAGAAACATTGTCACACCAAGTGATGGGTGGAGCAGCAAGGGGAACACGAAGATCAGCAAGGAGAGAGCGGAGCCAGAGAAGTTCACACTCGACATGAGATAGAGCTCGGTACTCCGATTCAGTGTTGGATCGGGCAACAACCGCTTGCTTCTTAGAGGACCAAGAGATTAATGAGGATCCAAAATAAACACAGTAGCCTGTAACTGATTTGCGATCATCAGGAGAAGCAGCCCAATCAGCATCAGAGAAGCCGGTTAACGTATATGCTGCAACAGGTTGAATACGAAGACCGAGTGTCTTTGTACCCTGGAGATACCGTAGTATATGTTTAAGTGCTTTCCAGTGAGTTGTACACGGAGCCTGATTGAACTGACTTAATTTGTTCACAGCGAATGCAATGTCGGGTCGTGTATGTTGAAGGTAGTGAAGAGAACCAAGGATGCTACGATAAAGCTGAGGGTCTTTAAGTAGGTCACCATCATAGGCAGATAGCAGCTTACCAGTCACCATTGGGGAGGGTACTGGTTTAAGATGTTGCAGTTGGTGTTTTTCAAGAATTTCTTGGATATATGTTTCCTGAGTTAGTAGCAAACCAGAGCCAAACTGATGAATTTGAATGCCAAGGAAGTAATTAAGGCTGCCAAGATCTTTGATACCAAACATAGCTTGCAACTTACCAATGAAAAAATCAAGCAGTGTAGTTGTGGAGCCTGTCAACAATAAGTCATCGACATAAATCAATAGGAACACAGTACCAGCAGAACCATGAAACGTGAATAAGGAACTGTCTGCTTTGGATTGAACAAACTTGAGGCCATGAAGATAAGTCCGTAATTCATCATACCAAGCCCGAGGGGCTTGCTTGAGACCATAGAGAGCCTTGTTAAGCTTGCATATGTGATGCGGAAAGTGCGGGTCAATGAACCCTTGTGGCTGTGGAGTGTATACATCTTCATGAAGAGTGCCATGAAGGAAAGCATTGGAGACATCGAGTTGTTTAAGTGGCCAACCTCAAGTAACTGCCAAGGTCAACACTAAACGGATATAGGATGGTTTGATGACAGGCGAGAAGGTTTCTCCATAATCAATTCCCAGAGTTTGCAAGAATCCACGCTCCACAAGTCTAGCTTTGTATCTTTCAATGTGGCCCTTGGCATTACGCTTGATTTTATACACCCATTTTGTGCTGACAAGGTGTTTGGAGTAGCTAGCAGGGACTAAAGTCCAAGTTTTTTGTTGCTTAAGTGCAGCAAACTCTTGTTCCATGGCAGTTTGCCATTGAGGGACAACACATGCATCCTTGTACCGCACTGGTTCAACCCGAGACCAATCTACAGCTTGAGTCAGACCACTAAATAAGCGGTTTGGCTTATGAATACCAACCTTTGCTCTAGTAACCATGGAGTGATGATTGTGAGTGACAATAGAATCAAAAACGAATGGAGAGCATGGGATGGAGTCATGGTGAGAGAAGGCAGGTACATCGGAAGTGCTCAGGTTGGGGCAGGTGAAGTCGGTAAAGGTGGTGAGGATGGAGCAATGAAGACTGTAGATGGAGAAGTCAGATTGCATTGTATAGGATCATTGCACGAAGAGGTCACAGGAGCTGATAGTACAGGAAGAGGGAACCATGTCTGTGATTGATTATTCGAAGGTATATCTGCGGTTGAAGTATCATCAAGTTTGAACAACTCTTCAAAAGGAAAATTTTGTTCATTGAATACCACATTCCTTGATATGAAGAGTTTCCCAGAGGGACTGAGACATTTGTAGCCTTTGTAGTTATCGTGATAGCCAATAAAAAGGCACTTCTCAATATGAAAATTGAGCTTGTGAGCTTGGAAACACCTTGTATATGGATAGCAGGCCGTGCCAAAAACTTTGAGAAATGGATAATCTGGAAGTTTTCCACGCAGGAGCTCGAATGAAGACTTGTGATTTAAAACAGGTGTAGGCATGCGATTAATCAAATAGGTTGCAGTGTGAAAGGCTTCCCACCAGTAAGACAGGGGAATTTTGGCTTGAGCAAGCAAAGACAACACGGTTTCAACAACATGACGATGCTTCATTTCTACTCTTCCATTTTGAGCACTAGTGTAAGGACAAGTAAGTTGAACAGCAATACCATCTTCTGTACATAATTTAGTAACAGGCTTGAATTCTGCTCCAACATCACATCTTATGCTTTTGATTTTAGAGTCATATTGTTTTTCAACCAAAATTTTGAATACTTTAAAGGTTTCTGCAGTGTTAGATTTGGATTTTAAAGGCCAAATCCATGTATGTCTGCTATAATCATCAAGGAATGCCACATAGTAATAATATCCCTTGTTAGACTAAATCGGGGTTGGTCCCCACAAATCCATTTGAATTAGGACCAATGGTTTAGATGCTCTGGAATTAGATAATGAAAAAGGTAACTTATGTACTTTTCCAAACTTACAAGCTTCACCAAAAGGAACCATTTCATTGCCTTGAATAGGAGTCTTACAAACAGATAGGATTTGATTTAGAATTCTAACAGAGGGGTGGCCCAACCTTTGGTGCCATAACCCTTTTGTACAAGCAACAAAAACAAAAGGTGAATTATACTTCAAATCCTTCTTGGCAACAGTAGCAACATCCTTCAAACTGGTTTCTTGACTTTCAAAAGTAACTCCAGCAGCAGGCATAAGAAGACCATTAGTAGCTTCTCTAAAATACACCACTCGATAGAGACTTTGATCAAACCTCCCTATGATATGAATTTCCTTGCTTGGTCTTTGTGGACTTAACAATACAAGAGACATCATCAAATTCAATTGTAACATCATTATCTTGAGTGAGCTTGGATATGCTTATCAAGTTTTTCTTCATTTTTGGAACATGTAAAACATCTTTCAAGAGTAAAATCATGCCTCTAGATTTAAGATAAATGGTGCCTAAGCCAAGTATTGGAACTTTAGAACCATCACCAACAAGGATAGTGTTTGTACCTAATGATTCACCTTGCAAATTCATGCGTCCCATGGCTGCAGAGACATGGTTTGTAGCACCACTGTGAAGATACCACCCTTCATCTTGCAGGGTCTTAGGGTAAGCCATGAGAGCCGTAGGTTCAGGACTTGGTGGAGCAGCAAGAACATGGTGAGCTGCAGGCCTAGCTGGAGCATTTGATGGAGGAGCATAGTGTAACGGCCCAGTTTTCTATTCCGGTTTTCGAGGTTCCTTCCGTTTAGATTCGGTTGTTCGGTTGGGCCGTTAGAGTTGTTTTGACCCTTTGGGGTATTTTGGTCTTTTTGCTCCCCGGGCAGGATTTATGGATTTTTAGGACTTCGAGGTCTCTCCTGCCTTTATCGAGGCTTGTTTGTTGTTGGTTGCGAGTATCGAGATGTTTGGGCTATTCGTTTAGAAGTTCGGTTGTGATTTGGGTTTTGGCAAAGTTATGGTTGGTTGAGTGCATCCTTTGGGATTCGAGCTCGGGCCCTTAGTGTTGATTTGGGAGTTGGATTTAAGTGAGTTTTATTTATTGGAAAAGGTTGCTTCAGTCGGGTCTCGAAGTAGGAAGCCGGGAAATGGGATTTTAAGGTTTTAAAAATGGATAAGGTTGGAAAAATATGATAAAAATCTCATTTTTCCCTTTTTTCCCATTTTTCCCTTTTCTCTCTCTCTCTCTCTCCCCACTGAGCCAGCCCCGGCCCCACCGCCCAACCTACCTAGCGCCACTCGCCCGACCCTAGCCCAGCCGGCTCGCCCAAGCCCAAGCCCGAGCCCAACCCAGCTGCGCACAGTGCCAGGCCGCCCAGCCCGAGTCGCCCCTACCCTGTGTCGCGTCGCATATCCCTCGCCCAGGCCATCCCCGCGCCAGATCGCCCGGTGCGCAAGATGTGGCGAGCGCGCAAGACAATGCGCGCCGCCCGACCCGCCGCGATGCCGAGCGCGCCCGTGCAGCGCCAGCCCGCTCCGCACCAGATCGCTCATCCTGTAGCCCGTCGCATCGCGTTGCCCCGCGTGCGTTCCTGTAGCTCGCCGAGCTCGAGCCCGCGCGCCATTCCCTATGCCGAGCCGCGCCGCACGCCTTCGCCCAGCTGAGCTCGAGCCTGCGCCCGCGCGCCCTTGTCTCGTCCAGCCGCGCCCGTGTCCCTGTCGCGCCTACGCCCAGCGCCCAACCAGCCTTCTGTGCTGCCGACAGCCTGCCCTACTGTGTGAGTTGGCCCGAGCCTTGTGGCTTCTCGGATGGTATTTCCTGAGTCTTTTCTTATTTGGGCCCTGATTTGTTGGCTGCTGATTATGGATTTAATTAGGGTGTTTTATTAAATGCTTAGGTTGTTCGGGTTCGATTAGAGGCTCGAGGGTCGCTTGTTGATTTGTGATAATTATTTTCTGCTTGTTCCAGGTAAGGATTTCTTACCGTGGTTGTGTGGACCCTGCGATATTATCATGATGTGCCTTGTATGCTTGTTTACTGTTATGAGCATGATAGTGATAGGGCAGCTTTGATTGATCTCTTGCTAGCATGTTTGCCCGATTGTACATGTTAGTGCCATGCTAGGTTTGTTCTTCCAACATGCTTATGATTCCTGATTTAAGTTCGTAGTATCATGCTAGGTAAGTGTGATTGGTGTCGATTATTGTTTGCTAGCCAGGAATCATTTTCTCTGTACTCTTAGCTAGTAAAGTAGGGTTTGTCATCATCCAGAGGCTGAGAGCGGACATAACGTACTTTGTCCCCACCGGTCGGGAGTAGAGCGAGCGAAGTATAAAGTACATTGCTTCCCCCCCCGGCCGCCGATGTGGAAGTAGCTACCACATCGGCATAAGCCTAGTTTGTAGCCTGCTAGAGCGGAACCCTACCAACGGTGCAAGCCTGCCTTGGCCGGTTCTTAGCTTCAGGTCGGTGGGACAGGCTGCACAGATGAGTGCCGAGGGCCTCTCACTACTGTGATCAGTGACACCGCTTCCGAGTCTTAGGCATGCGTACCTGGCCTGCGTAGTTTGTACCTAGGCCCCCACATTTACGCCGGTTGCAGCAGCATGCAGTATGCGCGCACACGCGTTAGGCGCCGGTTCGGAGAGCTCCCTCGGGCTAATGTCATGAGTACACCAGTTCCTTCTAGTTTAGAGCCAGACTTCGGGTACTCTCCCGTAAGTCCAGATTTGCAGCGAGGGTAAGAGGCCCTTGAGGACACCCATTGGGATTGGCTTTTGAGCTAATCATTTGGTCGAGGGAGAAAGACCCTCGAGGGTGTCGGACATCCTTGGGATCAGTTTTTGAGCTGATCAATTTGCCGAGTGAGAGAGACCTCGGAGATGTCCCTGGATTGGTTATGAGAACTAATCATTAGGCCGGAAGTAGGATACTTCCGAGGAATCCAGATATTGCCTTGTAAGCTCGTTGAGCTATGATCTGTGTTGGTAGCTGTTTGCATGCATGCTAGGGTGCTAGATGACTGATGTATCGTATTGTACCCCGGTTGGAGATTCTTGCTGAGTATGTTTATACTCACCCTTATCTATCTTTCAGGTAATTTGGGACAACACCAAGATGGCTAGCGGAGGGAGCTGATTGATCATGGGAGCTGCCGGCACTCTGTCATTTATTATTGCATTGTTTATTCAGCATGTAGATGGACGGGAGTCCTAGGGGAACATTGTTTAAAGTTGTGTTTTAACTGTTTTGATAGTTTTTTTTATAAATATTGGCCGGGCTTGTTTTACTTCGTTGGTTTGCTTAAATGAAAATTGTTGGTTATGTTTTAAGGGTTCCCCCTTCTCATATGTTTTGAAGAGTATTTAAATATGAGCACTAAACCGCTTGTTATCATATTTAACTTGCATGCTGAGTGAGAACCCAGGTTTAGGACCGTATTTCAAGTCGGGTTCTTACACATAGCGATAGTAACAGACAATTGCAATATGGCCTAGTTTGCCACAGATTTGACATCTTTCAGTTGTGTAAGGAGCATACCTATCTTGTCCCTTCCATTTTCCTCAACGCCCTTTTTGGTTAGAGTATCCTTGCGGTGGAACATTTTTTGGAGCATTTTTTGAGCCACTATAAGCTTGGTAATTGCCAAAACTAGATGAGCTTCCTTTCTGACTTCCATATGAATTTCCAGCAACATTTTTAAACTTGTTGGTAGAAACTAGTTGAGCAGAAGGTGAACTGAGCGATAAGTTGCCCTTAAATGTCTGAAGTTTCTATTCTCATATTCAATAAGTTCATATCAAGACTTAACCAAGGCAGTTGTTGGCTTCGTAAGACACAGACGATCAGATTATATTCTTTATCTAAACTAGCTAAAGTATAAGAGATTAAAGTTTTTGTATCCATAGGATTACCAGCCATGACTAGGTTGTCATGAAATTTCTTCATTTTGGTCAGGTAGTCCTCCATCTTCATAGTTCCCTTGCGAGTTTGCTGGAGCATCTGCCGATTATAGTCCTCTTGAGACCTCGAATAGATCCCATGACATTCTTCAATTGCTTCCCACAAAGTTTGAGCTGTGTTATAGCCCATAACTTGAGTGGCCATTTCTGGTGCCATACAATTGTATAACCAGCTTATTAACAGTTGATCAGTTGTAACCCATATATCAATTTCAGGATTTGTGAAAGACATTCCTCTTGGATCATCCTCTGAAGGCAAAATTGTTACTACACTCTCAAGACAAGGTGTGGACCCATCAAGATGCCCAAGGAGCTTATGACCTCGCAGTAGAGGTATAACAACACTTTTCCATAAAAGAAAATTATCTCTGCCCAGTTTGATGGTGGTTACCTAAGTTAAGAGGTTCGAGCAAGACAGATATCCTACCGGAATATCTTTGTGCCTGACGAGTATCCCTTCCTTCTCAACTTCAGTCACTCTTGTGATTCTAGGATTGTAATCAACAACTATTGATTTTCCTTCAGCCGCAACACGTTCAGCATCATTTTTCTCTCGGGTTTCTTCTATCGAAGTATTTCTTCCTTGTTCGCTTCTTTCCACAGATGGATCAGCCATCGGCTCTGATACCAGGAACGAAAGTGAAAAAACAATAAAGAAAAAGGAGTAGAGGAATGTTTCTTCTCTATTGATGTTTTTCACAGATAGTGAGATGATTCGTTCAATGAGGTAGATAGCCTCAATAAATACAGGGCAAGAAATGAAGCAGGTGAGAAGAAGTAAGGGAGGACAAGACAATACACTCTCACCTACTAATACTAAGCCCATAAGACAAGTATTACAGTATGGGGCTAAAGGAAAAGAAAAAGGACAGTCGTGATGTATTAACATAGAGATGTAGCCGCGTGGGGACCCGACGATCAATGAGGGAGTAAGTGGCGATGAAAAACTCCTCATCCTTGCTTCCAAATTGACCGCGTACATATTTTTTATATGTATATAATTTTATTTTTTATAAATATATTTATATACATAAATAGTAAAAATATTTATTTAGATTAATATTCTCCTTAATTAATTATTTTATTAAAAATCAATAAACATTTTTTTAATATTGAAAAAATTATCTAAGATTTAGTGAATTGAGTTAAACATCGAGAAAGTTTGTAAAAAGTTGAGAATAAAAAAGGAAAAAGATGAAGAGTTAAATGAGAAATAAATTTTTGTGGGGAACCGAATCCCTGTGATTTTCCCAAGGTAAATCCTCGCCTCTTTTCCCTCAAAATTTTACGGTAAATTTCGTGGGAATGAGGATTGAAATAAGTTGTGGGGATGGGGGCGGTAAAGTCATGTAACGACCCAGTTTTCCATTCTGTTTCTCAGGTATGTTCGGTTGTTTATTCAGTTGTTCGATTGGGCCATTACGACAGTTTGAGCCTTTAGGGGCATTTTAGTAGTTTTGCCTTCAGGGGTCAGTTTTGCAATTAATCAGGGTTTAGGGTTGTTTATGTTATTTAATGAGGTTGGGTTGTTTTTTTTTATTTACAAGGCTCTCGAGTTAGTGTTACATTTTGTAAAAGTTTGGAGTTGTTTTGGAGAAAAAGGGAAATTAATGGTTTAAGTTTTGCCTTTGTTAAGACTCGAAGGCTGGTTGGTTCTAGGATTCGTTGACATGTGGCATTGAGGGTTCTTTTGATCGATCAATCTTGTGATCGTTTTCTCCTCTCCCTCTCTTCTTGTAGATTCCTCTTTGCCCCTCTCCCAATGACGAAAACCTCATCCCCAAGCCCCTTGCCGATCACACCATCACATCACCATCACCATCGCTGCCCAGTCCTTCACGCCAACCCGCAGCACCGAGAGCAAACAACCCTTGTTTGCGCACACACCACCCCAGCGAGTCAGCCCTTGCGTCACCCAAGCCCTAGCCGAGGAACCTCATCGTTGCACGGTCACGCCCGCAAGGTCGAGCCACCAGCAGCCCTCGCCTGCCCCGCTGAACTTCCCTACTTCACACGCACAGCTTAGTGCCATCGATTTTGGGTAGCTTTCTCGAGTCTTGTGGGCCCTGCGAAATATTCTTTGATTGCATTCCTGTTTGCCTGTTTACGAGCATGTTAATGGATAGGATTGTATGTCGATATGTTTTCTGCTAGCATGTACTGTTCTTGTTTCCATATCTTAGTGTCATACTAGTTTGTTATTTCCAACATGCGTTGTGATTCTTGTTGATGAGTTTGTAGTGTCATGCTAGGTTATATCTGTTGTTTGAGTATTCCTAGATAACACTTGTTAGGTTGTCAACATTCAGAGGCTTAGAGCAGACATAACGTATTTTGTCCCTCTAGGTCAGGACCAGCGAGGACAGAATCCTGCCCCCGACAACCTGTGTGGTATAGCTCACCACAACAGCATAAGCCTAGTCTGTAGCCTACTAGAGCGGAGCTCATCCTTTATGCAAGCCTGCCATGGACCGTTCTTAGCTTCAGGAGATCGGTGGTATACAGTCTGCTATAGCTAAGTGTTGAGGGCCTCGCACTACTGTAGATCAGTGACATCGTTTCCGAGTCTTTAGGCATGCGTACCTGGATAGACGTAGTTTGTCTCTAGGTCCCCACATTACGCGGTTTGCAGCAGCATGCGGTGTGCGCGCACACACATTAGGTGCCGGGAGGAGAGCTCCCTCAGACTAATGTCGTTAGTACACCACTTCTGTTAAGAATCTAAAGCCAAACACCGGGTACTCTCCCAGATGTCCCAGGACTAGTTTGAAGAACTGGTCAGGATCAGTTTTGAGAGCTAGTCACTTGGCCGAGGGTATGATACCTTCGAGGATTATCTGTTCGAGATCAGTTTTGAGAGCTGCTCATTTGGCCGAGGGTATGAGACCTTCGATAATAACATATCAGGATCAGTTTAGAGAGCTGATCATTAGATGGGAGTAAGAGACTTCTGATGACTCAAGAGTTGTCTTAACAACTAAAACCAAGGTTTCTGTGTTGGTAACTGTTTGCATGTATCCTAGGATGCTAGATGATTTGATGTTTCGTACTGTACCCCGGTTGGGGATTCTTACAGAGTGCTTTTGTATTTACCCTTATTTTTTGTGGTTTTCCACCAGGTAACTTGGGACAGCTCCAGGACGACTAGCGGAGAAGTTGTATGATCATGGGAGCTACCGGCGCCTCCGTTTAAGTCTTTACTTTGTTCTTTCAGCATGTAGTTGGACACGGAGTCCATAGGGGAATTTTGCATAATGTGGTTTATAAATGTTTTGAGAATGTTTGAATCAAAGTTACTGGCCAGGATCTTACTTTGTTTTAAACGAGTTTTATGTTTGGAAGTTTTTATTTTAAAGGAAATTTATTACAGCGATGTCCTATTTGTTTTAAATGCCTTTATATACATGCATGCTGAGTAAGAACTATGTTTAAGATTGTTTTTAGAGTCGGGTTCGTATAAGTCATCCTCGTCCCCACCTCGTGGACATCTCTAGCAGGGTTTGTGGTTCCTCCCTCCAAATAAATAAATAAATATAGATAATCAATACAATTAAATTTTATATCAAAGGAATTGATTGGTTTTTATAAATTGAAATAAGTCATACTTATAATACATAATTTTTAAAGGTTTGGAAATTTATTTGATATTTCATGGACATGCAATTCATAGTTGCATAATTGATTACATATGGATGATTAAATGATAATGTTTAATGAATATGACTTAAAGGATTAAAGCATTAATTACTCTTTAAAAAACGAGAATTCAATCTCAACCATGCAACCATTGAGCTAAACAAAATACAAAATTCTAATACGTAACTATTATAATTAATAAGTTAAGATATTATTTTAGCTTGTTTTAGTACTATATATATAGGATTTCAATAAGTCTTTTAAAAAAAATTAATTGTTAAATTGAAGTTTTTTTTTTCAGTGAAGAAGTTTATATTTTTTTTATCTGAGTTTTTAAAAAAAATAAAATAAAATAAAACGGAAGCTTCAAATTAAAGAAAATGTATGGTGTGAATATGTTATTCAAATATTTGAAGAAAGAGTAAAGAGTTTTTTTTTTCTTTTTTTAAGTACAAATTTGAGTCAAAGAGTTTTTTCTTTTTCTTTTTCTTTTTGTTTGATTTTCTGTTAGTGGAAGAGTCATAGAGATTTTATTTATAAATAAAATTGTAACTATTCTATTTGACCAATTGGTATTCTTACTCATTGTAATCTAAAAAAAAGTGGTATTCTTACATATTTAGGTTATAGATAAATGGGGAAAACTTTTATAATTGAGAAATATTTGTTTACCTACAATCAAGATATTAAATCAAATTACTTACAAACATAATAGTTAAACACATCAATTTATTCTCATAATCAATTTGCACCGATTCAAATTCTCCATCTTCAATTATAGTTAAACTAAAATTTTTTTAACTCAATCGACAATTAAGAAATTACAAATAATTTATTTTTAACTCTTAAATATTGTTGAATTCAACATTATTTTTCTTCTAGAAGTAGTATAAACTTATACTTTTGTTAATGTTAAGTGGGGGCTTAGCTTGATTTCACCCTCTATGATTGAGTTTTGAGATTTTTACAAAATTAAATTGATTGTTACATTTTATTTTATTTTAAAAAACATGTAGGTAGGAGAATTTGAACCTTTCATCTTTTTTGTTTTTTTTTTTATACCAATTGGTTGTTATATGATACGTTAGTTATATATATATACACTTTTACTCCCAAAAAAAAAAAAAAAAAACTGTGGCAGCATTTTTTTTAAAAAAATTATAATAATTAGAAGTAAAGAATTCGTAGAAATACATTAATGTTATCCAACTGATTTTATTGACAATTATCAAATGAACTATTGAATTATCTTTTAGCTTGATTTTAATGCTTTTTGTGTGACTCACTTTTTATTTTTATTTTTTGAATCAGTTGTGTGACTCACTTTCGTTTGTAGCCCATACAAATTTCTTAATAGAGTTATTAATTGTACACTTATTGAAACCAGCTTAAAGTTAATAAAGTGAATCAAGTATAAAAGAACAAAATCTAGTTTATGGTTCAAACAAAAAGTAGAATTTGGTACTTTGTATTTATAATCTTTAAGATTTAAATTTAGTTTATGTAATTACATAAAGTCTAGTAAATAATATTTGTTTGTTGGTAATCATTAAAAATAAAGTCGAAAAATTAAAAATGAAGTATATCAGTATATGTGCTTATTCTAAAAAAAAGAAGAAATTTTTTTTTTTCATTCATAACGATGTGGTGTACGTATTTTATTAACTTTTAAATAGTTGATAGAATAAATTTGAATTATTATATAGGTACAACTACTCTCAAATAATATGAGAGTCGAATACCGATTTTCGGGCTCGAACTCGTGACCATGGAGTTGACATAAATTAGCACCAGACAAGATAACCAACTGCGTCACTGACCATCGGTTATTCAAACAACCACTTAATCCATACCATCCACAAACACAAAAACACATCAATTATTACATTCATGTATTTAATGATATACACATACAATACTTATGATATTTTAAATTAGGAATTTGTGAGAACTTTTTTATTCCCTATTTTAATTATATAATTCAGTTTAGATATATTTCATCTATCCTATCATGTGGCTTATCATATATCATACTATTTAAGGTGTGGCTTAAGGAGAAAATCATTTTTAGACGATTTTATCCCTTAAGTCATACCATAAATTACAAAAATGTCATTTATTGGAATATAAAAAAAAATCAAATGACATAGAAGATATTTACAATATCATTTAGATTGTCATCCGTAAATTTTATGACTAAATTAGAAGATAAGAGATTTCAACCATCAAATAAAGATATTTACAATATCATTTAAATTTTCATGTAGAAAATAAGATATTTTTACCAAATCTCATAGATTTTATTTGACATTTTATATTCTAATTAAAATAATAAATTAAAATTTTCAATCCTATAAATAGGTGTCTACATTTTGTTTACAAGAACACTCTATGTTTGCTTGAATTTATTTTTCTTTATTTTTTTTTGTTTATAATAAGTTATGTTGGATTATTTACTATCTTTCATATAATTTTTCTTGTGCAATAATTTTTGTAGGAATTATAAGATTATCAGCTGAGAGTAGTGCATAAATTCTTCAATTTCAAAAGTTTGGTAACAATGATTTGTTACTATATATATAGTTCACTATATTTTGTTTACAAACACATTTGAAACTTTCATTTTGCTTGGGTTACTTTCTTGGGTTATTTTTTATAATAAAAAATGTAGTTATCTTATTTTTGTTGGATTATTTACCTTAACTTTCATCTAACTTTTCTTTTGTTGCAATAATTTTTGTAGGGATCTTTTTTGTTGCTTAATTGTTGACTTGGAGATGTGAGACTTTTTTTTAGAACGATAAAATTATCATTTGAAGTTAAAGGTAAGTTTATAGATGTATACTCATAAATATATTTAGCTCTCAAAAAATTAAAAAGCATCGATTTTTAAAAACCAGAGATAAAATTTTAATTTAATTTAATAAATTTTATTAAATTTTTTTAAATAATAACACCTATTATTTTTTAAGCTCAAAATAAATAATTAACTACTTAACATAAATGGGAATTTTAATAAATTTAACTAACGTGAAAAAATGGTTATAAAATTCAATATTATATTAAAATTATTACTTGATGATTTAAATTTAGTCTAAAAATGTAAGAAATAATTTATAATTATATATATAATTTATTATTTAAGAAATTATCACGTGCAACGCCGTGCTAAAATTCTAGTACAGTAAAATGAGTTTTTTTTTTTTTTTTTTTCTTCATATTTCAATTTTGTCTTTTACAATCTCTTAATTGAATTTGCACTGGTTGAAGATCATACGTTAATAAAAGACTAATGCTAATTCAAAACTATAAGAGACATTAAAATTCATGGAAAATTATATCACACTAATCGAAATCATCACATGCATGTATTTTTTTTCCTTTTTTTTTACTAGAACCATCCCAATTTTATTTTATTTAAAGGGGTGTTGTGAGATGAGATATTGAAAGCAAAAAAACTTTGTGTTGGAGTAGGATGAGATAATAGAAAAACCTTGTTTGGAGTAGAAGATGAGGGGATGAGATGTTAAAGTTTTTAAAAAATAAATAAATAATTCTTATGTTTTTTTAACCGAATTTACACCAACTTTTTTACCCCAGTTTACAATTATAGCAATTTTTTAAAAATAATTTGTTTATAGAAATTTCCTATTTTTTAAAAAATCTCTATTTACATTTTTTATCGAATACTTTAATAGAATCTATCTCTAGTGTCAATTTTATCAATAATTAATTCTATCAACCCTTATTGATAGAATCTTAATGGAAAGTCTATCAATTTACTTTATTTATTAGTAATTGATTGTATCAGGCTATATTGATAAAATCTATCAATATGGAAGTTTATCGATTTACATTTTTTTTCTATGTGTGCAAATATTTTCATTATTGTGCTATTTATAATGAAAATATTTTAACCATTTTGTAATATAGATGCAAAAGCCCATTTTTTTAATAATAAAATTATTTTCAAATCTTTAGCTAAGTAGGGAAATATAACCACTATCATAAATAAATATTTATGTAAGTAATATAAAATCAACACCATATCACCATTGATCATATTAACGAGTTTCAATGATATTATATACAACCTAATAATCATGAGGTCAAAAGTTTTAAATCTCTCTCACCTAAATATTCTTGAATTAAAAAAATAATAATGAGCAAAAACTTAACACAACAAAAATGAAGTTTGACTAATCTAAAATATTTATAAACTTTTATTTATTTCAACATTTTTTAGACTTAAATAATAAAAAAAATTAAATACCAAAATTCTATTTATTAAAAAAGAATGAATTAAAAATAAAAAATTAAACCATTTATTATAAAATATTGATAGTAGTTTTTTTTCATTTTTATCAAAAAAGATTTTTTTTAAGTAGAAGAGGACTAACTACTCTCAAATAATATGAGAGCTAAATACCAATTTTTGGTCTTGAACTTGATAATAATTATTACATGGTACTTAAAAAAAAAAAATAGTGCCCCTCAAATTTTAAAAATTAGGGTCTTTTTTTAATGTCAAAACAATTTCAATCCCTATGTTAACTCATACAAGTCTTAGAACTCATAGTTGTTTTTTGTATATTCAAACAAAACTTTCAAAATTATTTAAATTAACTTACCCACTTCCTAAAAAAAAAAAAATTATAGATCCACTTCTACTATTATTTTAAGTTTAGCTTAGTACAAGAGAAAGATTTGAACCTCATTTTTATAACACAAAAAAAAAAAAAAAATCAACAATTTTAAATTTATAGAAATAAGTTCATAATTTTTAACTTATCGTAAATTAAGAACAAAAATTGAATTTGTATAAATTATATAAATTTAATTGTTGTTTTAATAAAAAAATTGATGTATATATTATTAATATTAAAAAAATAAAATATTTTTTAATAATAATTTTTTAATTATAAATTTATAAATACAATTATTTTTAAAACATTCAAGTTTTATAAACTTTTTTGTTAATAAAAATGATTAAATAAAAAAAGTGTTTAATTTTTTACAAATATTTTTTATTATTATTATCATAACTATAACGACAATTGATTTCAAAAATTAACGACGACCATTGTTATCAAATCATAATAAAGAAAAAAAAACATTGTATATATATATGAGAAAGAAATAATAAATAAGTAAAACATGTCTGAAGACAAAAGCATGTTTGACCGACGGGTGAAATTTTCATTTTATTGGTTTACGTATTAGAATAATTTAAACACCCGGTCTTGGTGAATATAAACAAATTACTATAAAAAAAATATAAACAAACTATTATATTGATATTAAATTCATAAGTTATGATGTTAAAAAAAAAATCATAAGTTATTTGTTTATTTAAAAATTCATAAATTCACGATACAAGACTTCCTTACAACTTGGGATAATATTCTTATTTCGGCGATTTTTTGGTATGCTAAATTGCCTTTATATTATGACATTTTCAATATTACTCTTTATTGAAAGAACTTTTTGTAAAATCTCTTTGTAAGTCTTTGTAAATTTTTCTTATCTTTTGAGTATGTTTCTCACATACATTAATGAAGTATCTTCTTAAAAAAAAAAGTGATTTGTTTAGAGATTATTATTATAATAAACAAAATATTAAATTAAAAATTTGACCCAAATTTATATAATTTATTTTATGAAATTTCAAAATTAAAATCCATTAAAACAAACAAATATATATATATATATATATATATATATATATATATATGGATAGGACCTAGAAAATAATGCCTATCTATGTGGGTCGATATGAGCCACATCCTATTTTAATTTAAACAAAAAAGATAATAATAATAATAAAAAATAGAATGTGGCTCACATTGGGCAATATAAGTAGACATTATTTTTAAGGTCATGCGCGGATATCACATAAATATTTCTCTATTTAGATTTCATTGAACATGAAATTCAAATTTTAATTTTAGACCTGTTTTTTACTTGATAGAGATCATGACACTTAATTTATAAAAACAATAAGTTGGCGAAATATTTTTTGAATTGTATACACAAATAAACAAACATGTCAATTTTAAGAGATCAATTTAAAATATTCATCATTTTATAATTCAATATACATAAAAAATATATTAATGAAATATTGACATTGTAAACAATATCAGATGTTAACAATCCAAACCTAATCAAATACGGAACACTCAAGCAAGGAGATGAGCGATGAGTTCTAGTGAGAGAGATTGAATGAGAAGAAGAAAAAGCTCGGGAGAATTTGTGCCCTAAATTTTATTTCAATTTAAGCCATACATTACACTGATAACAGTGGACCCTTTTATACAAAAAATAGAGTGTTTATTACAGCTTGTAAATTCACCTAATTACAGTAAAGGGTAAAGTTCACATATCAGTAAAAATGCAATTTTAACAAATTCCCCCTTGAACCAAAAACCTTTGATTCAAAACAAAAACAAACTTTGAAATTTCTTCAATAAAAAAAAACTTGATCAACCATATCCCAGTTTAAGTAATTCACAAAGATAATGAAATCTATCGTTTCCAAGTGCCTTTGTGAATATGTCTGCTGGATTATGCTCTGTTTCCACTTTGTGAAGATCAATGGTACCATCTTGAATAACATTCCGCACATAATGAAACTTCACGTCGATGTGATTTGTCCTTCCATGGTGGACCGGGTTTTTAGCGATGGCAATGGCGCTTTGGCTGTCACAGTACATGTTCACTAAGCATTCTTTTCCAATCATCTTTGAAATCATCCCTTTCAACCAAACAGATTCCTTCACGGCCTCAGCTAATGCAATATACTCGGCTTCCGTAGAAGAGAGTGCGACAACACTTTGAAGTGTAGATTTCCAGCTTATGATATTTCCATGAAAATAGAATGCAAAACCAGTGAGTGACCGCCTTTTGTCTACATCCGCCTCATAATCGGAATCAACAAAACCATAAATGATTCCTTGCTCATGACTCTTCGAGTATATAAGACCCATCGATACAGAGGTAGCAACGTACCTCAAAACCCATTTGTAAGCGTCCCAATGAGCCTTTTCGGGATTTGCCATAAAACGGCTGACAACGCTCATAGCATATGCCAAATCAGGTCTGCTTGACACCATTGCGTACATAAGACTGCCAACTAAATTTGCATAAGGTACGCCCTTCATTTCTTCTATCTCTATTGGGTTTGTTGGCAACTGATGCAAACTAAGTTTTGTGTGCTGAGCAATGGGAGTTTTAACTAATCTTGATGCCTTCTCCATATGAAATTTCGCAACCACCTTTTTTAGGTAACTTTTCTGAGATACATGTAGAGTATTTTTAAATCGATCTCTGTCAGGCTCCATCCCTAAGATTTTCTTCGCTGATCCTAGATCTTTCATTTCAAAAGCTTTCTTCGGTTGCTGTTTTACCTCATTTATTCCTTTTATGTCATTTGAACACATCAATATATCATCGGCATATAAAAGGAGGATCACAAAATCACCTTGGTTGCCTTGCTTTCTATAGACACAATTGTCATAATTGTTTCGGATGAAACCAATTGAAGCAACTACACCATCAAAGCATTTATTCCACTGTCGTGAGCTTTGTTTAAGGCCATAGATTGATTTTTTAAGAAGACAAACATCATTCCTTCTATTTTTGTCCTCAAAACCCAATGGTTGACTCATATAAATTTCTTCATCAAGTTCTGCATAAAGAAAAGATGTGGTCACGTCCATCTGCTCCAATTCTAACTTGAATTGCACTCAATAGGATAACATGGCTCTAATGGAGGTATGCTTCACAACAGGTGCAAAAACCTCATTAAAATCCATCCCTTCCTCTTGTGTGTATCCTTTTGCAACGAGACGAGCCTTGTACTGAGGTTTTTCAACTCCTTCAATTCCTGGCTTCAATTTATAGATCCATTTACAAGATATGACTTTCTGTTCATTGGGTTTAGGAACCAATATCCATGTACCACTATTGATAAGTGATGCAAACTCATCTTCCATAGCTTTTAACCAATCATGTGAATCATTTGATTGAATAGCTTGTTTATACGTACATGGTTCATTGTCAGTGAATTCTTCAAAACAGCTCAAAGCATAGCTAGCATATTCAGCTTCTTCAAATCTCGAAGGAGGTCGAATTACTCTTCGTTGTCTGTCTCTTGCCAACTGGTATGTGCTAAGATCAGTTTCTACCTCATTTCTTTGTACACTTTCTGCAGGTTGGAAATTTTCACTTTCAACTTCTGTATCAACAATATCTTCTACATCAACATGTTGAGTAATCTCCACATTGTTTGGTCTAGCAATACTATTCATTTCAAGTTCGATTTCAAAACTCGGTTCAGTTGGCAATCCTCTACTTGAAACACTATTAGTCCATGGCATCAGGTCCTCATTGAATGTCGTCTCTACTCACAAATCACTTTTGTTCTCCCTCTTCAATTGACCATAATTTGTAGCCCTTTACACCAGGCGGATATCCTATGAATATACATTTCTTTGCCCTAATATCCAGCTTGTCTTGTCTTTGATGTGCATAGGCTGCGCAACCGAAAACTTTCATATGATTAAGTTTTGGTGGCTTTCCAATCCAGAATTCCTGAGGAGTCTTTAGTTCAAGAACTGTTGAGGGACTACGATTTATCACATATGCAACCGTGTTTATGGCTTCTCCCCAGAACGCTTTTGGAAGCTGCGCATTTGAAAGCATGCACCTGGCCTTCTCTAGGATTGTTCGATTGTATCTCTCGGCTAATCCATTCTGTTGAGGATTTCCTGGGACAGTGAGATGTCTTTGAATTCCACTTTGTTTGCATAATTCATCAAAGTTTGAATTCAAGAACTCTAGTCCATTATCTGTTCGAATAGTTTTGATTGTCTTTCCAGATTGATTTTCAATCAACTTCTTCCAATCTTTAAACTTCTGGAATGTCCCATCCTTTGTTTTCAACAGAATGATCCATAGATGGATAAGTAGTATCTTGCACCTCCATGAGTAGAAACTCGCGATGGCCCCCATAAATCCGAATGAATCAACTGGAGAGTCTCTGTTGCTCTAAAATTTGATCTGCCGAATGACTTTTTCTTGGACTTTCCAAGCACACAATGCTCATAAAATGGAAGCGTTTCTGACTTCTTAATGTCAATTAGCGCTTGTCTTTGTAATGCTTCAAGTCCCTGATCACTAAGGTGACCTAAACGTTTATGCCATAAACAAGTTTTGTTTGTTTTCAAACATGAAATTGCATTAGCTTCAGTTTCAATCGCACTTCCAAGCAATATGTATAAACCTCCTTAAAGCCTTCCAGTCAATTTCACAGAACAGTTTTTAGAAATTGAAAGTGTACCTCTGTTTGATGTAAATTCATATCCGGCATTGTCAAGAGTACCAAGAGAGATCAAATTACTTCTCAAATCTGGAACATATCGAACTTTTGGCAATATTCTAACACACCCATCTTCTAATTTGAAAGCTACATCTCCAATACCTTCAATATTGCAATACTGATTATTTCCAAGTCTTACCTTTCTGGAGCTATATTTCTCAAGATTCATAAAATATCCAATGTGAGGCGTCATGTGGAACGTGCAACCTGAATCAAGTACCCATTCTATATCAATATTCATAGCATCTGTTACCATCAACACTTCGGCTGAATCGTAACCAGTCATTAGATTTGTAGATTCTTTTCCTTCTGGTTTTGAGAATAGTCTCCCCTTTCTTTTGAGAGTTGGACACTCATACTTTGAATGCCCACGTTTCTTACAAAAATTGCAAAAAACCTTTTCTTTTGAACTTCCACATGAAGATGAGGTAGGTTGAATTGTTTTGGAATTCTTGTTACTCTGTTTGTAACTCTTTGAGGTATTCCCTTTGAAAGATTTTGTTTTAACAAACAATGCTTCAGAATTACCGTTTTCGAGCTTTAATTCCAACTCTTTCGATCGAAGGCCATCGATGATCTGATCAACAGTCAACGAGTCTCTTCCATACTTCATAGTCGATTTCACCTCACTATACCTCTCTGGTAGTGAATTCAACAAGATCACGGCCTGATTCTCTACATCCGTCTTCTCACCAGAATTTATCAATTCTGTGCATATCTTGTTAAATTCATCAAGATTCTCTTCAAGTGATTTTGTTGATTCCATTTTGAAGCCAAAATACTTTTCTTTAAGATAAATCTTGCTACTAAGAGTTTTAGAAACATACAGGGTTTCAAGTTTGCTCCATAGTTCAGTCACATCTTCGATATCTCCTACTCTTCTGAGAACACTGTCTCCAAGGTACAGAACAATTGTGCTGAGAGTTATTTCAGACATTTCTTTCTTCTCTGAATCAGAAAGAACCTTCGCTGATTCATCTTTCTCATTAAGAATCTTTGAAACTCTCTGTTGAACCAATAATGCCTTCATCTTTCGTTTCCAAAGGCAAAAATCGCTCCGTCCATCGAATTTTTCAATCTCAAATCTTGCAGACATCGTTCTTGCCGATCAATTTGAGCGAAGCGAATCGAATTCGATTTTCTTGAGTCGTTGCGTATCCAGAGGCTCTGATACCAATTGTAAACAATATCAGATGTTAACAATCCAAACCTAATCGAATACGGAACACTCAAGCAAGGAGATGAGCGATGAGTTCTAGTGAGAGAGATTGAATGAGAAGAAGAAGAAGCTCGAGAGAATTTGTGCCATAAATTTTATTTCAATTTAAGCCACACATTACACTGATAACAGTGGACCATTTTATACAAAAAATAGAGTGTTTATTACAGCTTGTAAATTCACCTAATTACAGCAAAGGGTAAAGTTCACATATCAGTAAAAATGCAATTTTAACAGACATCAAATGAAAATAAAAAAGGGAATAATTATTGTAATTTAAATAAACGAATTAGAAATTATGACTGGGTACGTATATATTTTTGTGTAATCAATAATAATATAAATTATCATTTTTCCCAATCCTAATTTCTAATAATATATATGAAGAGAGATCGAACTCTTTCGAAAAGTAAACAAAAAAGTCATGAGTTTTTTTATTTGTATAACTGATGCCCCTATTAATCTTGTTTGCTCATTAAAATATTTATGAATCAAAATACAAAAGGAAAAAATAATATAAATTGTAAATCATAATTTTTACTAACAAACAACTAACCAAGCCATTTAAAAAAAAAAATTAAAAAAAAAAACTTCAAATACGAATATTATTTAATTTATTAAAAAATTATATATCGAACATACTAGCAAAACAAAACTACTAACCGGTGATTGGATTTAGGAATTTGAGACTTGAGAGAATGAGGAGAGAAAATTATTCATCTCTTTCAATTCTTCTTCACATCTTATCTAACATATTTAATCCTATAAAACATTAAATCAAATTTTATTATAATAAAAATAACATATCTTTCCAAAACACAAATCCCAAAAAAATTCTAATATCTTTCTTTCAAAAACATCAATTCCTAAATAAATAATTTGTTTTTTTCAAATCACTCCACTTTCTTTTCATTTCATCTTTCTCTCCTCTCTTCTCCCAAATTCCAAAACTCAATCAACCCACTAATAGAGAAAAAGTATATAATGATAACAAAGAAGTCCAACAATAATCTCAACCTCCATCTACATCTTTGATAAGAACCAAATAACATAAGAAAAATTGTAAAACCAAAAATTTCTAAAAAGATATGAAATAACATTTGAACCGGCTTTTTTGCATAATGGGGTTATCCCTAAAATCCCTAAAAAAGTCTTTTAACGCTAATGATGTAGTGTTGACTTCTTGTTGTATTTTTTTAAGTACATATTAGAAGAGGAGAGACAAATATCAATTCTCAAGATCGAACTTATAATTGATGTTGGTATTGAACTGGTTTACAACTAAACAATCAAATCATTACACTTCTCACCCATTTAATTATCATCGTATTTTTTATGTTAACATTTGATGGAAATAGAGAAAATTATCCGGACGTTACGAACATTTTTTGTTTGTTGTTATTGTCATTGCAGAGAACAATGGCATTAAATGGGTTGTTCCACCTGTTTTTCTCACACTTGATGTTGCCACCTTTTCAAGGGCATGGATTATTTTCAAAACAATTTTCACAGTTGTAAACTTTATAATATAATAATATTAAAAAACAGCTTTATATAAAATACAATTGTTGACTGAGGAATTTCGGTCAATTATAAGCTGCCACGTCGTTATCTCAAATTTAATGGTGAAATTAAATTAAATTTTGGGACAATATTTCTCAAAATTAATTTAAATAAATAAATTGGTTTATCTTGAATTTGGCCAAAATAAAACCAAACCAAGTAAACCGAACCATGAATTTCAAGCCCAAAAGGCCAAGCCCATGGGCCAGGCCCAAAGGCCCATTAGGGCCCAAGCTCACGATGCATCAGAACTCTATAAATAGAGGAGTTCTCTTCATTTCAAAGGGTGGAAAATTTTTAGAACTAGAGAGGGAATTCACATTTGTTGAGGTCTTTCCACGGTTCTAAAGATCAAACGTCGTTTCGAAGGCAAAAATTACTTCGAAAGGCAAATAGTTCCATAAAAGAGCAGTTGTATACGAAGAACACATATTTTGTTCTTCAAATTGCTCTTCATACCAAGAACATCCATTCAGAGAGAACGAATCAGAGGATAAAGCATAGAGATCGAACCACTTTCGCAAACTCATCTCAAACTGAAGTTCAACTCCACGAAACCAAATTTCTCCGGAAATCTCGTGTGAACAAATTGGCACGCCCAGTGGGACCATCTCTACCTCTCATCTCAATCTCTCACACAAATCAAGCCACCATGTCTGGAAAAGCCACATCAAAGACCGCTGCTCCAGAAGGCATGATCAAAGGAAGAAACACTACCTCGAAGGTGCTTGCTCCAAGAAACTACACTGGACCTATCACGCGTAGTCGTTCCAAGTCCGTCGAGAGCAATGAACCTCAAGTAACACCAAATGCGATCGCAAAAAGAATCGCAGGACTGCTAGAGGGGACCTCTGATGAAATCGTCGTAAAAAATAACCCATTGTTCGACCAAGTCAGTCCTACCGTTGATCAACCAAAAGAGACATCTAATCCTGATGTAATGTCTATTATGATGGCTGGTGATGGAGGCGATGATCGAATGGCAGAGTTTGAAAGAAAGCTCGAGCAGATGATGAAAACAATTGAGGAAAGAGACTTAGAGATCGCTTACCTCAAAAATCAAATGCAGAACCGAGAGACGGCTGAATCAAGCCAGAGTCCACATGAGAGAGTCAATGATAAAGGAAAGAACCCTCTCCTTGAGGCACAACCACAACTGCACTCAGCCTCGGGCGCTTCCTTGTCTGTTTCATGACTACATGACCTGATCACAAACACTATTAGAGCTCAAGGTGGTGGGCTAGTTCAAAGTTCTCTTTTGTACTCCAAGCCATACACAAAGAGAATAGACAACTTAAGAATGCCTGCAGGATACCAACCGCCTAAGTTTCAGCAGTTTGATGGAAAAGGCAACCCCAAACAGCATGTTGCTCATTTCGTAGAGACTTGTGAAACCGCTGGAACTCGAGGAGACCTTCTCGTCAGGCAGTTTGTCCGAACGTTAAAGGGGAATGCGTTTGACTGGTATACTGATCTTGAAGCTGAAACGATAGATAGCTGGGAAGAGTTGGCGTACTTGGTAGTCTAAGCTAGTATAATAGGGTTTGTCATCATCTAGAGGCTGAGAGCGGACATAACGTACCTTGTCCCCACCGGTCGGGAGTAGAGCGAAGCATAACGTACATTGCTTCCCCCCGACAGCCGATGTGGATGTAGCTACCACATCGGCATAAGCCTAGTTTGTAGCCTGCTAGAGCGGAACCCTGCCAACGGTGCAAGCCTGCCTTGGCCGGTTCTTAGCTTCAGGTCGGTGGTACAGGCTGCACAGATGAGTGCCGAGGGCCTCGCACTACTGTGTTCAGTGACACCGTTTCCGAGTCTTAGGCATGCGTGCACGGCCCGCGTAGTTTGCCCTTAGGCCCCGCATTTACGCCGGTTGCGAGAAGAGCATGCGGTGTGCGCGCGCACGCGTTAGTAGCTTGTTCGGAGAGCTCCCGGGCTAATGTTCGTGAGTACACGAGTTCCTTCCCGTTTAGAGCGGACTTGGGTACTCTCCCGATAGTCCAGATTTATAGCGAGGGTAAAGAGGCCCTTGAGGACACCCATTGGGATTGACTTTAGAGTTAATCAATTGGTCGAGGGAGAAAGACCCTCGAGGGTGTCGGACATCTTGGGATCGGTTTTTGAGCTGATCAATTGGCCGTGGGAGAAAGACCCTCGGAGATGTCCCGGGATTGGTTTGAGAGCCAATCATTAGGCCGGAAGTAGGAGACTTCCGAGGATTCCGGATTTGCCTTGTGAGCTCGTTGAGCTAAGATCCGTGTTGATATTTGTGGCATGTGTACTAGGTTGCTAGATGATAGATTGCATCGTATCGCACCGGTCGGGGTTCTTACCGAGTATGTTTATACTCACCCTTATCGTGGTTTCTTCCACAGTAACTTGGGACAAAGACCGAGGTGGCTAGCGGAGAGAGTGGGAGATCATGGATGCCGCTTGACACTCTGTCGTGTCTTATTTTACTTATTTTTGAATTTCAAAGATGTAGTTGGACTTAGGTCCGTAGGGAAAACTATGATTTGAACTATTTTATGTTTTTAAGGAAAGTACTGATCAGTCACTGTTTTAATTTGAATGGTTCGTTTTTGCCTAATGAATGTTTACTTTGTTTTTAATGTTTTCCACTCTTATAATTGAAAAGTTTTACAAACCGACCCTAGCTGGGTCCTTTTAAGCTTTTCACTGGCATGCTGAGTAAAGGCCTAGATTTAGTTCCGTTTTCTGGTTGGGTCTTTACAACAACCACCCAATGGTGCAACACCGCGTTGGTCTCAATGCCTTGTTCAATTTGGTTCCTTTGAGCCAGTTGTTGTTCAATGTCAAAATCGCAGCTTTCAAAGGGAAAATATTCAACAAGCTTCCATTCAAGAAAGATGTGTTTTAGAGCCAACTGTAGATAATAATGAAGGTTGGACTGTTGAAACCCGTCGCAGGAAACAAAAACAAACTTATGCTCAGAAAGAATCACGCTTATTTCAAGAGTCGAAGAGGAAGAGATTGCCCAAGAAACGAGGAAAAAGATGGGTAAGGAAATCTAAGCGCATTATAGAGGAAAACGAAGATTTTCTACGAGCACGTCATGCTATAACGTTGGCTGATTTCATCCCGAAGGAATTTTTGCGTGAAGGAAAAGATGAAGTGATAGACACTGCTACATGTCATGCAATTTGCGCAAGTGATGACTCAGCGAGCTCTTCAAAAGCTGTCATTGAGCCTAAAGCTACGCTCTCTTTCAACATTGAAGATTTGATATCACTTCCTCAAATAGATAAAAACTCTCTGATTGAGGCATTATTAGACTCAAGTAACGAGGACGTTAAAATATACGCAATCTGGGGCACACGGTTCGACGTGCATGTCCATAAGTTTCGCGGACGATGATCTGTTGTTGGGATCAAAACCTCACAACCGCCCTTTGTATGTCTCAGGCTATATACGAGAGCAAAGAGTTGGACGAATCCTCATTGATAATGGGTCGGCTGTCAACATAATGCCAAAGGTAACCTTGAAGCAATTAGGCATCTCCATGGAAGAGCTTTCAGACAGCAAGTTATTAATCCAAGGCTTCAACCAAGGCGGACAACGGGCGATTGGCATGATACGGCTTGAGGTCATCATTGGCGAGCTGAGTGCAGATGCTTTGTTGCATGTTATAGATTGTAGGACAACATATCGACTACTATTGGGACGACCCTGGATTCATGAAAATCGAGTTGTTACCTCCTCGTTGCATCAATGCTTTAAGTTTTACCAAGACGGGGTTAAGAAAGTAGAAGCTGGCACAAATCCGTTCTTGGAGGCCGAGTCTCATTTTGCCGATGCACAATTCTATGCAAAAAACGAGACTGTGGAGAAAACAGTGCCACAGGAGGTCCCTGAGATAAAAGAAAATGAAAAAGCTAAGCTAAAACCAGAGGCCGACATAAAAAAGAAATGGGTAGTGAGAGAAGAAAAGTCATGCCCTATAAAGATAGAGGCTTCAACGAGTCTATGTAAAGGCCCGACCCGAATGGGGCACTAAATGGGCCCTTACCCCAATGCATGCATTCAAAGTAAAGGACATTTAAACAGACATGATTTCGGATTCCAATTAAAACAAAACATTCAAAATAACCCCTTTAAAAACTAGACAATTTCCCTGAAACCTGTCCCTGTTTCCAAGCACCTGTTCCAAGATAAATACATTTCCAAAGTTTACTCTGATCAGAGATTTACAAAAAGCCATTCAAAACATGTCTAAATATAATAATGCTGGAATCCACAACATATTCAGAAAACAACCTAGGGCTCCGTGCCCGGCTACATGCATTCAGGGGAAAATAAAACATAAAGAGTCATAACACAAAATCAGAGTTTGATGATTGAGCCCCATGATCACAGCTCCTCCTTCAGCCATCCTGTCTCGCAACTTGGTTACCTGTGGAAAAACCACAGTAAGGGTGAGTAACGAATTACTCAGTAAGAATCCCCAACGGGGTACAATACGATATACATGGTCATCTCGATGAGCGTATGCAAGCTATGAATATAACACATAATAGAGCACATAGCTTAGCCCACACTTGGGCCTCGGATGCCAACTCAGGGTCTTAGTCCGGAATAGTATCATCACACATTCCAATACATAAGTCGCCCTATACGAGAAACAAGTCCCGGCCCTCGGCTTCATCTCTTGTCGACGAAAGGTACATCGCTCACAATCCCGAGGAGCGCTCCGGTCGTGGCTGTAATGAGCGTAAGTATGCACCGCGTGCTCACTGCAGACCATGAAGTGCCAGGTCTAGAGGCAAGCCGCCCATGTCCATCCACCACACCTAACTAAATCTTTGGATCGGTGTCACCGACATAGGGGTGTGAGACACGGACACGTAAACTATGTCGGCTGAACCACCGCACTGGGGCCAAGGAACGGTCGTGGTAGGCTTACACACCAGAAGCCGTCCTTGCCTTAACAGGTGGCAATCAGGGGATACGGCCGAACACGCCGAGGACGTGCGCGCGCCGGAGACGAGGCAATGCCAAGTCATCATCCCGACGGTTGGGGCATTAACAACTGCCACCCTCACCAAAGATTGCAGGGCCTACCGCTTGGGTTAGCTAATCCTCACGGGGTCCAGGGACGGAATGACTTGCTCGACGTCCCCGCCATGGATGCAAGGTTCTTTATGCATCGGGCCGGATGATGCTATCTACACCGCAATTCTAACTCGCCTAGCAAACAAACAAACAATTCCATAAAATCCAATACGTGCTCAATAAGAATACAACGAGCCTAGCATGATACTACGAAGCAAGGAGCAGATACGAGCATGCTAGAGAGAGGAACGACCTAGCATGGATTAACATGAGAATTGAATCGGAAAAATCATGCTAATCGGGAATTCAGATTAGAGAACCTAGCTACATATGTCAATACACACAAACAAGCAATCAATCGGCAATCACATATAATATCGCAGGTCCACACAACTCGGTAAGAAATCCTTACCTTGGCGGGGACAATTGACACGAAATCCTAAGCGCGAACGAACCCGAACTAGCTATCGAGAACCTATCAATCACAACAAAAATCACACAATAGGCCTAAATATAATAAAATAAACGAGGCTCGGCTCGGGAGCAACTCACGAGGCACGATTTAACGCACGAACGGCCGATTGCTCGAACGGCAAAGAACGGGCCGGGCTGGGCGGCTGGGGCGCAGGAGTGAGGCGCCGGCTGCGCTTGCGCGCGCGGCGTGGCGCGATGTAACGCTGGGGCGACGCTTGCGACGAACGGAGCAGCAACTGACGGCGTGGGGCGGCGACGCGTCGTGGCGACACGGATTTGGCGGGCGCGCGCGACGACGCAGCGCGTGACTCTGGTGATGGTGATGCGATGACGACGACGGCGCGGGGGCTCGGGCGACGCGGCGTGGCCGGGCGCTAGGCCGAGCTTCATGCAGCGCATCTGACGCGAACGAGGCGAAGCAGGGCATGGAGAAGACGAGCTTGATTCCTGCGATTGGAGAAGATTCGACGGCTGATTTATTGATGGATGAACTCTCCTACTCCAGCTGCACTAAAACCACCCAGCGTTTCACCTCGACACGGCCGGAAAATGGAAATCAAAAACAGGGGAAAGAAATGGAGGAGAAGAAGAAGAAGAAGAAGAAGAGAGGAGAAAGGGAGGGAGAACTCACCGGAGGGGATCGATCGGTCGAGGGAGAGCCGGCGAGTCGCTGGTCGGCGAGGGGGAGGCCGGTCGGTGAGGAGAATCGCGAAGGAGAAGAAGAAAGGAAATGAGGGAGAAGGCTCGGGCGAGCTTCCTTTTAAACCAAAACAGGGGACAGACAAGCATACATAGAAGATGGTGCGTTTAGAAACACAAGAGCGCTCAATGGCTCGATTGGCGGCGATGCTTGCCTAGCTTGCTTCACGGTCCTGGTTCGATTCCTGCTCGACGCGCTATTTAATTCCTTAATTGTTTTTGCCTCAAATCAAGCCCAAAACCTTCCCAAAACTTCCCGAACACATTCAAATTAACTCAATATTTTTCCGACAATTAACAAACACATAACCGGCCCTGTCGGCCCGACCCAAAATTACCAAAATGCCCCTAGGCCTCCCGGGAAGACCGGGATGAAATTTCCAGGCCGTTACAGTCTAGTAGCTCCGAAGGCTCTAAAAGATGAGAAACTTCCAAACTCACCCATCTTGCGCTATGTCCCTATATCCCGACGGAAAAAGGGTGAAGCACCTTTCGCCGAATGTTCTAAAGATTTGAAACTAGGTGATATCGAAGTATTAAAGCAAAGTTTCACCACTCCTTTGACAAAGATGCAAAAGCAATGGAGTCAAAGGTACGAAGAGGATGAGAAGAATGTGGCTTTGCCTAAGAAACGAACAAAGGATGGATTTGACCCTTATGCGCACAGGTTGCTAGCTAAAGCAGGGTATGATTTCACGACACATACCGAGTTCAAACGCTTAAGTATATTTGATGACCAAGCCGAGCTTTCTTCGACGCAAAAGAAACTGTTGAAGAAAGGTTACGCTCTACCAACGTCAAGAAAAGGACTCGGATATAAGTCACCAGAACCAATTCGCATAACAAGAAGAGATAAAGCAAAGATGGAAGATGCCAACCACATAACGATTCAAGAGGTTGAAGAGTCAAAGGAAAATAAGAATGTTGGTCATAGGGTACCGCTTTAAACGCATTGGACCATCAACATCTCGTGTTTCAAACATTTCAAAGGTTAGGTACATCAAAAGAAAAAGAATAAAATGCGCAACCACCAATGAGACACAATTACCTATTTTTGAAAGATTGAATAAAGCCATGGGAGAGCCGAGAACATTCTCAACTTCAGGTGGAGTGCGACCACCCATCTTTCAAAGGTTAAGCAGACAAGTAAAGGGAAAAGAAGATACAAGCTCAACTACAAATTTGAACCGACAATCAGTTTTTCAAAGATTAAATTTAACCATGACAAAAGACCGGGGGCATCCCAAGTCTGTGTTTGACCGAATCTCTCCTGAAAACTTAGGGAGAACTGTCAAAGACAACTTACCATGTAAGGGACCGACCCGAATGGGGCACTAAATGGGCCCTTACCCCAATGCATGCATTCAAAGTAAAGGACATTTAAACAGACATGATTTCGGATTCCAATTAAAACAAAACATTCAAAATAACCCCTTTAAAAACTAGACAATTTCCCTGGAACCTGTCCCTGTTTCCAAGCACCTGTTCCAAGATAAATACATTTCCAAAGTTTACTCTCATCAGAGATTTACTAAAAACCATTCAAAACCTGTTCAGATACAAAATGCTGGAATCCACAAAACATTTACAAAACATCCTAGGGCTCCGTGTCCGGCTACATGCATTCAGGGGAAACAAAACATAAAGAGTCATAATACAAAAATCAGAGTTGGAAGACTGGGTCCCATGATCACAGCTCCTCCTTCAGCCATCCTTTCTCGCAACTTGGTTACCTATGGAAAAACCACAGTAATAAGGGTGAGCAACGAATTGCTCAGTAAGAATCCCCAAACGGGGTACAATACGATATACATGGTCATCTCGATGAGCGTATGCAAGCTATGAATATAAACACAGAATAGAGCACATAGCTTAGCCCACATTTGGGCCTCGGATGCCAATTTAAGGTCTTAGTCCGGAATAATATCACCACACAATCCAATACATAAGTCGCCCTATACGAGAAACAAGTCGGCCTCGGCTGTCTGCTTCTCATCGCCGACGAAAAGGTACATCGCTCACAATCCCGAGGAGCTCTCGATCGGCGCCTGTAGCAGTGGCAATCGGGGCTACGGCCGAACACGCCGAGGACGTGCCGATCTGCCGGGGATGAGGCAATGCCAAGTCATCATCCCGACGGTTGGGGCATTTAACGATCGCCACCCTCACCCAAGATTGCGGGGCCTACCGCTTAGGTTAGCTAATCCCTCACGGGGTCGAGGACGGAAAGACTTGCTCGACGTCCCCGCCATGGATGCAACGTACTTTATGCATCGGGCCGGATGATGCTATCTACCGCAATTCTAACTCGCCTAGCAAACGACAAACAATTCCATAAAATCCAATACGTGCTCAATAAGAATACAACGAGCCTAGCATGATACTACGAAGCAAGGAACAGACACGAGCATGCTAGAAAGGAACAACCTAGCATGGATTAACATGAGAATTAATCAGGAACAACATGCTAATCGGGAATTCAGAATTGAGTACCTAGCTATACATGTCAATAAACACAAACAAGCAATCAATCAGCAATCGCATAATATATAGCAGGGTCCACACAACTCCGGTAAGAAATCCTTACCTTGGTCGGGCACGATTTGACACGAAAACCTAAATGGCGAACGAACCCGAACTAGCTACCGAGGACCTATCAATCACAACAAAAATCACACAATAGGCCTAAATATAATAAAATAAATGAGGCTCAGCTCGGGAGCCACTCACGAGGTGCGACGAACGCACGAACGGGCCGATTATAGCGAACGGGCAGCGAACGGTTGGCTGGCGCGCTGGGCGCAGAAATGGGCGTCTTTGGGCAGCGCGCGCGCGGGCGGCCGGGCCGGGCGCGAGCTGCGCGTGGACGAACAGGGCGTTGGCGATGCGGCTCGGCTGGGCGCTGGCGAGGACGCGCGTGCACCTACGCGAGCAGCACTGGGCGACGCGGCACGATTAGGCGAGCAGGGGCTCGGGCGACGCGATGCGGAGCTGGGCGACACAGGGGCGCTCGGGCGCGGCGTTGCTCGGCGGCAGGGCGCGCGACAGCGCCGACCCCAGCGCAGCGGGCGGACGGACAATACATGGCGGGCGAGCTTCGGCGTCGCTCTGTTTCTGCGCGAAATAGGGGCGATGGAGAAAACCCGAATTCGAGCGATCCACGGGGATTCGACGAGCGATTCTTTGATGGCGAACTCCCCTACACTAGCTGCACAAAACCCATACCTCAAATTACATCGACTCGGCCGAAAATGGAGAAGCCCGAAACAGGGGTGAAGAACTCAAATTTTGAAGGAGAAGAGGAAGAAGAAGAAGTACCTGCTGCTCGGGGGAAAGAATGGGCTTCGAACTGGAGAAGAGGAGCTCGGAAATGACCGGTCGACAAGGGAGAAATCGCTGGTCGGTCGGAGAAGAGTCGCGAAGAAGAAGAAGAGAAATGGGGAAGGAATCGGGCGAAATTTTGCTTTTATATTAAATCTCTGCTGCGCACGGCATATATACAAGATCGCGCGCGTAGATTAACAAACACGCCCAGTGGCTCGGCTGGCAGCGCCCTCCGCCTAGCATGCGACACGTCCTTGTCTCGAATCTCACTCGACGCGCTATTTAATTCCTTAGTTATTTCCACATTCTTCCAAGCCCAAATGCCTTCACCAAAATTCCCGATCCCATTCAAATCGACTCATAATTTTTCCGGCAATTAAAAAATACAAAACCGGCCCTGTTGGCCCGACCAAAATTACCAAAATGTCCCTGGGCCTCCCGGGAAGACCGGGATGAAATTTTCGGGCCGTTACATAGGGTACCTGCCTTTAAACGCATTGGACCATCAACATCTCGTGTTTCAGCATTTCAAAGGTTAGGTACATCAAAAAGAAAAGAGAATAAAATGCCTGCAACCACCAATGAGACACAATTACCTATTTTTGAAAGATTGAATAAAGCCATGGGAGAGCCGAGAACATTCTCAACTTCAGGTGGAGTGCGACCACCCATCTTTCGAAGGTTAAGCAGGCAAGTAAAGGGAAAAGAAGATACAAGCTCAACTACAAGTTTGAACCGACAATCAGTTTTTCAAAGATTAAATTTAACCATGACAAAAGACCGGGGGCATCCCAAGTCTGTGTTTGACCGAATCTCTCCTGAAAACTTAGGGAGAACTGTCAAAGACAACTTTCCAAGCAAGATAAGGAGCAACAAAGATATCTGCAGCGTTGTTCCGTCTCGCATGAAAAGAAAGATGTTTGTTACCATTGAAACTGAAGGTTCGTTGAGAGTAAAGCGGCGTGATGTTGTCTTCACTAATCCGGGAAAAGAGAAATAAAACAAGAAGAAAGCAAGGCTTTATGTCACCACATCACCGTCCTAGAAGAGACAGAGGTTGAGGTAAGTGAACAAGATGTTGATGAAGCACCACTTTTGTTAGAAGATGACATTCAATCCACGGTAGATGAGCTTAAAGAAATAAATCTTGGCACAGAAGACGATCTGTGCCCAACGTTCATAAGCACGTTGCTTACGCCCAGGGAAGAGACCGAGTATCTAAGTCTACTTACTACATACAAGGACATCTTTGCCTGGTCATACAAGGAAATGCCAGGACTTGATCCAAAAGTTGCAGTCCATCATCTAGCTGTTAAACCTGGATCTCGACCAATCAAGCAAACTCAGCGGCGATTTAGACCAGAACTTATCCCACAAATAGAGGTCGAAGTAAATAAGTTGATTGAATTTGGATTTATCCGTGAAGTAAAATACCCAACATGGATCGCCAACATTGTTCCGAAGAAGAAAGAAGAATGGACAACTTCGTGTGCGTGTTGTTGATTTTCGCGATCCGAACAATGCCCTGTCCGAAGGATGATTTTCCATTGCCTATTCTGAAATCATGGTTGATGCCACTACTGGACATGAAGCTTTATCTTTCATGGATGGATCATCGGGCTACAATCAGATAAGGATGGCTCTTGAAGATGAAGAAATGACTGCCTTTCGAACTCCAAAGGGAATATACTGTTACAAGGTCATGCCGTTCGGACTGAAGAATGCCGGTGCAACCTATCAGCGAGCAATGCAGAAGATTTTTGATGATATGCTGCATAAAAATGTTGAATGCTATGTTGACGACCTCGTGGTTAAGTCTGTAGAGCGACAAGATCACCTAGAAGAGCTTAAGGTAGTCTTCGATCGGCTAAGAAAGTATCAATTGAAGATGAACCCTCTCAAATGTGCATTTGGAGTAACTTCAGGTAAATTTTTGGGGTTCATCGTAAGACATCGGGGGATTGAGATAGACCAGTCAAAGATCGATGCAATACAAAAGATGCAACCGCCAAAGAATTTGCACGAGTTAAGAAGTCTTCAAGGGCGCCTAGCTTACATAAGAAGGTTCATTTCAAACCTAGCTGGTAGATGTCATCCTTTTCAAAGATTGATGAAGAAAGGAGAAATCTTTGAGTGGGATGAGGCATGTCAAAATGCTTTCGAAAGCATAAAGAAATATTTGTTTAACCCTCCTGTCTTGGGCTCCCCTATAGCTGGAAAACCATTGCTTTTGTACATCACTGCACAAGAACGATAATTGGGGGCATTATTTGCCGAGGAAGAAGAAGGTGGAAAAGAGCGAGCACTATATTACCTAAGCCGAACTCTCACAGGAGCAGAACTAAACTACTCTCCCATTGAGAAGATGTGTTTGGCTCTTTTCTTCTCCATCGATAAACTGAGGCATTACATGCAGGCGTTCACCGTACGTTTAGTTGCAAAAGCAGACCCAATCAAATATATTTTGTCCCGACCGATAATTTCAGGACGTCTGGCTAAATGGGCAGTTCTTCTTCAACAATATGACATTGTTTACGTCCCGCAAAAAGCTATGAAAGGACAAGCATTGGCAGACTTCTTAGCAGACCACCCTATTCCCTCAGACTGGAAGTTGTGTGAAGACTTCCCTGATGAAGAAGTATTCACTTTTGAAGTCGTAAACCCGTGGACAATGTATTTTGATGGTGCAAAGACGCGAAAAAATGGTGCAGGTGCAGGTGTTGTCTTTATTTCACCCGAAAAGCATATGTTGCCTTATAGCTTCACACTCGGAGAACTATGCTCGAATAATGTAGCAGAGTATCAGGCCTTGATAATCGGTCTTCAAATGGCCATCGATATCGGCGTAAAGTATATAGAGATATTCGGCGATTCGAAATTAGTGATAAGTCAAGTCCTACTCCAATATGATACCAAGCATGAAGACTTGAAACCGTACTTTACATATGCTAGAAAATTATTGGAGAAGTTCGATAGCTTCATCATAGAACATGTTCCAAGGTCGGGAAATAATAGGGCTGATGCATTGGCTAAGCAGCTATCTACAATGACAATCTCTGATGAGGAAAATATGAGCATTACACTCTGTCAGAAATGGGTCATACCACCGACCGATTATGAATATCGTGAGGCTAATGCAATATTTGCTTATGTGATTGAGGAGAAGGACTGGCGTCAACCCATCATTGACTACCTTCAACATAGGAACCTCCCTACAGAGCCTCGACGCAAGGCAGATGTACGAAGAAGATCTGCTCGATTTGTCTATTACAAAGAGACTCTTTATCGTCGCTCCTACGAAGGACTCCTCCTTCGATGCTTGGGAAAACATGAGTCAGATATAGCACTAGAGGAAGCACACTCAGGAATTTGTGGTGCTCATCAGTCCGGTCCAAAGCTTCATTTTCAGCTAAAAGGATGGGTTACTATTGGCCTACTATGGTCCAAGATTCGATGGAGTACGCAAAGAAATGTGAAGCTTGTCAAGTCCATGCGAATTTTATACACCAACCGCCAGAGCCTCTTCATCCAACCATCGCTTCATGGCCATTTGAGGCTTGGGGACTTGATCTTGTAGGCCCTATAACTCCAAAGTCATCAGCAGGTCACTCTTACATTTTGGCTGCGACCGACTACTTTTCAAGGTGGGCTGAAGCGATTCCTCTGCGGGAGGCAAAGAAAGAAAATATTGCAAATTTCATCTGAACGCATATAATCTACCGTTATGGCATTCCCCATCGCATTGTAACAGATAATGGAAGACAATTCTCCAATAGCTTGATAGATAAGTTATGTGAAAAATTCCATTTCAAACAACACAAGTCATCTATATACAATGCAGCAGCAAATGGGTTGGCCGAGGCGTTTAACAAGACCTTGTGCAACCTATTGAAGAAGATAGTCTCCAAGGCAAAGAGAGATTGGCAGGAAAGAATCGGTGAAGCATTGTGGGCCTATCGAACTACGCATCGCACACCTACCGGAGTCACACCATATTCTTTGGTCTATGGAGTAGAAGCCATACTTCCATTGGAGAGAGAAATTCCATCACTTCGAATGGCCGTACAAGAAGGGTTAACAGTTGAAGAAAATGCAACGCTCCGCCTCCAAGAGTTAGAAATATTGGATGAAAGAAGACTTGAAGCTCAGCAAGCATTGCAGTGTTATCAAGCACGAATGAGCAAAGCTTTCGACAAAAATATCAAGCCTCGTTCATTTCAAGTTGGGGATCTTGTACTCGTTGTTAGAAGACCTATCGTCACGACACGACATACAGGAAATAAGTTCACACCTAAATGGGACGGACCCTATGTTGTTCAAGAAGTCTACACTAACGGAGCTTACAAGATTGTGGATAAAGACGGACTAAGAATTGGCCCGATCAACGGGAAGTTTCTTAAGAAGTTTTATGCTTAAGAGTGTAACACTCCTTGGCGTATGAGTATAAACTGCAAGCTATGTAATTGAACTACGTTATGACTTGATCCCTTCATTATAAAAGGGTACGTAGGCAGCTTAAAAAAAAAATTTAAGTTCAGTCACAATTAAAAAAAATTCATCCCAAGTTATGTAAATGAACTACGTTATGACTTGATCCCTTCATTATAAAAGGGTACGTAGGCAACTTAATTAATTTTAACTTCAGTCCTAATAAAGCAAAGAAAAAAAAGGGTCAAAAGAAAAACTCTTATTTTTATTGATGATAAAAGAGGCCGAATCGGCAGATACAATGAAAGAAAAACTGCTATAGATGAAATATGGTAAAAAAAGTCGTTCCTACGATATAGCAAATCTAAAAGACAAAGGGAAAAAAGGAAGCTAAAGCGTCAAGTTATAATCTAGCGATCAAGGCACGACTTGTAAGGGTTTCTTCAAGCCTTGCTAGTGTCTGCCTATTGTTGCTGGCAGCGACTGAGCTTCTTCAGTTGCACTTATCGCTTCCTCGAATTCAGATATTTTTTTCTTTGATTTGGGTGATAGTCTTTGTTTCTGCAGAAATAAGTTCGAAAACGGTTTTACGCTCGATTTTCAGCTCCTTTATCTTTCGAGACAAGTCTTTAGATGCTTACGAAGGAGATTTTCTTCTCATTTGAGGTTCGCTCATATCCGACAACGCCTTCTCCATATTTTTTGAGCTCGATAGGTCTCCATCATCCTTTGGTTGAAGCATCTTTTGGGGAGCGATCGTATGCCTTAAGTCGTTGTATGTGCAAATTTTATCGAGGTATTCCCTCATCAATGTTCGGATAAGGGTTAAATCGATCGTAGTAATATCCGAGATGCCTTTAAATATCGTCTCCATAGTTGACTCAAGAGAGCTGCATTCTCAAATGTTGCATTCTCTAACAAAGTTTTGGCTTGAGCCCACATGCGGATGGCGATTTTCGGTTTGCTCTGGCAACAATTTCGTCTCCTGTAAGATGTAAGGCGTCGTATACATAGTGTCTGTGTCCCCTTGCTCTGACGGGGTCCTCGTTTTCCCTTTGCTCATGGCTCCTAGTAGGTTGATCGACTTCAATAATCGGCATATTAGGTTGTTCCTTGTGGATAGGAGGAGCAGGACCGATAGCCGAGTGTGATATCTGCAAGGGAGATCAAAGAGTCAACAGAAAATATATATGTGTACACATACATATTTGTAATTGGAAAAACGAAACATAAAAAAAAAAAAAAAAAAAAGAATGATGCTGACCATGGGCAATGCCAACTTTGGGCGTACTACATCACTTGGGGGGACTTCAAAGGGGATGTGATCAATTTTTGGAGATTCTTCTACCTGCCTCCGACGGTTCCAGTGACGATCCTCGTTGCTACTACAACTCTTACCTTCACCTTCACGAATGCGTTTAGAGTGAATCACAACCTCGGGCGTGGGTGCATGGTCAGTTCCTTTTACACTCAAATCTTTATGGACTTTATGTCTAGCAGAAGAAGAGCCAAAACTATCCACAAGAATCTGGATACCATCTTCCATGTATTTGCCATGTTTTTTCGCCCACCATTCTTTGTAAGAGTCGATAATTTGGGTATGTGGGTTCGACTCACGTCTTTGGAATGTATACTTTGGAGGATGTTGAAAGTTGACTGCAACTCTTCCAGTAGTAAAAGACGTTGTTGAGATTGATGCGATGAAAACTTTCGTTGGATTGGTTGGGCACATCTTGATAAAAGCCAAACTGACGACCAAATTTGTGCGGGTTATATGCCTCAAGAGTCATCAACTTCCCGCGACGAGAAGATAAGTAGCACGATCGGAGACTCATGAAAAAAGAGGCTGATAGAAATGATAATCCTTTGATATCATGGATAGTTTCAGCCTTAACTCTCAAAGGGGTGTTCGCATGCCACATTATCGCTTCACCTCGATGGATTAATTGACGAGCTTCGAGGCCATTTAAGTATCGTGCACCCCCTTCTCCAGAGAAGTAAGCCATCCCAGGACCTCTAACAGGGTTTATGACCTTATGATGAGTGCCAAAGTAGCGGGTAAGCCAACCATGAACATAATGAATAGGAAAGCAGTTATCCGAGCATCCAATAGAGGAAGGCGCGTTTGATATTTGACCCAAACCGTAATAAATACTCGACAAAGCTGGCACGACAAGGTTAAAGAGTCTTCCTTCAGCCATGAGGGATGCAACCTTAAACACACCAGGACGCAGTGAACGACCACTTTGGAGAGGGAATACGAATAAACATAGCCAACATGAAATAAAGGCAGCCAAGTATGTCTCATCCCTCATATTCTCTGTTATGCCAAGTAGTTGGAAAATCGTCTGCTCTTTTTCCGTCCAATTGCGAGTCTCTGGAATAGATCCACTAGGATTATGTGTAAGGGACCGACCCGAATGGGGCACTAAATGGGCCCTTATCCCAATGCATGCATTCAAAGTAAAGGACATTTAAACAGACATGATTTCGGATTCCAATTAAAACAAAAACATTCAAAATAACCCCTTTAAAAACTAGACAATTTCCTGGAACTTTGTCCTGTTTCCAAGCACTGTTCCAAGATATTTACATTTCCAAAGTTTACTCACGATCGAGATTTACTAAAAACCATTCAAAAACTGTTCGGATACAAAAATTTGGAATCCACAAATATTTACAAAACATCCTAGGGCTCGTGCGTCTACATGCATTCAGGGGAAAACAAAACATAAAGAGTTATAATACAAAAATCAGAGTTGGAAGACTAGGCCCCATGATCACAGCTCCTCCTTCAGCCATCCTGTCTCGCAACTTGGTTACCTGTGGAAAAACCACAGAAGGGTGAGTAACGAATTACTCAAGAAGAATCCCCAACAGGGTACAATACGATATACATGGTCATCTCGATGAGCGTATGCAAGCTATGAATATAAACACAGAATAGAGCACATAGCTTAGCCCACACTTGGGCCTCGGATGCCAATTTAAGGTCTTAGTCCAGGAATAATATCACCACACGATCAAATACACAAGTCGCCATATACGAGAAACAAGTCCGGCCTCAACCTCGTCTCTCATCGACGAAAGGTACACCGGCTCAAGATCCCGATGAGCTCTCGGTCGTGTTGTAATGGCGTAAGCATGAGCTGCGCGTGCTGCTCGCGGACTATGGGAAGTGCGGGTCTAGAGGCAAGTCGCCCATGTCCATCCACCACGCCTAACTAAATCTTTGGATCGGTGTCACTAACATAGGGGTGTGAGACACGGACACGTAAACTATGTCGGCTGAACCACACACACGGGCCAAGGAACGGTCGTGGTAGGATTACACCAGAAGCCGTCCTTGCCTTAACAGTGGCAATCGGGGGCTACGGCCGAACACGGCGAGCGCGTGCCGATCGCGAGGATGAGGCAATGTCAAGTCATCATCCCGACGGTTGGGGCATTTAACGATCGCCACCCTCACCCAAGATTGCGGGGGCCTACCGGTAGGGTTAGCTAATCCCTCACGGGGTCGGGGCGAGCTTCGTCTCGGCGTCCCGCCATGGATGCAAGGTACTTTATGCATCGGGCCGGATGATGCTATCTACCGCAACTCTAACACCGCCCTAGCAACAAAGCAAACAATTCCATAAAATCCAATACGTGCTCAATAAAAATACAACGAGCCTAGCATGATACTACGAAGCAAGGAGCAGATCGAGCATGCTAGAAAGGAACAACCTAGCATGGATTAACATGAGAATTAATCGGGAACAACATGGTAATCGGGAATTTGAGAATTGAGTACCTAGCTATACATGTCAATAAACACAAACAAGCGATCAATCGGCAATCGCATAATATATCGTGAGGTCCACACAACTCCGATAAGAAATCCTTACCTTGGTGGGGACGTTTGACACGAAAACCTAAGCGGCGAACGAACCCGAACTAGCTATCGAGAACCTATCAATCACAACAAAAATCACACAATAGGCCTAAATATAATAAAATAAACGAGGCTCGGCTCGGGAGCAACTCACGAGGCCCGATTTAACGCACGAACGAGCCGACAGACGAACGGCAAAGCAACGGGTGGTGGGCGGGGCGGGCGCAGAATATGGGCGTCTTTGGGCGGCTGCCGCCTACTGTGCGCGGACGAGCGCGAGACGGATGCGGGAGATGCAGGCGCGCGGCGTGACACGAGCGCTGGCGAGGGCAGCGCAGCGAGCAGACGGTCGATGCGTGGCGTGGCTCGCGGTATGCGATGCGCAGCAACAGATCACGCGACTTGCGATGGAAAGGAAGCTCGAATTCGGCCGATAGGGGAGGATTCGACGAGCGATTTATGGTTGGTCGAACTCCTCTACTCCAGCTGCACAAAACCCACCCAACAAATCACTTCAACACGACCGGAAAATGGAATTCGAAAAACAGGGGAATGGGTCGACGGAAATGCGAAGGAGAAGAAGAGAAGAAGAAACTCACCAGCTGCTCGAGATTTGGCTTCGGATTTGAGGAAGGAACTCTGTCGAATTGGAGTTGGAGGGGGAGAAAACGCGAAGGAGAATCGCTGTCGGTCGGAGGAAAATTCGCGAAGAAGAAAGGAGAAATGGGGAAGCTTCAGGCGAGCTCTGCATTTATACCAACACTCAGCACAAACCGGCTTATATACAAGATCGCGCGTTTAGAAGCAAAAGAGCGCTCAGTGGCTCGATTGGCAGCGCCCTCTACCTAGTACGCGACACGTCTTTGGCTCGAATCTCACTCGACGCGCTATTTAATTCCCTATTTATTTTTACCTTTTCCCAAGCCCAAATGTCTTCACCAAAATTCCCGATCCCATTCAAATCGACTCATAATTATTCCGGCAATTAACAATTACATAACCGGCCCTGTCGGCCTGACCCAAAATTACAAAAATGCCCCTGGGCCTCCCGGGAAGACCGGGATGAAATTTCTGGGCCGTTACAATATTCCCCCCTTATAAGACTTTCGTCCTCGAAAGTCCCTTAAGACTGGAACAGCTCGGGATACTGCAATCTCATCTCATCCTCTCGCTCCCAAGTGGCTTCCTCTGAACTCTGACTCCTCCACTGAACTTTTACCAACCGGATTTCACGATTACGCAGTGTCTTTGTCTCGAAAGCAAGAATCCCCACTGGCTTCTCCTCGAAGCTCAAATCCTCATTCAGCTGCAAAGGCTCAAAATCAACAATGTGCGACGGATCCGGCACGTACTACCTCAACATCGAAACATGAAAAACACTGTGCACTGCCGACAATGACGGAGGCAAGGCTAATCGATAAGCAACCTTGCCGATCCTCTCCAGAATCTCAAACGGGCCAACAAAACGGGGACTCAGCTTTCCACGCTTGCCAAACCTCAAAACACCTCGCATCGGTGCGACCTTTAGGAATACATGTCGACCAACCTCAAACTCCAAATCCCGACGCCGAACATCGGCGTAACTCTTCTCATGCGCTCCGAAGTTTTGTCAACATACGGGCTCTAATCTTACGCACGGCACCATTGGTCAAGCTGCGGCAACTTCGGGACCCAAAACACGCCTATCACCAACCTCTTCCCGAACACGGGAGATCGGCAGCGCTTACCATACAAAGCCTCGAATGGAGCCATCTTAATCGTCGATCGATAATCGTTGTTATACGCAAACTCCATCGAGATCTGAATCTGGTCCCAAGCGCCGGAAATCCAACACACAAGCCCTCAACATATCTTGAGAATCGGTTCACCCTCTCGATGCTGTCCATCGATGCGAGGGTGAAAAGTCTGTCTTCTTTGGCGCACTCGGTGCCTAAACCCTTACGGAGCGCTCTCGTAAAGCGAGAAGTGAACCTCGAATCACGGTCGATCACGATCCTCACAGGCACACCGTGATAACGAATGATCTCGCTCAAAAACAAGCTGCGCGCCACATTCTCCACGGTATAAGTGTCTCTACAGGGAATGAAGTGTGCGCTCTTAATCAATCGATCGACTATCACCCAAATCGAGAGAACTTCCTCGGAGTCCTCGGCAAACCGAAATAAAGTCCATGGAGATCTCTTCCCACTTCCACCGAGGTACACTCGTGTTTGCAACCGGCCATTTGGTCTCTGCTGGGTGCCTTCACTTGGCGATAAGTGAGACATCGACCGACAAACTCCTCAACATCTCTTTTCATACCCATCCACCGAATGTCTCGCTTAAGATCTCGATACATCTTGGTACCCACAGGGTGCCAAGCAACCGTGAAGCTGTGGGCCTCGAGAGCAACTCATTCGCAACCCGCAACATCCGGAACACACAACCGACCTCTGTCGTCACCACCTTTATGCAGTGAATACACAAGGTCAAAATCTCCATCAGCACTAACTCTGTCACCCAATTTCTTAAGTGCGGGGTCACTCAGCTGACTATCAATAATCCGCTGTCTAATCGATGGCTGGACTGTCAACTGAGCCACTCTGGCAGTAACCTCACCCAACAACACTGCAATCTCAGCCCGCTCGAACTCTCTCTCCGTAACTGGCTGGAACTCAACAACACCGCATGAGTGCGACGTCTTCCTACTCGAGCATCGGCTACAACATTGGCTTTACCGGATGGTACAGAATCTCGCAGTCATAATCTTTCACTAACTCTAACCATCTCCTCTCGCCTCATATTCAACTCCTTACGAGTAAAGCAGATACTTGAGGTTCTCGTGAGCGGTAAACATCCGAATCGACTCACCATACGGTAATGCCTCCAAATCTTCAGTGCAAACACCACTGCTGCCAACTCCATATCATGAGTCGGATAGTTCTGCTCATATGGCTTCAGCTGACGGGAAGCATAAGCAATGACCTTCCCGTGCTGCATCAACACACAACCCAACCCGAACTTGGAAGCATCGCTGTAAACCACGAAACCACTGTCCCCTCCGGATCGCCAACACCAGTTTGAAGTCAAACTGCGCTTGAGCCTGGCAAAGCTCTCATCACACTTACTGTTCCAAATAAACTCGACACCCTTCCTCGTCAGACGAGTGAGGGGCGAGGCTATGGCGGAAAAGTCCTTAACAAACCGACGGTAGTAACCTGCCAAACCTAGGAAGCTGCGTATCTCGGTAACTGAAGTCGGCTTGGCCCACGAACTCACGGCCACAATCTTTGCAGGATCCACGGCTATACCATCTCTCGAGACTACGTGACCTAGGAAGGCCACTTGTTCCAACCAGAACTCACATTTGGAAAACTTCGCATAAAGCTGGTTTTCCCTCAAGGCTGCCAACACTTTTCTCAAGTGCTCTGCATGATCCTCCCTGGTCCTTGAATAGATCAGAATATCGTCAATGAACATGATGACGAAGCTGTCCAAAAATGCTTTGAACACCCTATCCATCATGTCCATGAACGCTGCTGGTGCATTCGTCAACCCAAACGACATGACCCCAAACTCGTAGTGCCCATATCTAGACCTGAACGATGTCTTAGGAATGTCGGCGTCCCTAATCCTCAACTGGTGATACCCGGATCTCAAATCTATCTTGGAGAACACGGAAGCTCCACGAAGTGATCGAACAAATCATCGATCACGGGGCAGCGGATACTTATTCTTCATGTCACCTTATTAAGCTCACGATAGTCAATGCATAGGCGCATCGAACCATCCCTTTTCTTCACAAACAACATCTGGCGCTCCCCACGGGGACACACTCGGACGGATGAACCCTCGATCTAACATCTCCTGTGAATGAACCTTGATTCCTTTAACTCATTTGGCGCCATACGATCATCGAGCCTTCGAGATAGGGAGGGTCCACGGCTCGAGCTCAATTGTGAAGTCAACCTCTCTCTTGGGGCAACCCGGTAACTCCTCAGAAACACGTCGGCAAACTCCCGCACAACCGCACTTGATCAATATTCGGTGAGGGACGGCTCTCTCCGGACAATTTGGCTAGGTAGCCCCAAGCTCCATGAGCTAGCAAACGACGAGCTTTCACTGGCGACACCATCGGCGGGCAAACTCCACCACGAACTCCACGAAACTTGGCTGGGCCGACCCGGGCTGAACACTACTTCCTTCCGGTGGCAGTCAATCAATGCATGGTTAGCGGCTAACCACTCCATACCAAGAATCACATCGAAACCACTCATGGGTAGAACTATGAGCGTAGCTACCAGCAACTCTCAGGATATCTCGATCCGGCCATCCTTAACCTTATCTTTTGCTAACATATTAACTTCCGAAGGAGTTGCAACAGATAATTCAAAACCTAGAGGCTCTAATCTCAACCTAGCATGCTCAGCAAACAATACAGATACAAACGAGTGCGTAGAACCAGAGTCAAACAAGACAAATGCACAATGATCCAAAACAAGAAGCGTACCTGCCACTGCGGCATCTGCACGCTCAGCCTCCTGACGGTTCGTAGCGAACACCCGGCCCTGCTGCTGCTGCACAGGCTGAACTGCCATACCTGGCTGATCACAGAAACGGATCATATGCCCCTCTTTTCCACATCTAAAACACCGCCTAGGCCCGGTCTGACAAACTCTGAAGTGGGCTCTTCCACAAGTGGCACAGGTGGGAATCTGCCTAGGACCGCCCTGCTGGCGAGGCTGGAACTGGGTCGGTATCCTACGCTGGTCCCGGTTCTGGAACTGCCCTTGGCGACGCTGGCCGCCTCCTCTGTACTCAAACCTCCTCTTCTGTCCCACTACAGCCGGGACAGGACGCTGCACCGGAGCGGCGACAGTCCGCTGAACAGCTCTAGCATAAGTGTCAGGGGCCTGTGCCCTGACATCCTGAGACACACCCTGCCTCAGACCAGAAATGAACTTCCGAATTTTCAACTCATGGGTTGCTATCAGCTGCGGAGCAAAATAACCATACTCCGAAAACTTCCTCTCGTACTTCTCTATAGAATCAGAACCCTGCTTCAGATTCTGGAAAAGCGCTACCATCTTCTCTTGAGCCTCATCACTAATGTACTTGGCCTTGAATTCTGACTTGAAGAACTCCCGGTAGGCGGAGACCAGTGGTGGTCTCTCACTCAAGGTGGACTCCCACCACCATCTAGCTACGCCCCCTAACACGTGGGTTGCACACCTCGGCCTCTGAACATCGGGGCACACCATAATCAGGAAGGTGTACTCCAAATGGGCAATCCATCTAGCTGCTGCTAAAGCCTCACCTGTGGCATCAAACTTATCAAGGTTCCATTTTACGAAATCCTTCAACCATTTACCAAGCTCATCGGCACCTTCTGCCACCTCTGCCACAAAGGCTGCTGGCTCTGCGAGTGGGGGTCTTCTTTGCGCCTGCTAAATCAAACGAGTCAATTTGCTCGATTTGAGCTCGGGACTCTTCATTGCCCGGCGCCAACAAAGCCTGGGTCTCTACCCTCTGGCCATTCAATAGGTCGACCACCATAGACCTCATAGAATTAGCAAATTCTGCTCCATGAGCAGTCTCACGGTGCACAGTCGCCTCAACGCCTATTCTGGGCTCAATAGGGGGAGCTACAGGCGGAATGCTATCAGTCTCAGCTTGGGACGATGTCCCTACAGGGTCAGATCCGATCCTGACACCTCGGCCTCCTCTCGGGCGTCCTCTTCTGCGCGCGGGTAAGCGGCATCTTTGGCGATCTACACCCAAACCAATAACGAGTCAGAACCTGCTCGTCTCCGCTCCACAACACTACACAAGGCATACACTAGATGACAGGTATTGTAAATTCTTAACCCTTTTTCTACAACAAATTGTAAACTTAGGCGTACCTAATGACTGTCGGAGTGCTAGTGATCATGGGAAAGCGACCTACAACAACAGGTCATACTACTGAATTTATGACTCGAGCTCGATACCAAGCGTATGAGGACCGACCGAATGGGGCACTAAATGGGCCCTTATCCCAATGCATGCATTCAAAGTAAAGGACATTTAAATAGACATGATTTCGGATTCCAATTAAAACAAAAACATTCAAAATAACCCCTTTAAAAACTAGACAATTTCCCTGGAACCTGTCCCTGTTTCCAAGCACCTGTTCCAAGATAAATACATTTCCAAAGTTTACTCTGATCAGAGATTTACTAAAAACCATTCAAAACCTGTTCAGATACAAAATGTTGGAATCCACAAATATTTACAAAACATCCTAGGAAGACCGCCTAGTTGCCACATGTCCCACAGTGAGATGGATACTTCCCCAGTGGATGTATGAAGGGTATTTGTAGACGGACACCATGCTTCAAAAAAGGCTTGCATCACGTGACTATTACAGTCATAAGTATACAATGAGGCCATTCTCTTTGAAATGAGTCTAGCATTCTTCAATGCTTTGATGTTTCGGGAGACCGTGAACTCTAGCCATTCCCAGTAAAGAGCCACATAAGAAAATTCACCATTAAGCTTAAGTGCGGAGCCCCAACAAATCTTTCCTTCTATGATTTGACGCCCTAATGTCGGTTCTGGTTTCACAGATGGACTTGCTGTATGTTTATGTAGGGATCTTTTTGTTGACCAGTCCGATAGAAAAATCGAATCTCTAGAGTCAAGCCTCATCTCTCTATATGGTTCGTCGATGGGAAGAATAGTCCCTTCACGAAAAGGCTGGTCCTCGTGGCTCAAAACAACTAGGTTATGCTCAGTGGAATTTGAAATCTCTGTGAAATAAGTCATTGTCCTGCATTAGGAAAAATGAGGATCATTAGAATCACGGGGTTTCATAAGCGATCTATAAGTACAAGCGGAATTTGAAGATGGTACGCTGAGGGTTAAAGAAAATCTATAATAAAGGGGGCCAAAACTTATTAAAAAAAAAAAAAAAAAAAAAAGCCATTAAGTTTTGACTTCAAAGTCTCTTTTATTGGTTAATGAGAACCGTTGTCGACATGTCGCAATGACGTCACTTAAAGGGGACATAGTGAGCACCGCTGCCGAAACAAAGTCATTCATGCCCCCCCCCCCTTGTCGCAAGGTCGTTTGTAGCGCATTCGGCACACTTTGCGACAAGGTCATTTATAGCGCATCCCACGACAGGGTCACTTACAGCGTATCCCGTCGCAAGGTCATTTATAGCGCGTCCCGTCGCAAAGCGCATCCTGCGACAAGGTCGTCTACAGCGCATCCTGTCGCAAGGTTGTTTATGGCGCATCCGCCGCAAGGTCGTTTATAGCGCATCCCGCGATGTGGTCGTTTCGATGCATCCCATCGCAAGGTCGTTTATAGCGCGCCCCGTCGCAAAGCGCACCCGCGACAAGGTCGTTTATAAGCGCATCCCGCGGCGGCAGGTCGTTTCTAGTGCATCCCATCGCAAGGTCGTTTATAGCGTGTAGCGTCGCAAAGCGCACCCCGCGACAAGGTCGTTTATAGCGCATCCGCGGCGAGTGGTCGTTTCGGTGCATCCCATCGCAAGGTCGTTTATAGCACATCCCGTCGCAAAGCGCACCGGCGACAAGGGCGTTTATAAGCGTATCCGCGCGACGTGGTCGTCCATAGCATCAATCCAACAAGGGTCATTCATTCATAGCACCGATCCGACAGGGTCATTCATTCATAGCACCGATCCATCTCATTCATAGCACCAATCCGACAGGATCATTTAATTGATGCTATGTCTTAAAAAAAAAAAAAAAAATCAACGAGTCTCGAGATTTCCGAAGGCTCTAAAAGATGAGAAACTTCCAAACTCACCCATCTTGCGCTATGTCCCTATATCCCGACGGAAAAAGGGTGAAGCACCTTTCGCCGAATGTTCTAAAGATTTGAAACTAGGTGATATCGAAGTATTAAAGCAAAGTTTCACCACTCCTTTGACAAAGATGCAAAAGCAATGGAGTCAAAGGTACGAAGAGGATGAGAAGAATGTGGCTCTGCCTAAGAAACGAACAAAGGATGGATTTGACCCTAATGCGTACAGGTTGCTAGCTAAAGCAGGGTATGATTTCACGACACATACCGAGTTCAAACGCTTAAGTATATTTGATGACCAAGCCGAGCTTTCTTCGACGCAAAAGAAACTGTTGAAGAAAGGTTACGCTCTACCAACGTCAAGAAAAGGACTCGGATATAAGTCACCAGAACCAATTCGCATAACAAGAAGAGATAAAGCAAAGATGGAAGATTCCAACCACATAACGATTCAAGAGGTTGAAGAGTCAAAGGAAAATAAGAATGTTGGTCATAGGGTACCTGCCTTTAAACGCATTGGACCATCAACATCTCGTGTTTCAGCATTTCAAAGGTTAGGTACATCAAAAAGAAAAGAGAATAAAATGCCTGCAACCACCAATGAGGCACAATTACCTATTTTTGAAAGATTGAATAAAGCCATGGGAGAGCGAGAACATTCTCAACAGGGTGGAGTCGACCACCCATCTTTCAAAGGTTAAGCGGACAAGTAAAGGGAAAAGAAGATACAAGCTCAACTACAAATTTGAACCGACAATCAGTTTTTCAAAGTTTAAATTTAACCATGACAAAAGACCGGGGGCATCCCAAGTCTGTGTTTGACCGAATCTCTCCTGAAAACTTAGGGAGAACTGTCAAAGACAACTTACCAAGCAAGATAAGGAGCAACAAAGATATCTGCAGCGTTGTTCCGTCTCGCATGAAAAGAAAGATGTTTGTTACCATTGAAACTGAAGGTTCGTTGAGAGTAAAGCGGCGTGATGTTGTCTTCACTAATCCGGGAAAAGAGAAAATAAAACAAGAAGAAAGCAAGGCTTTATGTCACCACATCACCGTCCTAGAAGAGACAGAGGTTGAGGTAAGTGAACAAGATGTTGATGAAGCACCACTTTTTTTAGAAGATGACATTAAATCCACGGTAGATGAGCTTAAAGAAATAAATCTTGGCACAGAAGATGATCCGTGCCCAACGTTCATAAGCACGTTGCTTACGCCCAAGGAAGAGACCGAGTATCTAAGTCTACTTACTACATACAAGGACATCTTTGCCTGGTCATACAAGGAAATGCCAGGACTTGATCCAAAAGTTGCAGTCCATCATCTAGCTGTTAAACCTCGATCTCGACCAATCAAGCAAACTCAGCGGCTATTTAGACCAGAACTTATCCCACAAATAGAGGTCGAAGTAAATAAGTTGATTGAAGCTGGGTTTATCCGTGAAGTAAAATACCCAACATGGATCGCCAACATTGTTCCAGTAAGAAAGAAGAATGGACAACTTCGCAGTATGCGTGTTGATTTTCGCGATCCGAACAATGCTGTCAGAAGGATGATTTTCCATTGCCTATTACGAAATCATGGTTGATGCCACTCATGGACATGAAGCTTTATCTTTCATGGATGGATCATCGGGCTACAATCGGATAAGGATGGCTCTTGAAGATGAAGAGATGGCGCCTTCCGAACTCCAAAAGGAATATCTTTGTTACAAGGTCATGCCGTTCGGACTGAAGAATGCCGGTGCAACCTATCAGCGAGCAATGCAGAAGATTTTTGATGATATGCTGCATAAAAATGTTGAATGCTATGTTGACGACCTCGTGGCACAGAAGACGATCCGTGCCCAACGTTCATAAGCACGTTGCTTACTCCCAAGTAAGATAAAGTCAATCAAATTTGTTTATCTTTCCCACATTTTGAAAAAGAAAGGAAGACCAGCATGGAGAAGGGTGAAAAATAAATGGTGGGACCACTCATTGGGAGAAGTTGAAAAGAAATTTGATGGAAAAGTTGTTAAGAAAGATAAAGAGAAGAAAAGAAAACCAGTTTTGATTTTTTTTTTTTGAAATCTTAGCAGCCACTCCCTCCTTCACCGCAGCGTGCCAAGTTCGGTGGTGGCGCCAGCAAACAAGCGAGGTTCTCCGTGATTCCGGTGTGCTCTGTGCGATGGCGATGGACTTTTTGTGTTTAAATAAGAGGTTGATGCTTTGATGAGTGCGTGCTTAGCTAGTATTTATAGAGAGTCTCGAGGTTCAAGTTCCAGATTCAAATATAAGATTGTGAAGGAATATCTCAACTTAAAAGATTTGAAATTCATTTAAATGGCAAAACCATAAAATCTTTTACGAGATATGTTTAGATTCGCTTAAAATACTTTCTCAAATAACCGATCTTAAACCAAAATATTTGATTTTTATATAGATATTTAAGATCTTGATACATATGTTTGATCTTTTATTTATATATATGTATATATATATATATATGTATATATATATATGAATGTATGTATTAGATTTTTCATATTTATATGCTAATTTAAAAAAAAAGCATAGCAGATGAATGATGGAGATTTTATATATATATATATATAAAAAAAAAAAAATCAATTTATACACGAGACGTAAATGTTGGTTCAAAAAAAAAAAATCAATTATGCCTGATGACGTAAATGACAGTTTAAAAAAATGAAATTTCAAATTTCAAGTTTTATGGTCTAAGAATTGTCAAATAAAATGAAATTTTGGCCAATTCAAAATCGTGGGGGCAATCAAGTTCTCTCCAAGGGACTAAATAAATTGAACACAACTTTCATCACTTTAAGTTGGATTCAAGATTTAAGTTCGAATTTTACAAGTAGGGCTTGGTCAAAATAATTGGTGTAACTCAAATCTTACCCCAATTTCATATTTGATAAAATTAATTCTATCAAAATTATAGGATTTAAATTTTATCCAAATATAGGCGTTGTTTAAATTTTGCCCATTCAAATGCAAAATTGGGTTAAGGTTTTTACATTGCCAAAAAATCAATTTGGAATTGAGTGGAGCATAAATTCTACTAATTCCAAAATTTTCACGCAAAATATAGAAAGTCATGATTTTGACCAAATTCCATAATGTGATTGATTGGCATCGAAAAAATACGTCAAAACAATTGAAATTATGACCTAAACTCATACACTTCGGTTAAACTGACGATTCATATAATTAAAGTCTGAAGCAAGAATAAGCAAGTTCGTGCTTCGACTTGACACTATAGTTTTCAAGATTCATCCACACATACTCGTGCATAAATCTCGAAAAGGGGGCATTGTTGACTGAGGAATTTCGGTCAATTATAAGTTGTCACGTCGTTATCTCAAATTTAATGGCGAAATTAAATTAAATTTTGGGACAATATTTCTCAAAATTAATTTAAATAAATAAATTGGTTTATCTTGAATTTGGCCAAAATAAAACCAAACCAAGTAAACCGAACCATGAATTTCAAGCCCAAAAGGCCAAGCCCATGGGCCAGGCCCAAAGGCCCATTAGGGCCCAAGCTCACGATGCATGAGAACTCTATAAATAGAGGAGTTCTCTTCATTTCAAAGGGTGGAAAATTTTTAGAACTAGAGAGGGAATTCACATTTGTTGAGGTCTCTCCACGGTTCTAAAGATCAAAAGTCGTTTCGAAGGCAAAAATTACTTCGAAAGGCAAATAGTTCCATAAAAGAGCAGTTGTATACGAAGAACACATATTTTGTTCTTCAAATTGCTCTTCATACCAAGAACATCCATTCAGAGAGAACGAATCAGAGGATCAAGCATAGAGATCGAACCACTTTCGCAAACTCATCTCAAACTGAAGTTCAACTCCACGAAACCAAATTTCTCCGAAAATCTATTGTGAACAACCATTAAAATAAAATAATGAAAAAGTAGAATAGAGAGAGAGGATAGTTTAGACCAAAGTGGAATGTTAAATCAATATATTAATTATGTTATTGACAATTAACATTCAGCAAACCAAACATACACATCACTCATGAATATTTGGAGGGTAATTTATTTTAAAAAAGGGTTTAAAAAAAAGAGAGAGTATAGATTAACTCTGTTAAGCTATACAATTCTAATCTTCTACCCCACATGATATTTTTTTTAAAATGTAAATTGTTTTATAAATAATATATTTAATAACTTAAAAGAGGTACTACTTTAAAGAAGCAGCTCTCAACATCGAGTTCAATATCTTTAGTTCAATGTCTATAGTCTTACATCTCTCATATTCACGAGTAAAAAAGGAAAGAGAAGTACAATAAAGTGTAATTTACAGAAAAATAATTGTGCAATAAAAAGAAAAACATAAGAAGTTGCATTAAATCACACAATATGAAAGAGAAGACCGTTCACAGTAACATGTGTTTTTTTTTTAATTACAAACGTGTGGTTATTATTATGAATTAAATTTATAATTTTTTTAATTATTTAAAACTTCTAACCACAAGACCATGGTGTTTTGAACGTCTCAATTTCACCCTCATACGTCTCAATTTCACCCTCATATAATCAAAACTCCAATTATATTAGGTAAGCAAATAGTTTATAGTAGCTAAACGCTCAAAATAATTGAAATATTGATTAAACAATGTCATTCAAATTTACTCCAACCACATGAAATTTAATCATTTCAATTCCATTATCACGAGTTCGAACTCATAAATCAATATTTGACTCTCATATTATTTGAGAGTAAAATCTTTTGTATAGAGTTTGTTGTAACTCTAATAACATCTACTCTAAATTTGGTTGAATTGTTTTTTAATATATTTGTTGAAAATCTCACATTGATAAGGAGAGGATATCTCTAGGTGTTTAAAAGGTAGGTGGACTATTCCTATTATCACTAATTGGCTTTGAGATGGATGTCTAAGCTATTTCATGATATTAATATTAATTTTGTCTTGATTCGTGTTCCTCTCATGACATCAATTTTTAGATACCCTAAAATTCTGTTCCTTCGACGGTGGGTCATTCTAAAATCACTCTAAACATACTAGCAATTAACAAAGGTTAGATATTTCAAAAAAAAAAAAAAAAACAAAGGTTTATTCTCTCAAATAATAATTAACAATTAAGGTTTTATTTCATTTCGTTCTAATTATATATTGCTTTATAAGTAATTTTTATTATAGTCACCGCTTTCTACCAAAAATTGTTCATACAATGACTCGATTTCCCAATAAGAACTTTCACACAATCACTGAGAGAACATTACAATCTCAGCATTAAAAAAAAAAAAAAAAAAAAAAAAAAAAAAAAAAAAAACCACTCTTAGAAAGTTATTTAACGAGGCCCTTTCTAAACCTTTCGATTTTTTGTTAAATCACACTTAATTTAATGATAATTGATATATAATCTTGATTGAGAGATCACAATTCAAATCTTCTAACCTCAAATTTAATTGAACTAAAAACCTTTAAATTTTTTCTCTCATATGTCTTTCGATATAAAATACAATCAATCACATTGTACCAAATTTTCTAGAAATAATTTATAAGCTTATAAAAATGGTCTTGCTTCCACAAAATGGACTCCATTTAATTCCTCAATCCAAATGAACCAAAGTAAGGCAAAAACAACAAAACAAAGTGCAAGTAAACCAAATAAACTAACAAAGAGAATGCTTTGGCTAATTGGCTGTCTGCCATTAACAATCCTTGGAATGTACAAAAAACAAAATCCAATTCAAATTCCAATTCCATGCAACCTTCAAATATTCACCTATATGAACACAATGTGGGGGTGGGCTTGGGTTTCCAATAAAGGAAAGCAAAAATAAATAAATGTTATATATATAGTTACATTTTTTTTAGATTTAGGATCTAGTTGTCAACAGGAACTGTAGCTACATCCATTGATCATAAGATCATAAGTTCAAATATCTCCACTTTTGATTGTTGTAATTTTTTTTAAAAAAAAAAATTGAGGTCTAGTTTCAATTTAAGGGTGAGTGTGATTTATTCCAGTTTAATCCCTTAATTTTGTGATTTGTGTCATTTCCATTCCTTAATTCCCCTTTGATAACTATTTATTTTTTATTTTTTATTTTTGAAATTTTAGCTTACAACAATTATTTTTAACATATATTTTTTCTTATTCGGATATTTACATTCTTCTTATATTCTTAGAAACTGAATTAAAATTTGGAGAAAAAAAGAAGCAGCTTCTAAAAGTTCGTTTTTATTTTTGAAGTTTGATTAACATTTACCTATTTTCTAAAGAAAATATAAAATATATCGTATGAAATTTGAGTAAAAAATAAGTTCAAATTTTTTTAAAAAAGTTATCAAATGAAGCCTAAACTTCCATATCAACTTAGCTTTAACTTCTAGTTTTCTGTAAAAAAAAAAATTATCTTTCTACATAAATATTAGAAATATGTTTACCTTTTGTGTTTGATTAATAAGAATATTAGACTAATTTTAACTACTACTAACTTCAAATTTATGATATAAACCAATTTTAAATTTTTTTGGAAGAATAAATTGAAGTAAGTTAAAAATTAGAATGGAATTAATTTTAGAGAAAAATATGGCTTTTGGAATTCAAGACAAAAATAATATTTTAATGTATATAGATATATATGAATTAAAAAAAATGTATCCAATATCTCAAATGTCAAATTAGAATTTGGATGCTGCCAGACATGTCCTTGCCGCCACGCACTAAACAACGATAAATTCGCATTCTTCGTAGGGATTGGTTCATCTGGGCCGTTGGATTGGTATTAGCTTTGACTGGGATTGGAGGCACAGGATTCCACGTGGGTGAGAGGATGGCTGTACCGTGAGAACGGAAGCAGGGGATTGTATGCCGTGATTTGAACGTTAAATTGACTTTGAAAAATGGGAAAGAAATCGCAAAACCAGAGTTTTGGTTTGGTGGCTGTTTTTATTCTTCCTGGTTTGGTTGGACGATGACTTTCTCGTGGGGTCCATTCAAATAAGTCTTTAGTCTAATTAATGATGGATAAAATGTCTGTTTTTTTGTTGGTTTATGATTATAATTTTCGTTTAATTTACCTGTTGATTAATGGAGGTCACTGCTCCAGTGGTACAATGATTTTATTGTTTGGTTGTAAACGAGTTCAATACCAACATTGTAGGTTCGAGTCCATGAATCAGTATTTGTCAAAAAAAAAAAAAACTAATTAAAAATACAGCCTCTTTTTTATTTTTTAAGTAGCTCAAGCATTGGATTCCTCATAAGTTTTTTTTTTCTCTTTTTTTTAATAAAAAAATTTAACTTAAAAATGATAAGTTTAAATTATTAATTCTAAGTGTTATTGAATTTACATAAAAAGAGTGACTCAAATAGTAAATTATCTATATATTTTAAATATGGGTGATATTGAAAACCAAAAACAGACAAAAACCCAAGCAAACCAAATCGATTCATCAAAAACCAAATTAATCTATTGGATTGATTCCATAATATTGAACATATTGATTTTTATTTGAGGAAAATCTAAAGTTATTGGATTAATTTAATTTCTACTTGTAAAACCCAAAAAAATTGAACGCCGATATTGATTTTTTTATTTTCATTTTTTTTATATATTAATTTAAATTTTTATTGGTAATAAATAATTATTTTTGTTTAGTTTAATTATAAATTTTGAAAAAAAAATTGGGAAAACAACATGGGTTGGAAGTAAAATAAGGAGTAAAATAATATAAATGAATTAAATTGTAGAGGAATCGAATCGAAGAAAATCGAGCAAATGATTTTGTTCTTTATTACACATTGGTTTGGTATTTTTTTTGTCAAATCAATTGGATCGAATCGGTTTTGCCTAAAAATCAAGGAAAACTAAATCAATGATTTTGTGTTTTATTAGACATTGGTTCAGTTTCTCTTTTTGTCAAATTGATTGAATCAATCCATTCTCGATTTGACCTAAATTCGAAGAAAATCGAACTAAGTTTCTAAATTTTGAGTTAATATTGTGAATTTATATTTTATGGCATGACATGTCAACATAATTATTATAAAAAAATTCTAGTTTTTAAAAGACTTTTCATAAAAAACCAACAAAAAAAATCTTTGAATAAGATTATTTTACAAGAAATTGGTGCATACAAAAAAATTGGGGTGAATTTATTAAAAGGACAAAAAAAATTCATGCATTCAATAGTCTCCAATCAATGCACATATAATTCTTTCATCAATAATCTAAACGATCTTCGATCATTGTTACATATAATTTTCAATAAAACAAAATCTTTAATTAGTGCATAATAAAGTCTTCAAGCAAGAAATGAAAAATGACATAATTAACCATGCAAAAAGTTGTCCAAAATTATGCTATGAAAGATTTTTTTTTAACTATAATTAAAATAGATATAAAAAGTTGGTACATAATTTTTTTTTTTAACTACATAAAGAGATTGGAGGATTTTATTTTTTGGTGTGGTGAACAGAAAATCTATATATTTTTTTTAAATAATCTAGTTTTTTTTAGCACAAATATTCTAGTTATTTGTATATATAATAAATATGTAATATGAATCTAAAAATAATAATAATAAATTAAAATGTGATATGCAATGGTAATTTTTAACAAAAATAAAAGATTAAGGTATTATTATTATTTCTAACGACCTGCCTTTCTAAAAAGCTTTAATGAGTTACAAGTACATGCATTTTTAAAATACACAAAATAAATTTAATGAGGACATGCAATCTCCAAAAAAATTCCTCCAAGTAACTCTATTTAAATTTCTATGATCACGTGGTGTTTGGTTTGTTAAAACGACCAAAAATAAATAAATAAATACAAACATTGAGTCAAACTAGAAAACTGTTTCGTTGATTTCAAAAAGAAAAAAGAGAAGATTTTTATTTTTATTTTTGTTTGAAAACGAAGATTTTGTTCAGTTTGTTGACATGAAAAAAAGGATAGATTTAGAGTGAAACGAGGAAAATAGTTTTCTTAATATATATATATATATATAATTTTATTTTGATATCGGTCATTATAAATTGAACACATTACCTTAAGCACCTTAAGACATTCATTGACCAATTAAGTTATCTATAATAGTTAGTTTCTATATTTAAATTTTACATAACTTTTTTAATACGAAATATATCATTGTTTGCTACAAAGCTTGGAAGGCAGACCAAAAACTCATGATTATAGAGTTGAAATAAATTAATATCAAACAAGATAACCAATTGTGTGGTGATCGATCAATTCGGTTAAACCATTCATAATTTTGAAGCCTTTTGACCATAAATTTGTAATGTTATAGAGAAACATATAAAATAATTAAAAACCAAGGTTCCTTTGATTTTGGAATCTAGGATTACTCGAAATCCAAATATCATAAATTTATAATCAGATTGGCCAGAATCATGATTACTTTATTTAGTTTGCTCGCTCTTTTTTTTCTTCTTTTTTTCCAGAAGAGTTACCTAGATTTTTGTTCTTGAATTAAAAACGTTGTTTAATTTGCTATATTGTATCGAGAGATGTCCACGGGACGGGGCTGGGTCTTCCCCGTCCCCATCCCCGCCATAAAATTCAATCTCCGTCTCCGGAAAAATCTCCAGTTTTTTTTTATCGGGGCGGGGATTCCCCGCGGGGCACCGGCGATGATCGGTTCCGCGCGGGGATTTTTTACAATTTTTTTTTCTTTTTTCATATTTTTTATATTTTTTGGATAAAAGATTCAAGAAATTAGATTTTAAAAAATATATATCTATAAGTTTCAACTATAATGTTAATTATCAATGAAAATATTCTTATGCATAGAAAATTTCATCAACAAAGATATATTTATTTGAAAATTAAAGGGGTAGAATTAAGAAAAAATATATATAATAAAATAAATAAGATAATCAGGGCGGGGATCGGGGAATCGAGGACGGGGAGTACAATCCCCGGCCCCGTTTAGCCAACGGGGATTTTTTCTCCCCCATCCCCGGCCCCGTTCCCCGCCTAATCGGGGACTCGGCCTCGTGGGGAAAATAGACATCCCTAATTGTATCCTAATAGAATTCTAATAAAATATTAAAAATAATGTTTATAATACAATTTAGGATTTTAAAAAAGTAAAAGAAGAATTCCGTTTTTATTTTATTATTACAGTAAAACCTATATTTATATTTATATTTATTATTATTATATATATTAATTTTATTATAGTAACAAGTTTTCTTATTACTATTATAATAAATGTATTATATTATAACCTTAAAAAATAATGTTAGTAATAGTAACATGTGTATTACTAATATTAATCTTTTTATTTTTAATATGGATTATTGGGATCGACATGTGGCGCTGGTATTAAAGAATTTAAGACGCTAGTATTAAGCTGGTTTATAACCAAACAATAAAAATTATTGTGTCACTCACACATTCAATATGGTAGTATTGCCAACAAGAGCAGAGCTCTACCGACATCTTGTATAACTTAGTAATCATGAGGTTACAGGTTCGAATCCTCATTCACCCAATATTGTATAAAAAAAAAAAGTATGGTAGTATTAATATTTAAAACTTAATAATTTATTATTTTGTTTCTTGAGAAAATTATTATTTTGTTTCTAATCAAACTATATTCAATCAATGAGAGTTCTACTGGTGATAAAATTTAATCAATGATAGACTCATTATATCATTGCTTGAGTTTCACTAGTTGAGTGATAGAAATCAATGTGTTATAGTTGAATTATTTTAAAAATTCTAAAGCAAATATAATACAATGTGTTGCTATGATTGTTTCGCATGTTTAGGTAATATTTAATTTTAGGATTTATTAATTTTTTCTCGAAAATCTATATCAGAACGAGTTTTTACTAATTCATCATCATCTTTACTTTTAAAAATAACTCTTATTTTTTACCATTTATTTTTAATCAATTCATTTATAACTATTCAATCATTTCTAAACACTCATTTTTAATCATTCATTTTAAATCAATTAAAATAATTCATTTTTAACCAATCATTTTTAATCATATCTTTTTAACTATTAAAAATAATGATTCGTTTTAAATTTACGTCCAAACAAGATTTGATTCTAATTCTTCTACTCGAAAACTACATTTAAACAAGTTTTTGACTATCACTCTCAATTTTTAACTATTCAATATCAGATAAATCCTACCTAAATATGTCAAACAACACGTGTGGCCGAGCTTGGATTAACCATATGCTTTGATAGAAGGATTTTACAAAGATAAGAGCTATTCAAATACTTGATTATTAATTCCAAAATGAAGTTGGTTAGAACTTTGTTCAATAAATAATTGAAATCATGACGTGCTTAACAAAAAAAAAAAAAAAAGAGATGAGCTTAAAGACAGTCATAGTAAAAATTTGTTGAAAAGAATTTTATCGTATATCGTTGACTCTAAGAAGAAGAGTTAGAACTAGAAATGAGCTAAACAAATAAATGACTATTTAAAGTAGAGATTCGAAAAAAAAGATTATTGAGAACACTAACAATTTAAGATCAGATTATATATATGAGTTAGAAACATCCTATCTTGTATTCAAAATCTTGATTACCATTCATTTGATTCAAATTTAATAATTAATAAAATGAAAACTCACAAGTTACCCTGTTATCAATACAATGTTAAACATCTTTAAAAAAAAAATACATTGTTAAAAAAGAAGAAAAAGAAAATTCCAATGACGTATTTGAAAAAGTTGAAATTAACAAAATAAAGGGGGTAGTAGCATCATTAGCTTGACAATAATAACCAATTACGTTTTCCTCAAGATTAAACAAACAGAAACCTAATTTTTGACTTTAAAATGTAATAGTTTATCCATGAAAGCAATGGGTATTCAAATGAATGAATAAAAATGTTCAATTAATTGAAGATATAAACTAAGCAAAGTCAATGATGATGAATTCCATCTCCACTGTTTACAAAAAGATTCTTCATATTAAAAAATTTAAGTGTTATATATTTATTTATTTTTATAGAGTCAAAAGCTATCTTAGGTTTCAACAAATTGAATTGCAAATGGCCATCCAAATTTGATGGATATGTTAGGCCAAAAATGGTGTGTTTAGCACACTTGTCTCCTTAACAAAGAGTCAAAGGTTTTTTTTTCCTCTTATGGTTTGAATCAATGGCTTTGAAGTTAAAGATTATTTGTGTGTTTGAGTGTTAAGAAAAAGAGAGAGATTATTTGAGTCTTCATTCAATTTAGATTTCTGAACCTACTTTAGTTGTGAAGCTTTGGAAAAAGTTAGTAATAAATTATTTAATATATATATATATATATATATATATATATATATATAAATACATTAATGTTTGAATTTCAAGTTTAGTAAAATCTTTAAACATGGTAAATAAGAATTATTTCAAAATAAATAATTTTCATTATTCTAGGCAACTGGTCTATAACACATATTAAATTGGTTTATCCAAAGTTATTGACCTATATAAATTGTTTCAGGCAACCCTTCCATTTCTTCTCCTTTGTAGAGATGTTTATGGTTTATAATTGCACGCATACACACTAACATACATAATTCGCTTTTACTCTAATGCATAGTATACATGATCACTTCCTTCCATTCTCATACATTTTACTCGATCACTTCCAAATTACAAGCATATTGTATATATAAAGAATTCAAAGATTTGAATTAGATATTCGAATGTGTTGGAACTGATTCTCTATTTAAATTGTTTATTTGAATTAAATGTGTGTTTAACTATTCTTGACGAGATGACTTATACTATAATTTTTTTTATTCAATTCGAGCATGTGATCTTTGAAGTATAATTAATATATGTTAGAGTAATGGTTAAGCTTTGAACATGAATTGATTTCTTGTTTGAGTTCAATTGTTGAATGTTGAGCTTTTACATTGTTGAATTGATTAAGGTTGAAAGTGTTAACTTTTATGGTGTATGTTTTTAGTTCAACTAACTTAACACGCCCTATATAAGTTGTTCTATTCTTAAATTTACGCTGTTTACTTAATTTTATAATTGTCTCTAGCCAAATTCCTTGTTTGGAATTTTTTTTCTTCTTTTCTTTCTAGAATATACAACACAGCTAAAAATCAGTTGGGAACCGATCACAAACCAATTTCAAACTTCAATTAGAAATCAATGTCAATAATCTAAAACAAAATTCAAACTTTCATCTATAAACATGTTAGTTATGAAATTCTAAAGACTAAGTAAACACTTAATTCAAATCTCCAAAAATTATTATTTTTTTCTCTTAATTTCTCTACCCTAATTTTAATTTCTCCTAATAAGTATTTAAATTTGTAAAACACAAGTTCTGAAAACCATTTTCAATATTTAGCTAAATTTTCACCATTTTAAAAGAATCAAATAATTATCGAACCATCTAAAATATTACTCTTAAAAATTTCCAGACTAAGTATAAAAAAGGGTTAAAAAAGCTGTATTTTACCGTTTTTTTTGGGAAATCATACAATTTGTCTAAATTCTAGAAACTATATAACAATTTGTCTACTTTATTCTTAAGTTTAATTAAGTGTCTAATTCTATTTTTGTATGTGAGAGAGATCTTTTCATTCCCATTCTACCACCACAATTTCGTTTATTTTAAATACTTTTCAAAATAAAAGTTTTCAATCCCTCATTTGGAGGATATGCCATGATTATAGGGAATAAAATAGTAGATTTCCACTAATTAAATTATCTCTCTTTAGGTTTAGATATTTCCCAATTCACTTTATTAATTAAAAAAACAGCTTTGAACCACAGAACGATTCCCTCAATAAATTTCAACAGTAAAGAAGCTATATCAGAGCAAATTAATAAGAAAAAAACATTTGGGAACTAGCTGATTTTGAAGAATATTTGCTGGTGAATCGGTAGGCGTGTTCTCTTACGAACGTGAGAGTAAGTAGTAATATTCACACCAGTAAAAGATAGCTCACATCGAAATTACGCCTGTCATTGTTGCATTCGATGGGGCTTTCGAGAATCATTAATGAACTCTACCAAGAAGAAATCCATCACATAGGGAGACGTGATTACGCATGCCAAGAAAAATCATGGGTCAATATAAGTTACTACATGAAAGGCAAAGAGAAGACACTTTGAGCACGTGAATGGGATACCCGAAGATTCGTATGCATTTCTAGCCAAATTTGCCGCCAACCTGATTGAAAAAAAAATCCAAGGTACGATGATGTACTCAGCTTGTTGCATTTAATTATGATGGGTGGGGGTACGCAATAGTAGAATATTATTGCATTCATTATAATGGCAGTACACAACGTGCCTAATAGTGGCATGCAATAGTAAAAAAAAGAAAACAAATTAGAGATTGGTTAGGTTTTAATTGCAAGGATCACGAAGTCAAACCGGGTGAAGGTGTGAACTAGCCTATCTTTTAAATTTTAGTCGTTCTATTCATGTGCAAGTACGGTTAAGCACCTTAATGTACATGTACGATTACCATTTGGTTGCTTATCATTTTATTCAAAAGCCAATAAATTCAAATTTCTCGTGTTTACTCAATATTAAATAATATTATTAAGTTTCAATGATATTTTTTTCATTTTTTTGAAATCAAAAATTTTAACACGATTTGGATTCTAGATTTTTTGTCAACTGAGTTTAATTTCGAATTCTTGAGTTTGTTACCTAAATAGTTAGAATATTATTATTCTTTTTTATTAATCAATAGAGTTTAATTCCAAATCCTTGAGTTTGTTACATGAGTAGTTAGAATATTGTTATTCTTTTATATTAATTAATTAAAATAAGGGTAGGGGTACAATGGTAAAATATGTTTTCTATATTTAATAAATTTAATTCAAAAAAAGAAAGTAGACACAAATTTTAATCCTAAAAAAAAGATGTAGACATTCCCCAAGTTTTTCCTTTTTCTTTGAGCACATTTACTGGCCATCATGTTCAATTGGGCACTTACAATTAGGAAAGTAGCTACTTTTAGATAAAATATTTATCAAATGTCTACACTTTTAAGAGGATGTAAATTATTGTCTAAATCTTAAAATCTAGAATTAATTATATTGTAATTGACCATTATACCCTTTCTAATTGATTAGATTTTATTATTTATTAATTCATTATATTCTAAATTCACCATAACTAATAGAATCTAACTAGAACAAGCCAAATCAAAACGATTTTTTAGTTCTAAAAATCTAAGGAACAACAATTTTACAAATATCTTCATCAACCGTATATAAACAATTAAAAAATATGTAATTATTAAAATTAAATCCATTTTCATACTCATAGATATTGTCGATTTTTTTTATCGATGACTTGTAGTATGATAGTTCGGCTCTCTACATCTTCAAGCTGTGATAGATTCGACTCTCTACATCTTGGCGTGGCAGATTCGACTCTCTACATCTTCAAAGCTGTGGATGATTCGACTCTCTACATCTTCAAACTGTAGCGATTCGACTCTCTACATCTTCAAGCTGTGTGTTGACTCTCTACATCTTCAAAGAGTGACGATTCGACTTCTACATCTTCAAAGAGTGATGATTCGACTCTCTACATCTTCAAAGAGTAATGATTCGACTCTCTACATCTTCAAAGAGTGACGATTCGACTCTCTACATCTTCAAAGGTGATGATTGACTCTTTACTTCTTTAAAGAGTGACGATTTGACTCTCTACATCTTTAAACTTTGATACTTCGACCATCTACATCTTCAAACTTTGACAACTCTCTCTTCATCTTTGAATCTTTTTGTGGCACCTGAATTGGTAAATTTCACTCAAAAGTCACTATAAGCTAAAAAATCTCAATTTTCTATTTTTTGGTAGAGTCATTAACAACCACCCAATCAATGCTAAAAAAGACCGCCCAAAAGCAACCTACGGGAACCCTTTTTCCATATCTGCGTAGAAAAAGCACTTTTGCTCAAATTTATTATCATCGATATAAATTTTGGATCGGTAGCTTGTATGGTGAGGAGGTCGTTAAAATTTTTGATGGATGGAATCCTACCATGAATGTTGAATTGCAAAAGCAGGATGAACGATCACTTGATTGCAGTGGTGTGGGTAACGATCTTCTTGAAAATTATGATCGAGCCAATTGGGAATGAGAAATAATTTATAGATGGAATTGAGTGAATGATTAGGAGTATGTGAGTTCGCAATTTAGTGCGTTTCTTGTTGAGAGAGAAATTGGGTGAATTTTCATTATGTGCATAGTGTGTAGAAAACATGTTGATGATTTGACAATTTATTGATAGAAAACGAAGGATATTTTGTGTTTAAATAAAAAAATAATTTGATAAAGATATTACATAAATTCAATAAAAAATTGAAAGATATTGAAAATAAATATAATAGTTAGTTATATGGCCTAGATTTGAGCATGTCAATCTTGACTTAGATAAAATGACAATTAATTAGGTTTTGTAATTAATAAATATATTTTAAAAAAGAAATTAAATTGGGGTATTATGGAAATGTTCTAATTATCTCTCTTCACTAGTTTCTAATTTAGACACTCATGTAGACAATTTTAAATTATTTTTTAAAAGTAGTCATTTACTACTATTTCCCTAAAATAATATGGTTTGGGCGTAAATGGACGAATAAGTGGACTCCGGGCTCCAAAGATGAATAATTGGGCTTGGGCCCATAAGCATAACAATCTAGCTCGCCCAGTTGCCGCCATTGTTGCTGAGCTTCACGTTCTCGCTGTCTCTTTGAATGAAGAAAGTGAGAGACTGTCTTCTCAAAACCCCTCGCAGAACCTTCTTCACTCTCCAAAACCCTAATTCCCAGGTTTCTCTCTTCCTCGCCATCTCCTCTCTGTTTGTATTTCATACTGCAGCTCTTAACTTGGAAGAAAAATGGCGGAACAGATGGAGGATCTGTCGGAACGATACTGTTTCAATCCTGTTTTGAGATGGAATCCACAGGTGGAGGAGTATTTCGTCAAAGCCTATGGAGCTGAGCATTTCGCTCTCATTTCTAAAGCTCTAACGTACTTTTCTTCCTCCCTCTTGCTTTATACTCTGCATTCTCCATAGCTTCGAGCTTCATGTTTGCTATGCAAAAACAGGGCCGACTGATTGTAATTCTCATCTGTGCCGTTTCTTTAGCTGTTTACGAAATTGAGCTTCAACAAAGTCTTGATATAATTACTTGTGGGCAATCGTCTCAATATGTTATATACTTGTATCTTTAGGAAATGTCGGAGATTTTGTTATTGAATTTGGGAAAACATTGCATCAGTCCCCTGCGTGTTTGTTTTAGCTTCTTTCTGATTGCCTTTTATGTTTCTTTCATTATTTCAAATGATGTATTTTTTCTTACACACATTCAGTTACATGAAAGCATGTTATTCTTCGTAATGTACGCAGCAAACTCTGGGATTCTGCTGCAATAAAATTGTGTGGTTTTGATTAATATCAATAGGCATCTAGTTTCCTGTTGATATTAAAGAAAAAGGTTCCTAAACGAAATTCGCAAAATGGAAGTATGCACCCAATTAACCATCGCAAGTTGGCCTAGTGGTGAAACTGCACTTTGGGGATCGAAGAGGTTATGGTTTTTATTAGATAATGTGTACATCTATTTCAAAACTAATTGGTAATGAAAGGAGTAGTTCACCTATCTTATAAGTGTTCGCAGACTCTCCACTTTTCTAATGTGGGACAACTATGAGATCCTAACATGTCCCCTCAAGATGGTGTCTCTTTTGGGTTTCACCAATCTTGAATTGGATCTTAATTTTATTTTATTGGACCGAATACCCAAAATGGGCTTAAGGGGGCTCTGATACCATATTAGATAGTGTAGACATCCATCTCAAAACCAATTGATAATGAGAGGAGTAGTCCACCTATCTTATAAATGTTTGTAGGACTCTTCACTTTTCCAATGTGGGACAACAATGAGATCTTAAAACAACTATTATCACCTACATAGGAATTAAATTTTCTAAGAATTTCTTGACAACCAAATCAAATGATTTTCCATGTTAAGAATAGTCAAGTTGTGTGTACTTTGGTACATAGAGATTTATAAAAGAGAGAATAATTATGCACTCATTAGTTAAACATTTGGGTAGTTCAATTTTGGAGGACACTGTTCCTAATTTTCTATGCTACTTTACACGGCACTAACAGTAGTTGCTGTGCTCCCTATTTATTAATAGTAATTTAAAGGTGCAAGTAATATCTTGTGTGGTGTACTTTAAACATATAGCATTAGCTCAGTTGATATATAGTTAACATATAGTATTTCTTATGAGATCTTTGTGGTAAGGTCAGTGACATTATACATATTCAGATGATATACCTAAATCGTTTAAACAATCTTTTGGCCAGGCGTCCATCTTGTTACTCATGTATACGTGTTAATACACTCAAGTCCTCAACTGATGCTGTTATTGAGAAGTTATCAACTATTGTTAAAGAAATAGGACATTCGAATTCTGAAAATACGACATTGAATGGTGGGAAAGTTGATATCAGTGGTATTGAAAGTGGCAGTCAAAGGGTCTCAATGAAAATTGAAGATGAGAAAAACCCAATTACTGAAAAGTTTCAACATCCGTCCATCTCAAGGTGTCAGGTACCTGGGTTAGACTATGTTGTATTTGTAAGGGGTTCTGGACCACACAAAATTGATTATGGTTATGCAAATGGCAGACCTCCTAAAGAAGTGATTGTGAGTAGAAAATGTGCTGAAGCAGTCCTTCGAGGTGCTCAGGTAGCTTGTTTATTTGTGTGAAAATGTTATGAACAATATGAAATATCTATTGGCATATTTGTGTTGGGATCCATATTAGGGGCAGAATAGTAAATAATTAGGGAGTTTGTTAGATATTATCATATTTCTATTATAGATAGAGAGAGGGTGGGTGAATGAGTGAAGCTTCCAAATATTGAGTGAAGTATTAGTGGGCTCAAGAGAGTATTCTCTAGAGAGGGGAGATTCCAAGTTCCTAATTAAAACTTGGTTTATCTTGTAGTTTCTTTATCTTTTAGGGATCCCATCACTTTGTTGCCGCATAAAAGTTATGTATCACTGTGTGATTGCTATTATCTTGGTATTGATTATTTTGCATTTTCATCTTGTATAATTGTGTTACATTTTGTCTTAGTTTATAGTTATAAGACAAACAGTTGGAGATTACTCTTATAAGTTATGATGAATATCAAAATGTTGCAACAGTACGATAGTTTCAATTAAATATTACTTAATAATTTATGGACATTGTGGAGGAACTTGCTTGTTGCTATTGTTGTCACTCATTTTTCATTTTATTCGTTTGAATGGTGTATTTAGAGAAAATAAAATTTAATTCCTATTCTTAATTTTTACTTATCTTGGTTATATACTTATCCCAAAGCTGTTTTCTAATTGTAGTTTCCTATAGGTTTATGTTCCCGGTATTATGGCTTGCAGTGCTCATGTTGAGAAAGGGGATGAAGTTGCTGTTTCAGTTGCTGTGGAGCAGCCTGGACTTGATGGTGGATGGAGTCTTGGCATCACTCGAGGGACTGTTGTGCAGGGATTATCGACTGGTAGGGCCTAGGGAGTGCTTTGTCACCCAATTAACTAAACTATAGTTTCTTTAGTCAAACATTTTAATTCCCCAATCTTTTCTTTTGGTGGTAATATTGTTTATCAGTCTTGTAGTGGGGCGAACCTCCAATTCCCAGCTATAAAAATGTTTATTAGTCTTGGGAAAGTCGAGAAAATGATGGAACTGATCAACAATCTATTTTCTTAGAATCTTAAAAGGATGGGAGGCCTTTTTCGTAATCACTTTAGTTCGTACCAACATATAATTTTTTATTTATTTGGAAGATTTATGTATTTTTGTCTGACTTGATAAAGTTCACTGCTTAGGATAGATATCTTTCCATTTCTTTAGGAGAATTATTGACTACAGAAGGTACCTGTAATTCAACCATTTTCCCCACTATCTCGATCTTTCCACTAGCTGGTCAAAAGTAAAACTCTTATTTGTATTTTTTGGGTTAAAATTTCTTGTTTATTTATTTTTTGCTAAAATTTTCATATTTAGGGATTATAATAATTAATGCTGTATTTCTCTTAGAAATATAATAATTAATTATGTATATCTTTTTATTGCAGATCCTTATCATTCTGAAAGGAGGGGGTTATACATCGGTCAAGGAACAACATCAATGTCAAGGGCTGGGATTTTTCGTGTTACTGAAGGAATTGCTGTGGACATGCATAATAGATTATTTAAACTACCATCCTTTTATGGTATTTTCCCCTTTGTCATAGAATTATTAAACTACATTTTTCTTCTTGTACCTTAGCTCATATATACATATATAACGATAATAATATAAGAAATAGTACCGAAAGTATAGATTCTCAAAATCTTAAATTATCCAGGTCCAAAATCTTGTAACACATTCATCTCATGAATGAAAATGTTTTCAATTCCTATAAAAAAGAAAGTTGCACTATTCATGTGTTAGTCATATTTTATTTTTATCCAATGTACACAATTTTCAACGTATTAAAAGAACAAATATGTAAAGTCCTATAATTTCTCATATTGCACTAATTTGGGTCAGCTAGCGATATTACATTTCATTTTGTTTGAGTTATAACAGATATATTCTTGGACATCATTGTTCTTTGACTATAGACATTCATACATCTTTTGTGCAATACAATTACTACATAGATCATGAATACTGCGGATAAAGGATCTGCTGTAAACATTTGTAAAGTATTTTACCAAGCACGTCATAAAAAAAAAAAATTGAATTCCAAAAATAATATATGTCATAAATATAACGCCTTGCACGTCAGTCATATCTTTGGAGAGGTTTTGTATGATTCTCCTTAGATCAAGCATTTGCATGGTACTTGTGTTTTTAACATTTTGATAAATCATTGCTGTATTCCTTTTAAAAAGAAGATAAATCATTGCTGCATGTGCATACGGTCACGCTCAGACAGAACCTTGAAAATTATTTTGCAGTTCTTGTCCCTTGATTGTACTATTCAGCTGTAGGTTCTGGTTCTGTTCGCAGTCTGGATTCTGTAGGTTATTGGTATGCAGGATTGGAATTTAATCTTAGCATTTTTCTTATATGTAGTTCTGATTGTGACTGTTTTACATGCATACACCTATTTTTTTTCTAATTTACTTTCTCTTTGACAGATGTGCTCGAAGGAGAAATCTTTCTTCAAAACCTGCCAAGCATTGTCACAGCTCATGCCTTGGGTATTTAGAACTACTTCTCTTTCACTAACAATCCTACTATCCTGGTGGTTGCCTTCTATTCAGTCTAGTTCCAGACAATTACTTGAGCTTTGTTTGTAAAAAAAAGTACTTGAGCATGTGTTTCTCAATGTTTATCCACTGTACTTATGTGGCAGACACTGGATTTGCAGTGGATAAGCAGTTAAAATCTATTCAACAGATTATAACCTTTAATGGATTTTTTCAAACAATTAATATACATTTTCCCAGGTCTCAGTGTCACCGCATTTCTGTATACCGTGTTCACATGTATCCTTGTTATGGTTTGAGTTTTTCATTTTGCAAATTATGCAATGTATGATTTGGTTTCCTCTTAAATTGATTTCTTTTTGGTATTTCTCACCTTAGATCCACAAAAAGGTGAACGTGTATTAGACATGTGTGCGGCTCCTGGTGGGAAAACAACTGCAATTGCCTTCCTTATGAAGGATGAAGGGGAAGTCATTGCTGCTGATAGGTCTCACAATAAGGTACAGTTATGAACTGGAGTTCTGGTAAATAGATTTTCTATTCCTATTTGTTTGTCATGTGTCCGATCACACTGTTCTAGTTATTTTCCCGAAGTGTAAATTCAGTGCTTTTGCAATGGTCTGTTTTCTTTGTTAATTTTAATCCTCTCAAACTTGTGTTCAGGTGATGAAAATTCAGAAACTGGCTGCTGAAATGGGGTTGAGCTGTATAACAACCTATAAGCTTGATGCTCTTAAATCTGTCAATCGAAGGACTGATTCCTGCAAAACCACTGCTTCTGTTTGCACTGATGCCTATGATACCGTTATGAATGATAGTTTCAATTCAATGAATCTCGGCATTGAAAAACCATCCTCAATTACTGAAGTATTGGATGTTGATGAGACTAGAAAGCAGAAGGGTTGGTTATCTTTATTCTTATGCTTTAAGAAACTATTGCTTGGGGGGGTGTTTGGGCCACCAAGAATAAGGGGGAGAATGGTAATGGGGATGATTCCCTGTGTTTGGGCCAGCGGGAATCATTCTCCCCATAATCACGTTTTCCAAAAATCACTTTTCATACAACTTTTCATACATCACATCACTATTTTTCACTCACACCATTTTTATTATTTTATTTTTCTCATAATCATTACCTTTATCTCAAACAAAAATAATCATTCTCCCCGTAATCATTACCTTCACCCCAAACACAAATAACCATTACCCCCATAATCATTCTCCTCCCTATTCTCTTCCTCATTACCATTCCCCTTGCTGGTGTTGTTGTGTCTTTTTGATTTTCATATGTTTTGTTTCTTCCTTTTTTCTTTCTTTTGTTTCTATTGTTACCATTGTACTATCTTCATTTTCTTAATGAAAGATTGTTTTTCGTTTAAAAAAAAATTACCATTCCCCTTGCCTCAAACACACCCTTAATTGTTTCTTAGCCTTCATCCCCTGCCCTTTTGGTTGATGTTTCATTATAAAGAACTATTAGTTATACTTATGTATATCGGTCCTCAAGGGGCAGCCTGGTTGGTAGAGGCTTGAAGTCTCCAAGGTAGATTCCCTTAGAGGTTCCATGTCAAAATCTACTAGTGAGCTTAATTATAAAATCTCTTGTTGTCTTTTGGGTTGGGCCTTGGGATGGGCACGATGCACGAGTGTCTCCAGGTATGTAGTGTGATACACCCTCGATGAAACGAGTATACCAGAGGCGTAGGAAGCGATGAGCTATAAGGAAGGGAAGTACTAGGCGGTTACATAACTACCTCAGTTATGTTAGTTACGAGGGAATGGGTTTACTAGTACTATAAATACATATAATGTAGTTCCCTGAAGGATATCTAGAAAATTGACTAAATCATTGTAATACTTGGCACAGTATTAATGAGAATTGACTGAGTTTTGTGTATCTGAGTTCTTAAACCTTATGTGCTCTACCATTTTTGGTATAAGAGCACTCTGAATTTTTTTTCTGCAACAACGATCTTCTTCAAAATTCACCATGACGACAAGAATGGAAAGCCGAGTTGAACAGGTAGAGCAGGAAATCATCGAAATCCAAGGGATAATCGAAAAGGAAATGTTCTTGCAGCAAGAAACTATTCGTGAGGAGATTGATTTGGCCATAACAAGAAGACTTTCATATGCGATTTCTGCAGGAGTTCAACAAGCAATCAAGAAATTACAACTCGATAAAGGTACGCCTTCATCTTTAATTCAAAATCTTCAAGATTCGGCACCTGTGAGTTCGGTACAATTGAAAAAAAAAAATGAAACAAATCTGGAACGAGCGTTGGCACCTGTATTTGATTTGCGATTGCGAAAGCTTGAGGTTCCGGTTTTTGGAGGTGATCATCCACATGATTGGATACAACAAGTGGAGCGTTACTTCTCGATCAACAGATCATCGGAATCGGAGAAATTGGAAGGCGCTTGAAGGTGTAGCCTCAAATGGTACACTGGGCAAATGCTCGAACCCAATTCCGAAATTGGGCGTGAATTTCTAACAACATTGATTTGCCGATTCCTTCCTTCCGGTTGGATCCGCTCATGAACGATTATTTGTGCTAAAGCGTAAGCGCACGGTGAAGGATTATCGAGCAAACTTTGAAGATTTGTCGTTGACGATAACACTCGAATAATGTCTGGCATTAGAAGGGAAATTCATTGATGGGCATAAAGATGATATTAAAATTGAATTGCATTTAGGTCCCCAAAATGGGCTCGAGGAAATAATGGAATATGCGCTTAAAAATTGAGGCCAAACAAGAGTATTTTGGATCAAAATCATCCAGCCCAATGGCTCGCTTCCTTCAAAATTGCATCGTATGGATCTGGGGCATCGTCGCGAGTACTTTCAGAATCCAAATCGTTCAACCGCGTAATTCGACGCGACAAAGGAGAAATTCAAGTTCCTTCAAGAAAATGATCGAAACCGAGATTCAAAATCGAAAAGAGAAGGGCCAATGCTTTCGATGTGATGAATTTTTTTTTCGGTCATCGATGTAAAAAGAAAGAACTACAGGAACATCGATTTAGAAGAAGATGATGCGGCGAGAATGCGTAATCACTAGATGATCAAGAAATGCGTCAATAAGAGGATGAAATAGAGATGACTTTTACAAACCATGATCGGAATAGGCAACTCCTAGAACATTAAAGGTCTGAGGTAGAATTCTTCAAGAAGACATGGTGATTTTGATTGATGATGGTGCAACACACAATTTTATCAAACCAAGTAGTTGAGAAATTAAACTTGGTCCTCAATGAACCGAAAGGTATGGAGTGATGCTTGGTACGGGAACCTTGATTTGAGGTACACAGATATTTAAGGATATTGTTCTTCAGCTGGGAGATATATCCATTGTTCAAGATTTTCTGCCAATGAAGCTCGACAGTGCTGATGTAGGGCTTGGAGTTCAATGCCTATCTACACTTGGAGAAGTTTGAACGAATCACCAACGCCTTGAGATGCAGCTTTTAAACTGGGAAAATAAGATATTTTACTCAAGGGAGATCCGTCATTGAAGTACGCAATCATGTATCTCTAAAGTCTCCGATTAAAACATTGAAGCTAGATAATCAGGGTTTTTGGTTGAATTGAATGTTTTGAAGTAAAGGTTCCTTTGATAGCTTGGAGGATACAAAACAAAATTTTTGGATCCAAATATTCTAGTGTGTTAAATAAACACACGTGAGTTTTAAACAACTTCATAAATTATTCACTCCTATCACATGGAATTTGACCACAAAATTGAGCTACTTCGGGGATGTAGGAATGATTAATGTGTGCCCCTTTATCGTTATCCTCAATCTGCGGCAAAAGATGAAATTGAAAGTATGATTTGAGATGTTATTAAGTGGAATTAGTTTGCCCCAGTGTAAGTTCTTTCTCTTGTCTTTTTTGCTACTACGAAAGAAAGATGAAGTTGGCGATTTTGTGTGGATTCTCGGGCTGGAACAAGGCGTGATTCCAAATAAATACCATATTCCTATTGTGGACGAGCTATTGGATGAACTATGTGGATCTGAGATATTTTCCAAAATCGATCTAAAGTCGGGATATCATCAAATACGTGTAGTCAAAGAAGATACATCTAAAAAGTACCTTTCGAACACAATGGCTAGTCATGAATTTTTAGCGATGCCTTTTGGCCTTCAAATGCTCCATCAACATTCCAAGCATTGATGAATGAGATATTACGTCCTTATTTTTGGAAGTTTGCTTTAATATTTTTTCTCGATGGCATATTGGTTTAGCAAAAGCATTGCTAGACCATGTTCATCACCCCAGATATTGTGGATATCTACATTGAGTAAACATCAACGGGGTGCTAATAGAAAGAAATGTAGCGCGTGGTTTATTATGGATTGAATACTTGGGACATATAATTTCAAAAGATGGAGTAGTAGCAAGATTGATGATATAAAAGAATGACCTGTTCTAGAAAATTGAAGCGATTCTGTGGATTCTCGAATTAACTTGAGTTATTACAGTAAAGATTTGTTCAAAATTATGGAACAATTGCTTTCTCCTCACACAACAATTACAGAAAGAGTTGTTTTTCACCGGAATCACAATGCTACTACAGCACTTCTGAACAACTAAAAGTAGCAATGATCGAAATTCGATGACTTTAACTCTGGACTTCACCAAGACATGTTTGTGGTCGGCGGATGCTACGGTGTTGGAGTGTGGATTTCTCATGCAAGAAAATAGACCAATCGCCTATTTTAGTTATGCTCTACCTTTGTTACATCGAAATAAAGCTGCATTTATGAACGAGAGTACGTTAGCAATTAAAAGCTTTTGTATAAGAGATGATTTTATTCATAAAAGGTACATTTATACATAGAGCATTCTAACTAACTATTATGCTATAAATAGTATAAACTAAAGATAGATAACAAACTACATTGAGCATATAGGGAAAGAGTTACAATAGAGAAAATAGGAGAATAATTTATAACAGCTTGCTTTGAATTTCTACACTCCCCTCAAGCTAGGCGATATATGCTCGTCATGTTTAGGAGTCGGAGAATTAACTTACCGAGATTTGGGTCGATGTAGAGTTGTCAAGATATCGCAACTGGCAAGGTCTTGGAGAGAGCACATACCTCGGTGTAATAATGTTAGCTTCAATATTCTCACTTATGAAGTGATGCGATCTATCTCAACTTTGTTTCATCTTTCTCATGATGTCTTTGGATTTTTGCAATAGCTATATGATTGATTGTCACAGCAACATTTCTACATTACCCTTCTATCTTTACTCTTAGTTCAAATGAGAAGACGTTTAAACAAATTCCTTCACATATTCCATGAGTTAGTAGATGAAACTCAAATTTCGACTACTTGATGATCATTATGTCTGCTTCGATGCGCTAGGCGACAAGATTTCCCCACATAAGAGCAACATCCTAATGTAGATCTACGATCCACGTAAGAAACATTTCGATTAGCATCGATGAATACTTTAATGATCGATTTGGCATTTTTTTTCACATATAGACCGCTTCCTGTGATCATTCTTGAGATACTTCAATATTCTATACACAACTTCCATATGTTCTCTGGAAGGTTTGTTCGTAAATCGCTCACCACTTTTTAATGCAGTAAGCCATTTCGTATGAGTATGAGTTAAATAAATTAGTTTTCAACTAATTGTTGATATCTACCACGATCAACTACCTAGCTATGCTTCTGGATTTAATCCATTGTCTGTGAGTTTATAACTACTCATCTCCTGTTGTCTCTTTCTAAGAGTCTAACGTATACTTTCATTGAGTTATAGAGATTCCTTGGTTTGACCTTGCACTCTGCTTGAGTCTAAATGTGTGATTGTATATAATATGGTAATCGTGTAATAGATCTAGCCTTAGGCCCATTGTAACTCTTATATAAAGAGAGTTGCCTCTCAATAATAAGATATAATCGTTTTTGGATCATATTGTTTTACATGGTATCGGACGCAAGATGATTAGGTTGAGAATTTTTCGAGTTGATCGCCATTACTGGCCGTTGACTGCCACCGCCATTGTATCGCCACCGCCACATAGAAATCGCGACCGTACTCAGCCGTGATCTACACAAACGTGAAGTCGCGACTTCCGTTCGATCCAAAACAGCCGCGACGCTGGCGCCGGAACCTCCGCCAATGACCAAAATCGCCGCCGTCGCCCCCGCCGTCGGCAGTTCGATCGAGAATTTTTCGTGAGTTTTGCTCGCCCCTAGGAGTAGTTTAAATCGTCTGTCGTTTCAACCTCGATCCAACGTGTGGGATTGCTGGAAACCTCTAGGGTTTGTTTTGTTTTCATCGTTTTTAAGAGAGCGTTTTTTTTTAAATTTCACCGCTTGAAGTGGGCTGTTTGAGACTCTGCTTTTAGTCCAATTTGAGTCGCAACTCGTCCCGAGCAACGCAGCGGAGCTGCATCATGCAATGCCGACAACTAAGCCAGCTCGCTAGCTTAAAATTGCGCGTGGAGGCGCGTGGCGGGCAGTCTGGCGAATGTCGGGTCTTTCTTGGGTTTTGTGCCACGTGGCCAAGTGTTCTACCACTGTGTGTGAGGTTCGCTTTGCATTTTACGACTTGCAGGGTGCCTCGGGTGTGCCATTTTCCGATTCTTCAAGGTGCTTCGTTTTCCAATTTCTTGATTTTTATTTACGTTTGATTTGTGAAATAATTGAGTTACCTCTGGTCTATCTGACACTAATCGGGAAATATGAGGATGATATGAAGCATACAAATTGTGATTTCTCATATGATGGAGATCACAAATGCAAATCGAATGGGACAAATTATCTCGATTGGCATCCGAACGATTGAAACCACCTGCTGAGTAATGAGCTAGAAGGACACATGGATAGCGATCTAGCCTAAAGAGCGAAGCTGAAAGAAGGAAGTGGGATCGCGTTGATGCTCGCTTGTATAATCAAATTACTAACTCCAATGAATGATGATATTGTCGGTCCGATTGGTCATTGCACTAGCGTGAAAGAACTCATGACGTATGTGGAATTCTGTGCACTTTCGGGGAAGGAAGCGGTAATAAGGACGATATATAATGTTTGCTGGCCCTATTTAATGCACGAATGGTGAACCATTGTTGACTTATTACACGAGCGCATGGCGCGCAATAGTCTTGAAAGTTAAATTCTCTCATGCCGATTGATCTCGCAGATATCGCGAACCAGCGATAGAGAAGAGGAAGATGGGGTTAATGCCGATTTCTTGCGTGGAAATTTTGAGTTGGAGTATGAGAATGTGAGGTCTCAAATCTCTGTCGGGCTGTGAACTCTAAGTCTACCGATGATGTGTTTGTGCTTCCTGTAACGCGATGCAGTTCATTTAATTGAACAATCGATAAGCGCCTTTGCTTGGGAGGAGTGTGGTTCGTGTTGGGAGAACGCGTTAGTTTTACGATCGTAAACTTCCGGGAATGACCGAAGCGTCGGGATCTTCCTAGTGACAACCGAGCGGCCGGATACTCGAATGACTCCGCGACATCGCGCGAACCCGGTATTTAAAGAGAGATTGCAGTTGCAATATGACAATGTCGGAGGCTTCGTAAGGCCCACCTTGTGTCGGTGAAAGTACTCGTTGACGAGGTGTTGCGCTCCGAGTTCCCACAGCTCCATCACAGCCTATCATCCTCAGCACTTCCACTTCACGCAAACTCCCGGCTAAACAGTAACAACCATTGTCTTCTTTAAACGCAGTCCACAAAGTGGGTCATTCATTTCTGAGGCATTGCTCGTATGATGGAGTAACGACAGCTATTGTTCTCTATCATCATTATCATCTGCTTTTTTCTCATTACATTTTAGCCGATGGATCCTTGTCTCCCGTAAAGGGAGCCGGTCTAATACTTCCAACCCTACCTTGTAAGCTATCTTCCGTGATGTGTCTGCACTTTCACGTTTTCATATAACTCGATTTCGGTTAGTCAATTGGCTCGTGACTTACATTGCTTTGTTTCCTTCTCTTTCACGACTCACGCTTGTATTTTCGTGATCATTTTGACGAAAGAAGATTATTGGTAGGGCATGCACGCTGGGGGTCTATATCTCGGATCAGCAGCCTGATCCGTGTGGCACAAAGTGGTCTCCGCTGCCTCTTTTGAAGTCCATTGTCGGATGGGTCATCCTTGTTTGTCTATTTTGAAGAAGTTATTTCCGGAATTGCATCTGATGTCTTCTCCTCGATTGCGAGTCATGTCGGTTTGCAAAGTTTCACCGATTGAGTTCTAGTCCTAGGGTTAATAAACGAGCAAGCTGCTCCTTTTTGAATTAGTCCCACTCACGATGTTTGGGGTCAGGAGTCCTGCTATGTCCAAAACGGGATTTATTATTTGTCACGTTTGTTGATGACTTTTCCATTTACTTGGGTCTATTTAATGAAAAATCGTACGTTGAATTTTTTCTCACTTTTGTACCTTTAATGCCGAGATTAAGTAATCAATTTAAAGCTTCCATTCAATTTTACGCACTTGATAATGGGGCTAATATTTTCGCACCCTCGCCTCATATCTTAGTGAGAAGCGGGTATTATTCATCAATCGTCGTGGTGCTTGATTAATAATTCATCGGAAACACCTGCGGTGGCTGAAGTGGCACGCATTTGCCGAAGCACACCAGGCCACGCCATTTCGGATAGATGTTCCAAAACATTTTGGGT